>OW804097.1:130502130-130997130 GCA_942159475.1 Sthenelais limicola | reverse complement strand
GTGTGAACTGAAATTGAACTCAATATTACAACTTATCTAAAGAAACTAAATCCAGTGGATCCAGTTTGGACAAAATACAAAGGACTGACTACCTTCTCTATTTGGCCAAAACAAAATCCCCAACTGTTTACCAGATTACAAATTTTGATAAGGAGATAAAAATTGACTTTTCTTTAATTCTGTAGATGATTCTTGATGTGTTTCTATAATTCGTAAAGATTATGAGTTGAAAGATTGAAGGCAACTGAACTGAAACAAACCATGTTATTGATTTTTGCATACTGGTTCATCAAGTGGCCACTAGGATTGGATTGAGCAGGGTAGACTCATAAGTAGTCATAAACTCACCATATTCCCACCCGTCCTCATAGCCTTGGTTCAAGTAGTCATAAACTCACCATATTCCCAGCAGTCCTCATAGCCTTCATTCAAGTATTCATAGACTCACCATATTCCCAGGCATCCTCATAGCCTTTGTTCAAGTAGTCATAAACTCACCATATTCCCAGCAGTCCTCATAAACTCACCATATTCCCAGCTGTCCTCATAGCCTTGGTTTAAGTAGTCATAAACTCACCATATTCCCAGCTGTCCTCATAGCCTTGGTTCAAGCAGTCATAGACTCACCATATTCCCAGGCATCCTCATAGCCTTTGTTCAAGTAGTCATAAACTCACCATATTCCCAGCCGTCCTCATAGCCTTCATTCAAGTATTCATAAACTTCTTGTTCTGTGTTAAACTTCCTGAAGTCAGCTCCACTGTAATACTTCACCTCTGGCTCACAGGCTCTCCTGGTAAAGATAGGCAGAAATAATAATTAATATTTTAATATCACATTTTATAAAATTAGACAGATCTCCAAGATAGGGAGTAATAATAATTAATAACATCTTAATATAATAATTCATATAATGGACATAGGAATAAGTTTTTAATATAAGAAATGTCTGACACAACACCCCCATGTGGTTGCTTGTATAGATAGATAGTTGTTTCTTTTACCAGGCTGCGGACATTTGGGCCCTGGTATGTTAGGGCCCCGGCCTTGCTCTGGCCCAGCCTTGCTCATTTGGGATCAAATATGACTCATTTTTGCTAGTAACGGTCAACAACTCCCTTCAGACTTAGGACCACCAATTTAAGGTTAGGTTTAGGGTTGATTTTAGTATGGATTTGTGTTAGTTCACATTGGTGATAGCCATGGGGCCCTAACGTCCAAGGCTGGGGCCCTAACGTCCAAGCCAAGGGTTGAGTTAATGTCCCAGGGCCCAAACATCCAGAGAGCTCTTTACCAACTTATTGGTTAAATTGATCTTCTTCAGGCTACAACTACAATGGACCCGGGACGTTGGGGCCCCAGACCGTTAGGGCCCCGGCCTTGGACGTTAGGGCCCAACCTTTGGACGCAGGGCCCCTGCCGATGAAAACATTTTAGTTCAGACCATTGTCAGCATGGGGTGTGAGCGATAATAGTCATTTCCTCACCGGGAGGCATCAACCAATGACTTATAAAACCTCTATCAGAACATCAACATATGTAGCATAGGTCTATAGCATATTTAATCATTCTATTGATAGGCTACAGACCGATTTTCTTTCCCTGAAAACTATTGATATTCAATGTCTTGCCTTTTAGGACATACAGAAAGAACCGGAATATGTAAGGGGGGACGGGAGAGGGAGAGGTTGGTATTAATTATTATTATATGCAGAACATTAAATAAAATGGTATAGCTGCATGATATAAGATGGAAATAGCGCACCTAACACTAGCTGTAACAGTAACACAAGGTTTCAGAGATTTCTCAACTTTTCGGGAGAGCATTAGCCTACAATAAAAGCAAAAGATTTTTCTGAGCCACCAAATAAAACATTTAATTAAATGCAACCCTAACTGCTTAGGCATATACGTCCTAAATCAATTATTATAGCAAATGGCCCGTCTTCGACCATCAGAAAACGGGAACTCACCCCTTCGGGGTTCGTCCCGTTTTCTGATGGGTCTCGATCAGTTTGAACCCAAACAGAGGGCCATTTGCTATTTATTACACACTCTATTTGGATGTTAAAAAGTAAATTTAACTTGTTAAGCCTATAGTTTTAGCTCGAGGAGGCTTCATTCACTGCAATTTGTAGGCCTAAGTTACGCGGTCGGGACGACATCATCTGGCCTACGCTGCACCAATGAAATTGCGTCTTTGGCCAAATGGTACACGTGAGCGGTTCGTATCAACTGCACCTTTCTAACTGCTCACATGTGTAATAATAATCATAAGTTGGCGGTCATACTCAAATGTACCTATTCCTGTATTCTCACAGTAGACACTTATTTAAAGACCTTTTTCGCTGAGAATTATGGTGTTAATTCCGTGACTAGACCCGCAGGAGGACAGGGGCATGAGTTAAGTTAGTGACAGGAGGATGAGCGAATGTACCTTGAGGTTGGTCTCTCGCTGACAAAAAAAAAATTGTCAAACTTGAGTCAAACGTTATTCCCGACCAGGGCCCTAAAGTCCAAAGCCGGGGCCCTAACGTCCAAGGCTGGCAGGGCCCTAACGTCTAAGCCTGGGGCCCTATCGTCCAAGCTCGGGGCCCTAACATCTCGGGAGCACTACAATATAATATTTTAGATGAACATGAAGCCCCAGTTTAAGGGTTTTTGAGCCCATTAGAGCGCTGTTCAGAGGAGGCAGGTTCTGGAACTAGTACCAGACTATGGATATAGAGGTTTTGTCTTTCCCGTTCACTAATATCATTAGATATACGTATCTGAAGTATAGGGAGGTGATAATATCAATTTAAAGATATCTGGTGAGTTTCTGAACATGATCATCCAGTGAGAGTCCGTTCCGTTGTGTATAGATAGCATCTGCATGTCCCATGCCCAACTTGGTCGCGCTTGATCGCCGTGTATCTGTCAGCAACATCATAAAACATACCACAAGAGGGTAGAGTAATAGTGACTGGGGCTACTGAAGTTTCACTATACATGCAGGGCCTTTGCAAGGATGCAGAATAACAGACACAAGTACATTTCAAGTATTGTTTATAAATGTGTAAAATACAAAAGATAATTTCATCCTCTTAAGAAGTATTAAGCCAGTCCCAGAAGTTATATATCACACTCAGAATAATAGATCCCATCAGTTATTCAAATTAGGTATTTTGCCTGTCTAGTCCCTCATAGAGAGCCTCATGGAGCATGTGCATGTCTGTGGTTTAGGACCGTCGCCTGGAGTGACTGGAGCAGCCGGCGCTCTGGTCATATATGGCACCAGTTTTAATTGCCCCCCAGTTTGGGGTGCCGAAAAACGGAATGGACTCATACTGCATCATTGAAAATCAAATTTTAGGGTCAATTTATGTACCATACCTTTACCCCCACCCCCTATCAATATGATTGGTACAAAACTGTTTCAGTTTTTAAATAGTAAAAGGGGCCAAATATTTGCCACCCCATATTTAAAAAACTAGACGGTGAATTGATTTTAAAAATCATATGTGGCCTTGGCATGATCATAAGTACAAATGATTCAAGTTTAGGAAAAATCTGATTATTTTTTTAAATAGGCTCGAGAACCCTTAAGCCTAGGCTGGACTGTTCTTAACGTAACCACTGTGTGTGTGTGGGGGGGGGGGGGGGAGAGGGGCAATTCTTGTGCAAAATAGTATCCCCTTAGGCTTATGTCTTATGCAAAATTGTTTGTGTTGTCCCCCACTTTTTTTCAAAATTTCACGACCCTCCATACATCAGTGTAGTTCTGAGTGTGCTAAAAAATGAAGCCCCCCCCCCCCCCCCCCCCACACACACACACACTTCTGAACAGAGTCTGTGGAAAAAAGATTCTCCCACCGACTTCAGAGTCTGCACACAAAAAAGTGCCCCCCCCCAACCCACCCTCCAGTGGTTAAAAATGAACTGTCCCCTATGCCCAATGTCAATGGGGGTGACATTGCCATGTTATATGGCAATGTCCTCTCAGAAGCTACATAGGTCCAATGTCAGTACCCAGTAGATCAATATCCAATTGAACCTCTAGCCTCCCTGGCTTACGCCCGGCGGTAGGCCCTCAACCTACTAAAACTTCCCCATTATTGCTTTAATAAAATATCTATCAATAAATTCATGTCTTGTGTGCTTAATGACCAGTCTGAGACTGAGTATTAGGCCTACTATTACCGTGATCAGTAGGCCTATAATCATTGACCATTGTAAAAAGCATAATCATCCCAAATCATCCTCACATTGGTTTTTAATGCTACATGTATGCACTCATTTAGTAAGGAAAGGTTGAAGAACGCTAAGCACGAGCTAAGCACGGTGATCCATGGCATGGGTCCATGGCCCTTTCCTTGCTACACAAACCCCGGCAAACATAGCCGCAGGATTTGGCGTCAAAGTTTTTCAGTTTTCTCACGATAAATAATAGTCAACTCACCAAGAAGTATAGACTCCTGGGTTGTATCCTTCTCTTACCGCGTAGAATGGCATTCTCGAGATGTGATACAAAACACTTTCCTAGAAATCTTTGTAAACAAGTTGTTTCGATGATCAGGGAGCGCGGTCGTCGATTTGATGTCCGAAATCTTGCTCGGTAATGCCGGCCAATCAGAGGTCAGCGTACACTACAGCCAATCACAGAAGAGCTCTCTTGCGTGCATCAGTTGTTGACAATATGGCCACGTGTGACCTGTCTCACGTACCAACATCTCAGCGCTTATTAGGTTAGACTGTATCTCCCTGTAATTTATCTCTAAATTATCATCTCTTTAACGAGTAGGAGAATGGAATAATGCTTGTCCTTACATCTGCTTGCACCTATTTATGATCTGCTGTCCTTGTGCGATCTACACTATAACTTAACGTTGATAGAACGAGAGTGAGTCCTCGGTATTCTAGCGGCCTCCGCCCCGCCCCTCTTCGCACAAAGTTCCCGGGCCGCTACCGAGGAGCGACGAACCAAGCTCGATCGAGCGGAGGGAGTCCACAAGGTCTCCGCGGGGCCTGGAAAAAGCCTTAATCGGTTAGAATCTGTCAAATGGCCTGGAATCTTCGAAGGCTACCTACTGTTTCAGACTGTAGCCTACTGTAGGCCCTAGGCCTAGGCCTACACTTTGCCCTGACTGGCCCCTCTCAGTAGCTCTGTCTCACACTTTTAACAGTTAGGCCTATAGACCTAGGCTACAGTAATAGACTCACTATTAAAAATTTAAAAACGATTATTGATATAAAATCTGAATATAAAACTTGTTACAAATATATCATTGGTCTATCGACGAAAAATAGGCCTACAATCGCCTGCTCCCGTCATTAACTTTTGAAAAATCACTGAAATGGGCCTGGAATTATTTCTGGCCAAAAGCGCAGATCTTGGGTCAAGAGTAGGCCTATTTCAGGCTATACGCCTACGGTTCTAGACTAGCCTAGATTTAGTACGTTACCGTAGATACGAAGCAACACTTCAAGATTTAAAGTTAAAGGAAAAGACAGACGCATTAGGCCTATAGTTCAATTTGATTCAAACTGTTTTTCTTTTTTTAAATAAATTTCATTGACAAAGTTTCTCATTTCTCTGATCCTTAGCCCGGGATCATTCCTATTGCCGCTAGTGCTGTAGAATATTTATATAAGCCCACTGACATGTACTGAATCTTACTCAACATGTTCAAAGAAAATTGAAAATTTCCTGGGTTAACAACAAATGATTTCATTGCATTTTCGCGAAATCTTAATGCCAGGTGTTGGGGGTTGGGGACTTAAGATCTAGGCCTATCTAATAATTATAATATAATTACCGGATTTAATATTACTAAATCCGGTAATTTAGCTTAATATTCTCCCATTTAGACATCAGGAGCTAGAGGGGTTCACTTTCTACCAAACTTTACAAGCCAAAGTTTAGTTCTATATATAGAACTACAAGGTTGTAATAATTACACACATCAAAGCAAGGCCAACGTGTGGTGTGAACAGCCATCCAGCCAAGGCCACGTAATGTTATAAATCTGTTTATTTAACCATTAGGGCGTGACCGATGTATCCCGCCCCGCCCACAACACTAAATGGGTCAGATCTTCAGAAAATCTACAGTTCCTCTTCACCAATCCTCTCAAATAAACCAAATTTCAGACGAAAATAGAATTTAAAATATAGTTCAACCTAACCAAACAGATTGCTAGAATCAATGCAATGCCGAATATACTCGCATTTACCTGGTATTGACCAAGTTGCAGCCTAATTTAGCAGAATTTACTCAATGTATAGAGCGGCCAATTGTACATTTTCTGAAAATCTGACCCAAATATTTAATTATTCATAGTGAGAGAAGATTGCATTCTCTGTGTACTCTAAATTGGTAAGATTCTACATCAAAGGAACAGAAGACCACAAGACCAGGTCGAAACGTCGCGTTCCAACGTACCAACATATGTCTAAATAAAGTGCAAATACTGAAGTTTGAGGTTGTGGTGTTATTATTCAATTAATATTTAATTATTAATAGCCAGAGAAGATTGCATTCTCTGTTTATCTAAATTGGCAATATTCTACATCAAAGGAAAGAGAGGAGTCTGTCCTGTTTACGGCTTACACATGCATGTGTAATTTTAGCAGTAATTTTGTAATTTTTGTAGATGAATATGTGATGTGTTTCAGAAAAATGAGTCACAAGTCGCAAAAATGATATTTTTCAAAGTGTTTTTTTCACAAGATCTCTGCATTGGAATGTTCTGATCTTTCGAGGGTTTATCACTTATAGCTATATCAATCGATGTATCAAATATCAGGACAATCTATGTAATATATCCTTACGTTTTAAAGGTCCTCATATGGACTACATTTAGTTACTTTACTGTTTATTGACCCCCAGAAACATTGGAAACTAAAAATGAAAATATCAAACTTAAAATCTAGAAATACTTATTAGATTATTAGACTGTTTACTATCATTGGAATCGGCCTGATCTCGTCTTTTCAAACATAATGGTATTCCAAAATCTATTTTTGCGACTTGTGACTCGGTTCCTCATTTCCCTGGAACACATCACATATGAGAGTAAGCAAGAATGACCCTCACACGATGGTAATGCTTGGGCGCTCCTGGTAGTGTACATACATATTAATGAGCGTGGGTAACCCCACACCTCAATGGGATCTATGGAAAGGGCTATATGCTTATACAACAAAAGCCTGTGTTTAATTGCTAATTACTGTATGCATGACCAACCTCGATCACCCTGCAAGGGCTTTGATCCGCTCTCTTCTCTGTTGTACTTCGACGCATTAATAGCCTACTTGTATACTTGTGTGTATTGTGTTATTTTAAAACCTAACTTAAATATAATAGCCCCATGCAGTAATCTGTTTGTAACCACTTGTAGGAGTTAAAGGGAAGGTCTTTATAGTTCGATCAAACCGGGGTGGGGGGGGGGGGGCGGGATGGCAATACAAACACTATGTGGTAATGTGAAGACACTGTCTCAACCCCCTTTTGTCTTGTGTTACAGGAAAATGAGTCACAAGTCGCACAAAAATGGATTTTGAGATACCATCATATTTGAAAAGATGAGATCAGGCCGATTCCAATGATGGTAAACTTTAGGAGAGCTATTAACTATTTCCATATTAATTTTAGGTTTGATATTTTTATCTTTGACAAAAATGTTTGCAATATTTCTTGGTCGGCAATTACAAGTAATGTAATTAAATATACTCCATAGGATGACCTTCCGCTTCGAAACACAAGGATATATTTAATCCAATGTCTTAAAATATGGTACATGGATTAATATGACTTAAAGTGCTAACCCCCTAAAAATGTAAAAATTCTTATGACCCAAGTCGCTAAACCACCCAAAAAGGCGAACATTCCAACAAAGACAGCTTTTGCGACTTGTCACTCATTTTCCTTGAACACATCACAGTTGCACTTCAAAAAACTTTTGTATTGATTCCACCTGGGCCCGTAGACCTACGCATTTATCACAGGGAGGCTGCCATAATGTAATGTAAAACCTGTATTGATAAGAAATAGGATTTTCTGCTGGAGCACGAACATCATTAGGCAGTCTTTTAATCATTCAAATTTGCAATGAGTTAATTGTCAAATACTGAAATACTGGTTACTTGTATTATTGATTCCTAGCTAATTCTTATTGTCGTTAATTTATACGATAATCAAAAACTGTAAGATTTTGTGCATATGTTGTATGGTCCATGACCTCTCAATTAATATTGACATTAGAGCATTACTAAATAGTCCACGCTGATCATGGCATATTTTTTGTATAGATTTTATACTGTACCATTAGTCCCATGATTCCATGCGAAGCAATATTCAAAATGGCGGCTATGCAAATTCTCTATTGCAACCCCCACCCCTACCACCAGGAGGATTGTCCTGGGCACTTGGGGCAATATGATGCAATTGACAAGTGTATTATATATGACGATCTATACACCTGTTATTGCTGAGTAAAAGTGGCAAATATTCTGAGACTACGATATAAATGCTCTACTATTGTTAGAAAACACACAGACAATGAATGTGGGTCCAGTGGTGTGAGCAGTAGTCCAGTCAATTTAGTGAAAAAAAGGGGTCAACCTGGAACAGATTGCAATAGTTTCGAACCTTAATTTTTCAGAATCTACAGGTCTTTCTCTTTAGCATACTAAAAATCTAGAACCATGAAAAACGGGGACGACCTTCTACCAGCGCGTCAAAGAAAACAAAAGTTAGAAAATATAGGAAAATCACCCAAAGTTAAAGAGTAATTATATCAAAGAGGTTCAATACTATAAGAGATGACAGCGCCATCTGTGTTACGTTATACCGCGATGCGGTGGCGCCATCTTGCGGCGGGCATGTAAAACAACCGACGTTTATTTATTTTAGGCTGGGGCATATAGGGCCATCCAAGCGGTGATCGTATACGAACGTTGATATAAAAAAAACGGTGCCTTGTATGAAGTAGATATTCGCAGGACATCTTGATCCATTAGTTGTCTTACTATATCCGAAAGATATTTTACCTGACATGATTTTTTCTTAAGGAAAATCTTAAAAACAACATAGTTGTTTTTCCCGAATTTCCGATACGCTGTATCATTTAGTCGTCGTAGTGCCACCGATTGATCTGAAGGCTGGCCACGGTAAAAATAAAAATAATTTTAAGATCAAACGTTCAGAACAGTTTAATCATTATATTTTCCTTCTAAATCCAAAAGTAATTTAATCGCAAACAATTTAATCAGAGGCAAACCTTAGTTGAAAGACGGTCATCTTTTCCCAAATTACCGATACGCTGGATCACTGACGTTATAGGGCCCCTGGATGTTACTGTCGTTATCATAGGGCCCCTATAGACATTAGGGCCGATGCCTGGACTTTAGGACCACGGGCTTGGACGTTAGGACCCCCAGCTCTGACGTTAGGGCCCTGTCAGAGCTTGTCAGTCTTGGACATTAGGGACCCCTGCCTTTAGTCGCTTCAGGGCCCCTGTCTGGAATAATGTTTGACAAAAAATCTGACGGCACTACCTCGTTCCTCCTCCTGTCACTGCATCATATCACCATTATGTATGTGTAGCCTACCTGTCGACATTACAGGTACCTGAATATGTCCGCTATGTCACAAATAACATAATTCCCATAAAAGGTTGTTAGACCAATAATATAACAGTCAGGAAAACGTAGCCTACATTTGTAGCGCAAATACCAAATGTTTTGACAACTATCCCCGGCTCAAGTGTTTTTTTCCTGGTGGACCCACTGCTTGTAATGTAAGGCTAGGAAACAATTAATGAATTGATGAAGGAGAACGGGCATGGGCAATTCTTATCAACCATGGACAAGGGCTCTTTAAATTGTATAGCCTACACATGGAAAATAAATCAAAATTTAAGACTCATGTTTTTTTAGTAGAAATAATAGTTATAAATATAGCCAGATATACGGTACAGCGGGGTGTCTAATGCATTTTGAGCCAGGCAGATTAGGCTATGTTAATACTCAGTGGACTAATACCAAGTGTTTTTATTTCCAACTTTACAAATACAGTTAAGAAACAATTTCTGTGCGAACATAGATGTTCCAAGAGCTCCTTGAATTGGTGTTATATTTCCATCTTTTAAGACATCTAAAACTTGATGCTTAGTTTTGATCTTATCACATCTAACCGTTAGAATCGATACTTTTCATCCGAAAGTTGGACTTATTTACTAATAATCTACTATACTGAATCATGGTATACTCCATGTTATAAAAAAATATTTAATAATTATTTACACTGTTTTCTACTATCGTTGAATCTCTACTCCTTTGTCAATTTGTTTTTAGCAACTAAAGAGTGCTCTGTGGTGCATTTTAAGCATTTTGGTCGGTTGAATATTGTTTAGATAACAATAAACTTCTTACTTTGATTCCCATGACACATGGTTATAGTCCTGTAATAGGCCTATGTAGCAGGCCGCCTGACATAACCAATAACCAATAATCACATAGCCTGCCAATTCAATTGCTCATTACCCTAAATTGTTCAGCATATATAGGCCTACGCATAATAACTTTTAAGCTACTAAGCTATTTAAAACAAATAGTTCATGTACTTCTCATCGTACATAGCTCATATACCTACACTGCGGCAATGCTATAACACTGATATGGGTTCTCTGACGTCCCCCCATTTGGTATGCTTTATCACCGATGGTGCTGCCACCGCCCACTCACGACAGCCCTAGGCCTATACAATACAACCTAATCTGGGTTTGATATGGGTTTAACTTCAAGATATCTTGAAGATTTATATAGGAAGTAATAGCCTACTTAATTTAAGGGACAATAAACAACACTACCAGACAGGACATCTATCTGTCTCTCTCATCTCTTCTAATTAATTAAAACATTAAAATCTATTTGTCATGAAGATACAAGGGTATCATAGATACAATTCTAAGGTCGAAATATGGAGGCCCTATCATAATACAAAGGGAAACTGGAATCAAATAAGTATTTACCGACCTGATAGGATCCTTCTTTATAATAAAATGAATTAGGCCTAAGTTTACATAATATTGCCACATTCGTACAGAGATTATTCAGTCAAAACATCTTTTCTTAACTTAATAATTTCAGGGGTTTGATGCATTCGGGGGAATATTTTGAAATGAACAAATGTATAGTTTCCATCCTAATAAATCAAACCAGTGGGAGGCGTGTAAGCGCTACCATTTGTGAGACCAATGCAACCCAGCACGTGTCCTGTGTGACTGGCAGGCGTGGGCATAGAGGTATAGACACAATGTAGTGAGATTCGTTTTTTGTCCAACTGGTCTTTATTACAGAATATGATTTAACTGTGTCAATTTGAGAGATGGAAATGCCAGTATTCAATAGGTCCCTTCTGATATTTTCCCCCAATGTTTTAATTCATTAATCTTGCCAACATGTCACAATACTTCAGAAAAAAATAAGAAATAAGAAGAATATGGCAAAACTGCATTAAAAAATCGAACATATACCATTCATGTATATTACATAAAAGAATGACTTGTGGGCGGCAGATATTGCAGGCACAGACATAACTTGATACAGAGTAGGAAATTAACTTTTTTCTTTACCTGCCAACCTGGTGGGTGAAGTAAGCAATTTACCCGCCCGCAATTTACCCTAAATTAATTACAGTTGACCTTTGAATTAACCTGCCCTGATTATATCATAATATAACCGTCGTCATCCAATATTCTGCCTCTTTTTGACTTGTAGGCCTCCCATTAAATGTTACTGATTATGATTATTGTTCATGAATTTTCCTGCCAGTAAAGTATGAAGAAAGAAAAAGAATGAATCAATAACATACAATGTATTTTCTACTTGTTAGTTCACACTTTATTTATTATTTCTGGTTTTTCATAAAAAATCATCGATATTACAAATATAGGTCTTGTTTATAATTAAAGGGCTTCATCTAAAAAAATACTCAGTTTCTTCAAACATACAGACATGTCCGTGACAATGCCCACCCATATAGGGAGAAATATTGTACCTCTCTGAAGAATAACATTTTAAAATTCCTCTGAGGTCAACTACCTTGTTTTCAGCAGGACATAATGCTTAATACACTGTTCTCAATTCATGCCGATCCTACTAATTATCAAAATATTTCAAACAATTTTTCTTTCGACAATTACCATCATATAAAAATATGAATAATCCATGCAAACATCATCCACAAGACCGCACAGAGGTGGTAAACTAACCATAATAAATAGTGAGTTAAAATCTTCAGTTTTTGTATCTTACCAATGTTTTGTTCTTTTCTCCAATTTTCTGCTAAAAGTCTATTGGGATCTCGCATTAAATAACGATGTTCTATACACATTGTCAGAGTATGTAGAGAGAATGGAACAAGGTACTTGTCATTGATTATTTATTGGGCTTGTCAATTCTGATCGTATAAACCTACAAATGGTATGTATGTATTCCTAGGAACAAGCTCCATATTTCAAATTTAACATTATATGAATATTATTTCTACTGATTTTCTTAATCGTTGCTAGTACACTTTTCTAAATTATACATGATAAAGCTGTAATAATCCACCTTTCGGTGAAATAATATTGTTGTACCTGAATTATACCTCGGAGACTATTTGAGATTTCTACAAAAACATGTCTATCTGACTTTCCTAAAATTGTATGCTCATAGAACTATACTATCTATCAATAGTGATATGACGCTCAGGCTTTCTTATTTTGTTTCCACATATAAATAGGGCTCTTGTCAATGTTTCATGAGAAGTGCCCAGATACATTATACAGTTTCGAAATTTTGCCCATGTATAAACTACTAGCAGCACTAAGCACCTCAAAAACCAAAATATTCTAACTAAAGCTTCTTGTGGAGAGACATCTGTCATTTTTGCGACTAACAGACTTTATATCTTATCTTCCTGTAACACTTTACAGCCATACATTTTTCATGAACTGAACATAGATCAACATTTCTAAAACCTAATAGTGCCCAGTGCCAGCATGATTTGCTACATAATTCGTCTTACCAATATCCCCCAAAGCCAGGTTTAATGTTGGTTTTCTGCAGTGTAAGCTGTCGAATTCTTATGGAAGGTAGGCAAAAAAATCGCTTTAACACCACATATGCTTTTCTGCTCTGATAGAATATGGAGAGTATGGAGAGTTTGTACTTCATTGACCACACTTGTTTGGATCTTTGTGACTTGGGTCTTGATGAATGCCACTGTAGCTGCAGGAAGATCACCACAAACTTTTTTTCCTTTGCAAGCTTTTTCTTACTTGATTTTCTGTCTGCACAGCTGAGTTCGTAGCTTTGATAATTTCTTTTTTAGGTTGACTTTCCTTGGAGCGTCTGCTGCTCTTCCATTTATTGGTGTATCTTGTTTGTGTGGAGGGGATTCAAGCCCACTGGATGGATCAACTGTGATACAAAAATATAATAGAATAGGTTTTAAGAATCAGGGATCGTAGTAAGAGCTTTGTACTCATAAATATCGAGTATATTTTGCTGTGGACGAGTACCATTGCTGGTGCACTCGTCCACACTTACAAGTGCCAACACAGGGCAAATCAAAAGATTCTCACACAAGGTTTCATTGAAAATAAAAGCTTTTCTAACCAACCTTTCCCCCTTAATACCCTGCCCCTCCCCTTGAGGTTATTCACTACTGGTGATACAATGTAAGTGTATACTTATTACAAATATCCTATACTGTTTCAAATTATTTACAAAATACCAGTCAGGCATATTAAAAGGACTGACAGGCACATTTAAAATAGGGGGCTAGCCGGCCCCCCCCCCCCCCCCCTCCGAAACACACACAACCTGGCTTAAAGTGATAATCAGGTAGGAAGATTATCACCCACCAGATCATTTTCTGAAACATTATCAAGGAGATTCATATTTGTATGACATCTCCAGTTTGAATTGATCTCCCCGACATGAATGAAATTACTGCTAAATTATATTTATTGGCATGAAATAAAGTATATGAGTAATTCTCCCAATCGGGCATCATTTGGTTTTCCAGCCCAGGGTCTCTACAACCTGTATTTCGGATGATCACACATGATTATAACCATTTTATTCGAGTTCCCTGGCAAAAATGAGGCTGTGGGAACCTTACTTTCAAAGTTCTTATAAATACCAGAATCTCCACCGCTATTGTAATAAAGGTGCTTTTTCAGGCTAGGAAATATGTAATAATTATGGAATTTGAATATAATACACAGGCGCATTTAGAAGATATATTATTTCTGCTGAAGAAAATGATTTCTACACATGCACTCATGTTCAGTATTATAAAAAAACCACAATATTTATGTAATATCAAATTTAAACTGAGCTTCATATGGAAAATATCATTTTGTAATATCTGTGTCGCCGTTACGGCATGTATTGGCTTTAAAACAATCAAATAGCCCAAAAGTAACTATTAATATCAAAATGGCGGGAAATTCAAAATGGCGAACGTGTTTTTGAATCGATCCTGCTAGGTGTACCGAATTGGTGATTTATTCGGGCCCCACGCTATTCTAGGGAACTTTTATTTGTGTACGGTGAGGACATACCATACCTACACTAAATCCGTGGTGTCAGGATTTTTTAAATGTGAATATTTGAAGATTTCTGGACTTTTGATCATACGTTGACTGGCCTATGGGCGATGATAGAGTGAAAATGGGGGACCAAAACAATGAAGTCGAAGCCGGCGATATGATTGTCGATTTCTCCCGGCCTAAAGTATCCAGTACTCCGGTCGGCGGAGGTAAGAGAACGAGTAGTGAATTATCACCGGTGGATGATGTCGATCAGAAAAGACATAGAAATGCTGACCCTAACTACGATGATATACTTAAATTGGCGGCAAAAGGGAGAGAAATGGATAAAGACATTACAACAGTGTTTGAAAGAGTCAGTACTCTATCTGCGACGAGTGATAATCACATTGAATTATTGCAACAACTCCTTTCCAACCAGCTAAAACTAAAGGAGTCGATGGAGGATATACAAAATAAAATGGCCACCAAAGATGATCTAAATGAACTGGAAGATAAATGCAAGGTATCAGTCGAATCGCTGGGCAGTAAGCTGGAGGCACAGGCAAGGAAATCTAGTTACCTATGTTCGCAAGCAGAAAAGCTTAAAGATGATCTTGAAATTAATCGACAACAACAGAAAGAAACTTACGTGGTTTTGGAGGGATGTCCCTTGGTACGAAACGAAGACACTGTTGTTCTGGCCAGGAAAATTATTAAGATGTTATTTCCCACGTCTTGGGAAGGCTCTGTTGATATAGCATACAGAGAAGTCAAGTCAAACGCCAAAAAAGGCAGTCACCAACCAATTGTCATTAAGGTAGTTCATCGAGCATTGAAGGAAGCCCTTATACGTAAACGTGATCCCTTTAAAGATGAGAAAATCTTTCCATCCAAGGTTTGGTTCAACAAAAAGTACATGTTCTTTCATGAGCACGATAGTGTTGAAATGAGGCAGAAGAAAAATCTCATGCGTCTATTGGCCAAGAAAGCTGTAGATGCAGGAGCAGATCCCAAATGTACTAAGCCTAAGGGTGACCAAGTAATGATCAACGGTGTCACATATAACTCGAGGCAATTACATACTCTGGACGATAAGTTCTCAGTGGAACATGTCAAAATCATGAAGGTAAAGAATGGCATTGCGTTTCAGAGTGAAAAGGCGTATTTAAGCAACTTTTTCCCCTGCGAATTCATGTATAATGATGTGTGGTTCAACTGCTCTGAGCAGGCTTTTATGTTTAAGAAGTGTATGGACCATGGCAAGGACGACATCGCCAAGTCGTTACTCGAGCATCAATGTCCAAGGGAAATTAAATCCATTGGTGATAGAGTCCTCACAATTGAGCAGTGGAAAAACAGGCAGGTAGACATCATGACAGACATTGTGAGATGTAAGTTCTATCAAAACATCCATCTGGCAAAAAAGCTGGTTAGCACTGGGCAAACCAAATTAATCGAGGCAACGAGTAATCTCTTCTGGGGTGCTGGTTGCTACCTCGGTGACGAAAGACTGGAGAAAGATACGTGGCAGGGAAAAAACCAATTGGGAGTGATCCTCATGAAGGTCAGAAGTGAGGTAGCTAACGCCATTGCTACTAATTCCTTCAAAGCATTGGTATCCAAGAAGGTCAAGTCGCCATCGAAACGACTACCAGCTGTGGTCGACAGAGATGGCTACAGGAATCCACGAGTGGCAGCAAGGAAACTTGACAGTAGGAAGTCGTCAACAACAGTTTCCACGTCGAATCCATTCGATATATTCGGAAACACATCTGATGACATCAGTAGTAGCTTCAACGAGACAATGGTGCACACTAGTCTCCCAAAACTAAGCAGATCAAGGGGCGAAGATAGTGTTTACATGGACATACTCGACAATTCTAATATAGACATGTCAACGTCGGAGGCAAATAGGTCAACACGGCAACTCCGCCCTCTCGCACTAAACCTCCATTTGGACGCATACAAACTTGATGAATCAGTGCCAGACTTGCACGATATCACCAACAGTCAGTCCACTAAACTATGACATTCACGGTAGAGGTCTGTCTCCTTCATATTGCCAATGCCATTGTTTTTTGTAAATATGTTTAGCCTGTTCTCGTGGTAATGTGTTGAATGGCGGCCATCTTTGCTGTGGGAAAGGGGTACTCGAATGCCGTAATGGCGAGCACTTCCGGCCACGAAAGCCGAACTAACTTGTGTAGACAATCTGTAGGAACGTAATTTCTTATGTTAATGGTGATATAGTGGACCTCCTTTGTTTAAATGCTCGTGTATTGGTATATTTCCATTGATTTTTGAAAATTAACATTCACTGTCGATTACGACACCTAAGGGTCAAAGGCCACGTCCGGTCAATTATCACTTCCGGTCTCAAAATGACAAGATGGCGGCGTGATACCCAAAAGGAACTTTTTGACAAATGAAGTAAGTGTTAATAAAGATGTCCTGTTAATTACTACGATGTGCGTGGGGTCTGTCTGACTCCTAAGTGGTATAATACAATCATAGGCAAGATTATGTTATCAGCCTGCGATTATCCGGTTAGTTATAGCAGTTTTTATGTTGGGCGAAGGTTGTTTTGTTTATTCTCGAACGACGATGTGTGACAGTAATATAGACGTCTCTGCGAGCAAAGGACTGAAAGTTATGTTCTTCAATACCTGTAGTTTGTATACTAAACTAGATTACCTGAAACACGAATATTTGAACGGATTGTATGATATTGTATGTTTAACAGAAACATGGCTGAGTCGTGACATTACCGATGTTATGTTACTTGTGAATGGCTATAAATTCGTTCGACAAGACAGATCGGTGAATAAACGAGGAGGGGGTATTATAATATACTATCGAGATACCTACCCATGTCAGACACTAGCTAATTTAAGTCAAAACGATGTTAACGCTGAGATTCTAACCTGTAAAATCAAACCAGGTAACAGGAAGGCTATGTTATTATCTGTAACTTATCGGCCCCCGAATGGTTCCTTAGCAGAGTTTTTCAAAACCCTAGACAATCTAGTGAATTGTTTGAAAAAAAATTCAATTAGGAATTGCTATAACGTGTTCGGTGGAGATATTAATTTAGATCTAAAGAAAGATAATGTTAACACTCGACGTTTTCTCACTATTATTGAGAACAAAGGTATCTTTCAACACATAACTAGCCCCACCAGAGTCACAATGAATAGCTCATCATTGATCGACTTCTTAGCTAGTGATTGTAAAAATATATTGAAAAAAGGGACAATAAGTGAGAACATCAGCGATCACTATCCTGTGTATATGATTATAAAAAAATGTAAGTCTCCAGCCAAAGGTATATGTGCTTCATACAGAGCTCGCCCCATCAGAAACATGTCGTTTAATGTGATAAGGCAGAGTATATATAATAATGATGTGCATATTTTACCACGAGACGACTCCCTTGACATCGATCTAACTTGTAATGCTATGATGAATCAGTTTCAGAAGTTGCAGGATAAGTTATATCCCTATAGAAACTATAATATTAGGAATGGCAAGATTGTCAGGGATATCGAATTAACACGGCTAATAAGGAAGAAAAACAAAGCTTATCAAAAGGCCAGTAAGAGTAGGGAGGTAAATGATTGGGCACATGCCAAAGATCTTAAAGCTCATGTCCAGAGGAAAATTTTCAGATTAAAAAACGAGGCCATGGTAGATATATGTAATAGATACTCTAGGAATGAAAAAAAATTCTGGGAGCATTTAGCAAATGTTTATGGTACTTCTAAACCAAAGGATAGCCGTATAGAACATATTATTAGTTCAGATGGTGTAACTTTATGTGGGAAGGATGCAGCAAATTATGCTAATAGTTACTTCTGCAACATACTGCCAAAGTCATCTCCTGATAACCTCAGTTTTATGTATAATAGAGGTAGGGACTTGCCCAAATTTGAATGGAATGATATAATCACGACAGAGAGAGTTATCAAGGTAATCAATCATATTGATGTGAAAAAATCCTGTGGTGTTTTGAATATGAATTCAACATTTCTCAAGTTTGCCCTTCTTTCAATTATTGATAATTTTGTTTGGTTATTGAACAGGATACGTGTCGAAAATTTTTTCCCAACTTCATGGAAACAATCATTATGCGTACTCATACCAAAGAAGGCTAATTCTAGAAAGATTGATGACATTAGATCCATTTCGATCTCCCCAATGATGGGTAAGATTTTTGAAGAACTCATGAGAGAGAAAATTGAACAACACCTTCATGAAATTGATTATTTGATACCTCAGCAGCATGGTTTTAGATCAGGTTTCAGTACGGATAGTGCGATCTACTCTTTTCTGAGGAATGTATTAAAGAACAAAGATAAGGGTCACGATACTGCTGCAGTCTATTTCGATTTGTCCAAGGCTTTTAATTCCATTAATATTGATATTCTTTTGTTTAAATTAAGTAAAGTTGGTATCTGTGAAAATCTGGTAAACTTGATCAAAAGCTATTCGACGAATAGAAGTCAAATGACTCAGTTGGGTGATGTTTTTTCTGAGCCTGAGCTGCTGCATGCTGGGGTGGCCCAGGGAAGTATTGTAGGGCCCTTACTCTTCATTTTTTATATTAATGATGTGATAGATGTGGGATTCGAGGGGGACATTGTCATGTACGCCGACGATTGTGTGATTCTAAATAAGATTGATGTAAATCAGGACATAGAGAGAGTTCAGAATGATGTGCTAAAATTCCAAAACTGGACTGATAGAAATGGTTTAACATTAAATACTAAAAAAACGAAACTACAGATTTTTCGTGGAAAAAGAGAGGTGAATGCTAACGATTATTTTGTGTATTGTAATGGTCAAGTCATCGATAGGGTGAATAACTTTAAATACCTAGGTTTCCTCTTGGATGACAGGTTAAATATGATTCCGTATATAAATTCTGTTTGTTCTACAGCCAATTTACTGTACAGAAGATTAGCCAGAGTAAGGTTCTATATCTCTAAAAATATATCGATACTGATTTATAAAACTTACATCTTGCCTATTCTAGAGTATGGTGGACTAGTATTCGATCTGGCTCCAAGAAATGAAACAAGAAGGTTACAATTAATCCAGAATAACTGTTTAAGGCTGTGCCAGGGTTTCAGACAGAGGAGAGCTGAAAATAGAGTCAAAAACGTCGATATTCATAATAACTGCAATCTATTGCCGCTCTGCTACAGACGTCTCCAACGCTTTTTCTGTGTTTTCTGGAATTATTTTGTATTTAATCGCCCTTTATATAATTATAATCTAAGGGACCCATATCGGGTTCAAATTGAAGAATGGAAAAAAGAATCAATTAGGAGAAGCCTCTTTGTCAGGATTTATAACTTCTGGAACGACCTCCCATACGGTATAAAGGTAATTGATGAAAAAAAAATATTTAAAAAAGAAATTAAAAAGGTCCTGATAAAGAGTTTCAACCTGAGGAACGAATTTTGGAATCTAGACGCACTCATGTACTGAGTGTTACTATTTTGCAACATAAACTACAGAGATCCGGTATGTATTGCTATACGGCAGCGCTTACGCGTCTAAGTTTATGTACCGGGTGTTACTGTTTGGTAGCAGCTCTTCTGTCAATACAATGTACTGGGTGTTGCTATTTTGCATTCACTTTAATCTGAGATTGCCCTATGTGGGTCGCTCGCAGAGGCAAATGTCTCTACTGCCTAAATTTATTCGGATTATATGGTTTGTTTTCCTATTCTAACGAGTTTTCCAAGGACTGTCATGCAAATGGACACTGCCCTGGGTGTATGTTCTTAAATCTCATGTCTAATATTATGAGTATACTATATATTATATGTTATTATTATTTCACTTGTCTAGTATTTTTTCTAACATTTTTTCTAAAACTCAGCACGCACTGAGAATTATTGTATATACTTTGCAAAATGTCGTAGCTGAATAAAAATCTTAAAACAACAAATAGCACTTAGTTTTCAGTGGAGGGAAGATGTTAGAGTATATAGAAAAGTTAATAGTCCCTGACATGCCTAAAACCTTTTATTATTACACATAAAACTCCTTGAACTGGTGTGGGAATATTTTATGTCGCGTTACGACATGTGAAATATCTCCCATATTTTTTAATAATCTCGTGAAATTTTGCCTTTTCTGATAATTATTTAGGTTGGCCTGGATTTGGTAAATTATATAAATATGACTTAATGCACATGTTGTTAAATTGCAGTGAGCATTTGTTGGAATGTCGCCGTTCCGCCATAGCGTCGCCGTTACGCCATAATTATTAGAAATAAAGCGATGTCTCTATGTTGGCACAGTAATTGTTTAGAAATAAAATGAATAATGGACAAAAAGGCAGTCAAACTTCTGGTCACATCGAGGCACTATTTTGCTGGCCAACATCAAATCTCTAGCTCTGAATTATCATTTGATCTTGCTGGCCGAATGACTGGGTAATTCCCATCAATCTTACATTAAATCATTGATGACTTGGGTTAAATATTGCCGAAATAGGGCAAAATAATAGGTAGAAATAAAGGTATTTGAATCATGGTGTAGAAATCGAAATATTTGCCGCAGCCTTCCCAAACTTTGTCTGCTTTATGCTGATATTCACTGCTATATGTATGCCAAAGATTGTAGAGATTCAACGAATTTCAAACCCTGAAATTAAATGCTGCCCGTTTGGGAGAATTACTCATATATGGTGTTATTTTGAACCCCCCATTGACCCTGTTAATTCAGGACTCTGAGGGATAGTGCGTTTTTTTTCTAAAAATTGTTTAAATATTGTTTATTGGCCCGAAATGAAATAATAATAAAAAAAAAAGGCCGATGAGCTGATGAGCTATTATTAGCGAAACCATGTAGTGCCAAACCAGAGAATAAATCACTGGGAAGAAGGGCTTTTGGACTCTTAGAGGTCTTAGTAACCAACGTCTGGGGAATGTGACTTTCTCCAGTTGCATGGAAACTTGAACAGGGAAAGAGGTGTAGTTTTATCGTCTGTACAAAATACTAGTCAAGTTACATACACAGTTACATACAATCAAACAAATGTTCTTTGTTTAGTCTTTGCTCTTTTTCTTGTCTCCTTTATATGTTATATTTATGGAACTCGATCCTCTCTTATGCATTAAGATAAAGGCTATCTTGTTTTTACTTCTACAATTGTATATGTGGACGAGTGCTGACTGGACGTGGACGAGTAGGCTACCTCCATCAGTCCACTTGTCCACAATACTAGTACTGACTCAAGGCTTTCTACGACCCTTGGGAATTTATAGAAAATAAATAAATTGCAGTGGGTGACCCGCCACTCTTTCATGGCCTTGTATTTTATCAAACAAAAGTTTTTCCAACTTTCAAGGTCTATTATTATTATTATTAGAAGTTAACCTAACCTTTCTTGTTCCTTCTATAGAAGGATTGGTTGTCAATCTGTGTTAATTATTACCAGAATTTATTAGAAATTATCAATGGAACTTATAGTTTCTGTAGAACAATATTGACACTTTTTGAATATTCACTTGCACCGCAAGAGAATATCAGGACTTGTCCACAAAATTGTATGCAAAAAAAATCTTTTGAAAAAAACCAAAAAAAACGCTCAAAATGTCATGGCCCGACTGTCTATGGCTATCCAACCCACTATGTCGCACACTGCATATATAAATGTGTTAATCCCCACGCAACTATCTTGAGCTGCTAAATCGTGTGCCTGTCAATGTGACCATGCCATATCTAGTGTAATTGTGTGCATGAGGGAGCATACTTGTTTTTAATAAAACTTCCCAACCTCTCCCCCCCCCCCTTCACCAGTGGTTAATAATGAACATTCTAGGAATGTCCTCATGGGCGGGACATGTGCACAGGGACCGCGCCAACTTGTTCACGACGTGACGTGGTGATTTTCAGTGACAGTGCTATCTCTGTCACTGTAATCTGAACGAAAAACTTTACTGATTTGGATCCCATCTAAAAATGACTTATAACAATAGCGAGTGCATGGATGCAATGCGTAGGCACATACCACAGGAGTCAATAGATGCAATACAGGTCTGAAAGGATATTAGTTAGTATCTACAAGAGTAATTTTAAAAGTGACTTACACTGTCTCAATGTTGTTGACGTCCATGGCAAGAGCATGAGGGTGCAGCTGCTGTCTCAGTTGTAGATTCCCCCAAACTTCTCTCATGAAATGTTTTACAAAATAACATTTCCTATTCACACTCGTGTTAAATTATAATATATTAATGAATCATAACTAAAAAATCACAATGAAACTGTGTGTCATTCTACCTTTCAACATCATATGAATGTCAGGGGAAATTATTGCTGCAACATAAAAGCCGGCGGATTTTGTGGTCATTTTCACCAGTTAACTTTCCCTCACATCATCCTTATTATTCACCAAACATAGATGAAACTATCTGACTAGGGGTAAAAGTGGGTGCTCTTTCATATTCTGTACTTTATTTTATCGTTTTCTCAGCGTAAAAGGCACTACGACGTCCGTTTTTGCGATCGGCGGCACCCAAGATCGTAGAGCCTAGGCCTACTGGCTAGCCTACCATGCGCCTACTAGCGGCCAGATTAATTAGGTCATTTGTTTTACATGCCCCCCGCTAGGGCTCCATCTTTGACCCAATTACACGAAATGGGCGGAGTGTCATCTCTTATTAGTATCTAAGCTCTTTGATTATATTACTTCAAATGGAACTCAACTTTACAGCGTGACCTGCATGTATGTGTGGGTCCAGTGATGTGAGCAGCGTGACCAGATTAGCCTTTCTGTACAACTACCTTTGCACTAGGTGGCACTAGGGGTGCTGGCTCTATTGTAATAATTCATAATATATACGCCTATATTTCAAATACAGATGTAGACATGTATATTTCAAATTCTCATGGGGACAATTTCTACTGTGCTCACTCCGGTGCTCACCCCGGTGCTCACCCCTCTTCATATAGTGTTTATATTTAATATGTTTATAGCAGCTGGTATAGATTTATACCCAAGCTACGGTTGTATCCTTTGGTATATACCAACTTACCTGCTAAATAAAATTTGTTGTAATAAAGTTATAGAAATATTGAAAAATCATGAAATAGAAAGGATGTTATGTGAAGGTTCTAGGGTTTGGGGTAGGTGGCAGCACCTAAGGTAGTAGTATACAAAGTGGCGTCACTGAGCAAATTCTTGGGCGGAGTCCCTTCGGGGCCATCCATGTGTTATGTAGCGCTTTCAAAATTACTTTATTATTGTATGTGTGTACACACTTCCGAAAATAAAGATTACACACACATACATGTGGTGTTGGGTGCCTATACTACAGTATAGGTACTCCTTATTAGCAACGATTTCCCCAGTAGACAAGTGTCCTCCTTCTCTGAGGGTTGTTTCTGTATACCTAATTATGGGTATATATGAACTAATATTAAAACTAAATATGTGATTCGTTTTAGGAAAATGAGTCATAAGTCGCAAAATATGCTTTTTTTTAGATATCACCGTATTTGAGAAGAGGAGACCAAGCTGATTTCAATGATAGTAAACCCTAGGACACCTACTATGTATTTCTATATTTTAATTTTGATGAAAAAAAGAATTGAGAAAAAACAAGTTTGCAATGCTTCTGGATGGGTAATTACCAGTAAAGTAACTAAATATACTCCATATGAAGGCCTTTAAAACGCAAAGATATATTTAATACAATGTCCTGAAACCTGTGATATGGATTCATATGACTATAAGTGCTAAGCCCTCTAAAGATCAGAACATTTCAATTAAGAGATCTTGTGAAAAAACACTTTCAATTTTGCGACTTGTGATTCATTGTCCTAAAATACATCACATATTATGTAGAAGTATCCTCCACTTATTGTTCTCTTTCACATGCCGTCAAAACTGCCTTAAGCTCACAAACCCAGGGTTCACTACAAACTGTGAGAATGGGACTAGTCATATTATTGAATATTTATTTGATGAAATTCAAGAGGAATGAAGTCCAATAAACCGTCAATTGCTTACTACTACTGGGTAAACGTTTCATTTCCTATTCATGAATGACCAAAGATCGAAGGGTATTGTTTTTTTTTGTTTTTTTTTCCCGTTTTCTTTTCACACTGAAGCTTTTTATTCGTTTAAATCATGATCATTCAGAAAGAAACCTAAGGTCAAACGTCTGGATAGAAACAGAGAATATGGAACTTGCATCAACAACCCTTGTACGGAGAGGTGGATGTTGGGGTGGAATGAGAAATACAATAACCTCTATTGCGGATACCCTTGGAACTGGGCTTCAACCATTACAGTATTTTCTACTTATCCAGTTTCCTATTGAAGGGTAGTGTTATATCTAAACTTTTTTTTATCTTATTCTATATCTAACATAATTTGATATAATTATTTGAATTGTTTATAATTATTTTAATCCCCTTTCATTGTACCCTTAATACAGCATGGGCGTACATTAAATTATATAAATAAACCAAGCTAGGCTATCAAAGAGAAAATAAAAAAAAGGATGCGAACACCAATAACACCCATTATGTATTGATTTATTTAATCTGGTTTTCATTGCAAACTAAACATTTTGTCAGTGAAAAGGTGTAAAATGTGTGTTGCTAGCCAAGGAAACAACCTGCAAAAATCAATGATGTACATTAAGTCTGCCATTAGCTGTAAATAAACACCCCATAGAAATTCAATAAATCAAACAATTTTTGTTCTTTTTGTTTTTTTAAAATAAAAATCAAACACCACTATCTAGTAGAAAATGGAAAAATGTCATTTTTCTGTAACTTATTTGAATCTTGAAGTATTTCTGGTCATTCAATAAAAAAGGAGAACAATCAAAACAATCAAACAATCAATGTAGGTTTCCATGCTCGCTTTTGAAATACACAGCTTTGAAATCTCAAATAATTTTAGAGATATTGAATTTCTATACAATGAAAAGTACCATTTATATGGAATTTGTGGCGAAATAAACACGTTGAATATGCAACTCTACCAATACTGAAAACACTGCAAGTTTAGCAAAATATGTTGTCACAAGAAAAATATTCAAACTAAACTAAAAAGTACAGTAATAAAATAACACATGTTAGATCTTAATGTTTGAGGTTTGAGAATTATCTCAAATAGAGATAAGAAATAGGGGCGTGGCCTGGGTGTGACTCAGACCACGCCCTTCTCCAGCTTCAACCAATTACTTATGTGCAGCCATGTGGAAAGGTGGAGATGTGTGTGATAGGTTTTATCATAGAGTTGTACACTTCACTGCACTGAGACAGTGAGTGGAGGAAGTCGCTTAATGCAAGGGGCACATTAACGGGTGTGTCTCTTTGTTTACTTCAGTAGTTAATCAATAATATGGTTAGAGCAAGGTAGGTGGGGGGGGGGGGGGGGGCAAACACCTGAGACCATCATTTCAACTTTCACATAGTATATTTCTAATAAGATTCACTAATACTATAAGGGTGAGATTTTCAGAAAATGTATAATTTGCAGCTGTACATATTTAGTAATTTCTGGTAAATTCAGCTAATACAATGATACATTTGGGTATATCTGAGTATATTTGGTATTGCATTGATTTAAAGTATCAGTTCTGTTATGTTAAACTGCATTTTGAAGCTCATTTCTGTCTTAGATGTGGGTTATTTGAGAGGATTGGTGAAGACAAATTGTACATTTTCTGAAAATCCTACCCATAACTACTAATGAGGGATTATCTATATATTATCATATAGAAAGAGATTAACAAGGGAAGCCGGTATAAAATAAAAACCATGATTTCTTCTTTCATGTGCCTTGTAGTACAAGAGCCAGTCTAGGACTATCCCCACTGGTGGTTGCCCCCCTTAGAATATCTGGCACTTATTATTCTATGGGTCAGGTCGTCAAAAAATGTACAATTGATAGTTCTACACATTTAGGAAATTCTTTTAAATAAGGCTAAGAATTAGTCTATACAGCATATATATATCTGAATATATCTGGTATTCTGTTGTTTTAAAATATCTGTTCTGCTATGTTAAACTTTATTTTAAACCTAATTTCTGCCTTAAATTTGGGTTAATTAAAAGGATTGGTGAAGGCCAAATGTACATTTTCTGGCGATCCGTCCCACATAGAAACATTTCTAGCCTCCATGAACACATGCACCAGCCTGAACCACAGGTGTAGGTCTTGCTCAGTTCCTCCAGAGCAACTCAATGAGCAACTCGTCAATTGACCTGCTCCAGCATTGACTCCTGTGTGTGTTTGCTGCAGTAGGTAGTACTCGTGAATTCCTTGATATTGACTCTAAGGGAGGTACTTCAAAATAATATTATATTCTATAAGAATAAGTTTATTTCTACATGTCTATTTTCTGAAATATGCTTGATGACGTTCTTTTCTTAATTCTCGGATGTGAGGGCTCTATTTCTGGGAGAATAATCTTTAACTCGTCATATGTGTTTACATTGTCAAAACTGCTTTTGAGAATGTTCTGTCAAAATACTGTCTTTGATTCTTGGTCATCCAGTCTGTCATTTTCTATTCCCACTTAGTCTTGGAAACAAGACATGGCTCTTGTGAAGATGAGGAAAGCACTTAATTCCCCCAAAGTGTTACCATACATAATATGTATAGTAGAGATATGGTTGTTAGTATTAAGCTCTATACAGGTAGGTGAGTGTGAGGCACAGGGATACCTGAGTGATGTACCAGCAGATGTGATCATAGAACCTGGAGACATCTACATCGGTCACCTGTCACAGTCACATGTGTACAGCTCAGCTGAGTTGTGTGACACTGACACCATCTCTACTGTCATTGCCCAGGAGAACATCCTGGCTGTGTATGGTCTAAACATTGTCAACAACAATCCCAAGCTCCTGCCTAACATCACTATGGGCATGGTAGGCTTTGATACCTGTGCCAAGGGCTTGACCAGCTTGGGCCAAGCTCTCAAGTTTCTGCCGGTTGGATCTAACCAGTTCTCTGCCAGGCATCCGGTGGTGGGTGTCATTGGACCGTATCGAAGTACAACATCAGCCTACACTGCAGGGATACTCAACCTGTTCCAGATACCAATGCTGAGTCCCACTGCTTCATCTGATGACTTGAAGCACAGGGGAAGATATGGTAACTTCTTCAGACTTGTTGCACCGGACAGTTACCAGACCAAGGCTATGACCGACCTGCTCATCAGGTTCAACTGGACGTATGTGTCGGTGGTGTATGAGGAGTCTAACTATGGGTTTAATTGTTACACCAACCTGAAGAGCCACACTCGGGAGGCAGGCATCTGTATTGGTGGTGCACACGGTGTCAGTCAGCAGGCCACCAAGCAGGACTATGAACTGGTGGTCAACAAGCTGATGAAGGATCAGAAAGCTAAGGTTGTGCTCATGTTCATAGTGAGTGCACACCTCAGAGGTTTCCTCACAGCAGTACAAGAGATGGGGGCTAAAGGAATGTTTATTTTTCTTGTCTCTGATGCAGGAGGAGAGTTTGTTCTACGGACCTATGGGGAACTTGTTCATGGCTGCATCAAAATAGGATTTTTTTCTCCGACTGACAAATACTCAGGAATCACTGATTATGTGGAAACAATGACGCCAGTGAAAAACCCTAACAATCCCTGGTTGAAGAAGCAATGGTTTAATCATTTTGGCTGTACATACAATGCCACAGTTATGCAGGGCAGTGACTGCAGCAAGAAACTGTACAGAGATCTGCCTGGCTACAACTTTATAAGTGGAGTGCCTACGATGCAGGGTCCCATCCTCTATGCACAGGCCATAGACAGTCTCATCAGAGACAAGTGTCCAAGAGCAGTTGTAGATAAAGCCATTCTAAAGACATGTGTTACCTCTTCACTTGTGATGGAATACCTGAAGCGGGTGATGGTGGATACTGATGAAGGACCGCTTGGGTTTGATGAATATGGGGCCTTGATCCAAGGCTATGCTATACGGCAGGCTGCATACAACCCGGTAACCAAGGAAACCAGCTTCTTGCCAGTAGGTGAATGGACCCAGGTGCAAGGGCTGCACATAATGCTAGAGTCTCTGGTATGGTGGGATGATGCAAGGCAGGGTGAGCAGGCACTACCTGAATCTGTATGTGCCAAACCTTGTAAAGCTGGGGAATTTGTCATCCAGGGTGAACTCAAGTGTTGCTGGGACTGCTTCAGGTGCAGAGACAATGAGTTTGTCACAGATAATGGTACCAGCTGCCGGCCGTGTCCCTACCTGCACTGGCCTGACCAGGACAACTACGTAGACTGCCTGGCCATAGGGCCCTCCTTCCTGTGGTGGGATGATAAGTATGGGATGGGGCTGGCTGTCCTGGCAGGGCTTGGGCTCCTGGTGTCATGCATCATATCAGGCGTCATGTGGAAGAACAGACACAAGAAGGTCATCAAAGGTTCCAGTGTGGGCATGATGGCCGTCATCATCCTCGGTCTCTTCCTCATATTCACTAGTGTCCTCCTCTTTATTGCTAAGCCCACCTTCATCCTATGTCTCCTCTCTAAGCTAGGGTTTGATCTCTCCTGTGCTCTTGTCTTCTGTCCATTGCTCATCAAGACCAACAGGCTGTACCAGATCTTCAGGGCTTCCTCCAAGCTCAGAAAAGTCTCAAAGTCAGCCAAGTCGTCAGTGTCAGGAATCCTGGTATTCCTCACTATATCTATCCAGGTACTGTGCCATATTGATTACTGTGCGAACTTATTGCACTTAATTATATGATACAAATAAAGAGCCTTGTTATTAAAAATGCATTCTCAGCTATGCATGTACAAATCATACACCTCTGATACTTTTTACACACCATCAAAAATGTAATAGGACTTTTTGTAAAAAAAATGTCTGAATTTCCTGAATAAAAAATTCAATATCAACTATATAGCATGTCCACAAAATGTCCATTAGATATTCTTTATTTGATTGGTATGTCCTGAAGGGATGGTACATTTAGAGTGTTTATCTTAAGGTTAATCATTATATTTTAGGCAGCATGAATGTATCTTTAACCATTAACTCTTGAAATGTTCGCCAGAAATACAACAAGTTTGACATTGCAGGTGGTGATATCTGGTGTGTGTGCTGTCATGTGGCCTGTCAGCGCTGAGCAGACCATGCCCGTGCGCACAGTCAGATATGTGGAACTCTCCTGTCAGCAGGACATGAATGGATTCATCATTCCACTCTCCTACAACATCCTGCTGCTCCTCCTGTGCTGTGTCTTTGCCTTCCTCACCAGGACACTGCCAGATAACTTCAACGAGTCGTGGTACATCTTACTCAGTGTGTCGGCCACGCTCTTTGTCTGGATCGCCTTCCTCCCCACCTACTTCTCTGCTTTCTATGCTTCACACAAGGTGGCTCTTCTAGGCCTTGCCCTCATTCTTAATGGCCTTATAACAGTTGTCTGTTTCTTTGCCACCAAGTTCTATGCCTTGTTCTATGTGGATGAGAAGGAAATAAAGATCACTAACTTCAACCAGGAGTCGTTTGAGGCATCCACTAAAACAACTAAGGCTGGATAAATCTTAGGCCAAGATGGCTTGTCAAAAGGATTTATTGTTTATATTTAGTGTTATACATAATATATTACAGTATAGCAATACATGTTTTTGCTATATTAGCCTTTGTGGAATAATTGAATTAAATCACATCACATAAGTAAATCAGTCACATAACTAGTCAATGGATTTTGAGTGTTGCAAAATAGGTTTCATCTCTAAATCTGACATGCACTCAAGTTATCTTGAGTGCAAATGAAGATTGAATGTAAGGTCACCCATGCAGTTAGATTTTTAAAGTTGCATTCAACATCACCAACTCAATATTCTCATATAAATGATCCCTGCTGTATTCTGTATAACAGGGGGAGCAGTCATTGGGTCTTAATAACCTAATAAATTGCACCTGCAAATATCAACATTGAATTGTTTCATTGTTTGACTCCAAAATATGAAATTTCTATATATTCGCCTGTTTAGTTTAGGCCAAAAAAATAATAGGTGTGTTTCCGATTTATCTGGCTGAAAACTAGGTAGGGGTGTGGAAACTTTTTTTTTAATTTTATTTTTAAGAAACCACCTCCTGAAAAAACTGAAAAAAAATGTCTATTTCATAACATAGTTGTTTTAAACAGGAGATGTGCTCTTTGACATTTCCGGATGAGGAAAACCTGTTTTCCTGCTTTTATAAGCTTTTTTTTGTCAAAGAATAAGAAAAAGTAAGATAATTATGGTAAAAAAAAATCAGGTATGGTATTTTTTTTTTTTTTTTTAGGTTGTGGAGGTTTTTGTTAGGTACGTGTGTGTGTGGGTGTGTGGGTGTGTGGGTGTGTGGGTGGGGGGGTACATCGGAAACACACCTATTTTTGTCCCCTGAGTATATAATATAATGATGCTAACAAAACAAAACAGGCCTATGCTATTTTGTGATGATGCATTCCCAACTAAAATGTTTTGTCCTTTTGCCTTTGAGAGAGAATTTTTGTGATTATGATTTTGTTTCAGATGGCAAAAGTTTATCATAATAATTTAAATGGATTCCATCTGGCCAAGTGGCGCCACCTAGAATACCTAAAGATTAGACTTTCAATCCTTCTCTCCACCTGTCAGTCAAACAGTCAGCTAGTGGGATAGATCACTAAAAATAAATGCAAATGTGTGTAAAGATCCATATCCATTGCCACAACCAGCCAGCTGACTGTAATACTTTAACACTGTGTTGTTTACAGTGGTAATGGATATGGGGGTTTACAGTGTATGCTGGATTCAAATCTAATCTCACTTACAAACATACATTATTTAGTCATACTTTTTTCATAGTCAGGCACAATATTTCTATGGGTATCCTTCTCTGCTTGAATAATCTCTGATATTGCATTGCATGGTGGGAAAGATGGAGACTTGTGCTGTTCAAACCTTGACTAGGACTTGGACTACAAGGCAGCACTCCTCTCCTCGATATTCTGCAATTTACCTGGCCTTTTCTTCTGAGAGATAATTGTGTGAGTAATAGTCATAATATAATAGTAATAACCATAATACAAAATACATGAGTTCTAAATCAATAGTCAATCAATTAATTTCTGTATCATAGAGATGGAAAATATCATAATCAAATGACAATGTTTTCTCTTATTTTTATCACATTTTCTTTGTCAGTCTTTCTTTGTGGGAGCCCCATTATTTTGTAATTCATCCATCTTGGTTTTGGAGTCCAACTATGACAGGGCCTGCCTGCTAGCTGTCTGTTACATATCTGTCCATCAGTCACAGTGACCCACTGCCAGCACAGTGTCAGAAGGGCCCTGTAAGTTGTAACACTGGACACCTCCAGGTTCCTGAGTAGGAGCCCTCTCATAAGTGAATGATGCTCAGTTGTGTGGTCAGCCTACACATGTCCATGGGGTACCCAATCAGCACCCAATTAGACCTGATCTTCCCACCGGAAAAGAAAACTCGAAAGACATCAGTCTATCATCATGATCTGTCCTGAAACCTGAGAGCACATGGGGGCCGTGTGAAGAACTGGTAACATTCTTCCTTCATCTTCTTCAGTCTCCAGTGGCTGTTTGTCAGACTGGAAAGTCTAGATCTGTCCATTCTTTGATGTTATCACTTCATCTTTTGTTCTGTCTTCCTTTGACTGCCAACAAGCAGAGCTACCAAGTTTGGTCATCACCCAAGACTCACCATAATCACAGGTGAGTTTGCAATATACCCACTTGCTCAGGCCTGTGGATGACCTGTATATTGAGTAACTCATGCATGTTACTGGGGCACTCCATAGGTAACATTAACCTGACGCTGATCTTCATCACAAAGACTTGTCTCTCGATCATTGCCATATATTTGTTGGCCAGTTTAACATTTTGGCTAGTTCTTCATTGAATGGTTTATAGAATGCGTCCAGTAATGTCCTTGTTTTATTCAACATGTCTCCAAGCTGTTTCCCTGAGGATGATCTCTCATTGACCCGCGGCATGCTGGATATAGTACTTGTATTCATTTGTTCTGAAAAAAGGAAGAATACATTGTATTTTTGTATTTAAGATGTGTCAAGGTAAGAAATTCCTGGTCCTGGTTTGTTGATTCTGGTTGACAGTTGAGATAGGAAAGAAACATAATTATTATTTTTTTTTTTTTTTTACACTCCTTTATTTTCACTTTCTTTCTTATTATTCTCTCCATTTTGCCCCTGAAATAATTAATTAAACTAAGTATACATAAGGAATGATTGACATTTTTTTTTTTTATAATTTTATTGACTCCACAGATTTGTAGTAGTTCGCATTCGTCACAAAAAATATATAGTAACAATTTCTCGGTTTATAATGAATAGAATTCTGGTAGTTATACCTTTAACCTGCGTTTAACAAATTATATCCTGACATTATGCATTCATATTATATTTACTCATTTTGTCGCCATCTGGCGGATTGACAATATACTCCATGCATTTCATAGCTCAATATTTTTTTTGTAGGTTTTTGGCTCTTTTAAAAGAAAAACAATATTAACAAGGAACATACCACTCACAGTACAAGGTACAGGTTAAAAATAACATATGTGAGGCGATTCATCAAAAAGAGTCCCATGTCGGCAACTTTCATTTTGAGATATAGGGCTCCAAAGGTGGTATAGGACTTTTTCGGTCGAAAACTTTTTTTCCCGTAATATTAATCTTTATTATGTTTTTTTTTAGACTGGAAAATATTTTGTACCAAAAACAATTATTTACGCTTCATAACGGCCGGTAAACATTTTCCTAACATGGTTGGATGGGTTTAAACAAAGGAGCCGAAGGCTATTTTTCACTAAATTCACTCGTACGCCGTGGACATTTGATCGTAGGGTACCCCAGCACATTTGGTATCCTCGGAAAGCCGCGAATCTCCTCTAGCCAATGGGATTCTTCCCTTTTGAATCGCCGCGTAAGTAAACCAATCACAGAGCTCTCTCCAAGTGCATTCGGCGTAAACAATGGTTGCTAGGGTCGTCAAGGGAGCCCACGAGGGGTCGATACAGCCCTGTGATTGGTCCAGCCGCTCCGAAAGATCAACTTCCGGCTGACGCCATCTTCTAGCGTGGTCTTGGATTTGAATCGAAGCGACCAGTTATTCCTCGATTCCAGACGATACAAGACGTGTTTTACTCTCCAACAAAGTTTTAAATGGACCAAGGTTTATTATTTAAACATGGAAGCTGAGGCCACCGTCGCAGAAGCTCTTAATGGCATCGCTCGAGCCAATTTGGGAGGTGTTGTCGACAACGCCGAATGGCGTAACCTCATCGAAGAGTATTTTGTGTTCAACGAGGAAACAGAGACGGTGGAATCTGACTCAGATGGAGAACCAGACGTCCCTGATCAGCCTGAAACTCCGGAGACGAACGAAGAAGAAGTTGAGGAAGCATCAGAACCTATTCTTATTATTGATCACATGCAGGCAGTCGTGGACAAGGAACGGGAAAAGTGCTCCACGTTTCGGTAAGTGTTGGTGCTCTGCAGCCATCTTTTCTATCGTGTGTGTTGACATGCTGGGGGACGCGATCTGAAAACTATGCTATGTACATCCCTGGAAATCATTCCAAATCTATAATCCAATGCTGTTATATGTGCTAGATACCTTGTGGGTATATTTAGAGGTTCTAAAATTTAATTGGTGTATGTTTTAAGTCGCATGGTGTTGTTCGTGCGTGGGGAGTTTAAGGCCCTCGAGATCTGGGGAGTAGCTATTTACTTGGGACGTCTGAGATTCCTTACTCGTCTCGTGTGGAATGTAGGGTTAAAAATACATTGTTTGTTTGTGTCATTATGGGCAAATTAAAATCTAGGATTTTGTCCATTTCAGATGTAACTGCCGATTGTTTAACGGCGGGCCATGCATAGACCAGTTCACTGTGGAACAGCGCATCTCTCATCGGTCGGAACATGACCAAATCCATCGAGGTAATTTCAAAATAATGTTTTTCTCTATTGCCTCATTGCCCATACATGCCTGTATAATACTCATTCAGTATTTTAATCAGTATTTTAAGCTGTAGCTTGTTAAATAATGAGGACACGTCCTACCCAATTACATAGGATAACTAATTACGTAGGATAACTGTAGGGACTCAGACTAAGATTGGTGTCGGTGATATTAGTCAGTCACAAATTCATTTTTACATTATTGTTATACTGTCGTTTCAGATGAGCTCGACATGGCACTCTTTGGCGTTTTCAATACTGTTACTGACAACAGTGATCGATGCAGTCCAACCAAGAAGGGGCGCCAGTGGAAGGGAGAGAGAAAACACCCAAAGAGCCACTACAGGATGCATAACAAGCCTATTTGCAAAGCTACCTTTAAATTCCTTTACAAGTGAGTGTTATCATGAATCTTGTGGTGCCCATTAATACTGAACATTAGATAGCTATTCATAATAACATGATTATTTGCTAAGAATCAATATTTTGGTATTGTCATTTTAAGATCCTGCATTATGTTCAATTTCTTCCTTTGTCAACGATTAAATTATTATTAATTATTTTTTCTATTTCTTTTCTCTCCCTTCACTTCTAGGATTAGCCAAAACTTGCTGACAGTTTTGCTAAAATCCTTCGCTGAGGATGGTCTGGTCACTCGTTCACGACAGGGTGGTGGTCACCGTGCTGTGAGGTCTTTGCCATTAGATGACCTGAAGAACACTATCAACTTCATCACATCTTATGCCGAAACACATGCTCTTGTCTTGCCAGGCAGAGTATCTTCTCACCACAGAGACGACATCTTAATTCTCCCCTGCCGTTCTACAAAAGCTGAAGTTCATCGTCTTTACACACAAGCCATGCAAGAGACTGGCAATAGGGCTGTTGCCTACTCCACTTTTGGTCATTTATGGCGCAAGTATCTTCCTAAAATAGTCACAAGTCGTCCCATGACAGACCTCTGCTGGGAGTGCCAGCGTAATAACAGAGACATTTCCTGTAGTAGTAATTTACCTGATGTTGTGAAAGCTGCCAAGTTAAAGAAACAGCAGAAACATTTAGACAGTGTAACCGCCGAAAGAACTCTTTATCAGAAATTTTGTGCTGATGCAAAAGAAGCGTACAGAGACAATGGTGAACCCCCCCTTGGCAAACATGCCCCTTGCTCATGTGACATTCGAGTACATCTCAGTTTTGACTTTGCACAACAAGTGCATTTACCTTCTTACCCGATGCAACCAGGTCCCCTTTATTTTCTCACCCCGAGGAAGGTAGGCCTGTTCGGTATTTGCATGGAAGGAATGCCTAGACAAGTTAACTACCTTATAGATGAGAGCCATTGCACCAGTAAGGGGTCAAATGCAGTTATTTCTTATCTGAATCATTACTTTGAAAACTATGGTCTGGGGGAGAAAGATTTAGATCTTAACTGTGACAATTGTAGTGGCCAGAACAAGAACCGGTATGTTTTGGCCTATTTGATGTGGCGTGTCCTTACTGGAAGGCACAGGTCTATTACACTTAACTTTTTGATTACTGGGCACACTAAGTTTGCCCCCGACTGGTGCTTTGGTCTCTTGAAAAAACAATTTCGTCGGGACAACGTTTCTTCTCTTCAGCAATTAAAAGCCAGTGTGCAGCGCAGTACGCCAGGGGGGGTCAACCAGGCCCAACTTGTAGGTGATGAAAGGGGTACTGTTTTTGTTCCATTGTACGACTGGCAGGCATTCCTGTCACCTTTCTCCAAATCTTTTCCAGGTATCAAAGGGTATCATCATTTTGAATTTTCTAGTGACAAACCTGGTGTTATTTCTTTCAGGCCATTTGTAGGCCCTGAAGATAGTGGTACTTTTAAAATGCTTACTGTTGATGTGGGTGATGTCCCTCAGGACAACCCACCCATTGTACCTTCTCCTGGACTGTCTGCATACAGACAGTGGTATCTTTTTAATTCTATTCGTGATTTTTGTACCGAAGAAACCAAAGACATTATGTGCCCCAAACCAACTGTACCTGAAGAAGGGCCAGGGAGGGGGGGGGATGGCTACATTGTACAGGCTCCTGCAGTCGCCCCAGTAAGAGGTAGAGGGAGGGGAAGTGGAAGGGCTAGAGGAAGAGGGAGGGGTAGAGGAAGGGGAAGGGGAAGGGGAAGGGAGAGGGAATCTTCTTCTGATGAATCATTAGAATTAGGTGGTGATGAATCTTCTGAGGAGGAGGAGGAGGAGGAACCTCAAGAGGAACCTCAAGCTAGGGGTAGGGGTAGGGGTAGGGGTAGGGGTAGGGGTAGAGGAACAGTAAGGGGAAGGGGCAGGGTAAGGGAATCTTCAGAATCTTCTTCGGATGGGGAGGTTGCACCTCCTCCAGCAAAGAGAGGTAGGGGGAGGGGGAGGGGAAATGTTGAGCAACGCCGGCCAGGGAGGGGTAGGGGTAGGGGTAGGGGTAGGGGCTGACTGCTATTTTATTGATTTTATTACTGATTTTATTACTGATTTTATTACTGGTGAATACTGTTGTACATTTTGTTTTGTTAGAATGAATAGGTGTGTTATCATGTATATATTGCAAGCACTGCACCAAAGAATTTTGTACAGAATTATTATACTCGTGTTAACAGGGTAATAAAATAAAAAATATTAAATGAAATGCACTGATTTTTTTATATATTGTGGCCCTACTAGTCTATAATACCTGCCCCAAATCTGAGAAAAATCCAATCATATGAACTGGTCATTTTGCATGACGACGCGTCCGACATAAATCCCACAAAAGTCTCCTAGAAATGTATTTTGCCCAAATTTCACCCAATTTTCATCGCGCGATAAAATGATAAGTTACTAAGTAAATGAACTGAATTTGGTATATGTTATGGCTATGGCAGTTAGTAAAGTGTGTCCCAAATTTCATAGAAATCGCTTGATAACAAATGCCCGTAACCAAGGATGGCGCGCCGAAGGTCACTCGCCGAACTTAAACAGGCTGTATCTCAGTTTCCGGCTCCTCCAGTAACCGCGTCCCTTAAATACTCACCGCAACCATAGAATTATACCCAATAGGCCTAAAATTAAGCTCTATACATCATTGGAAAGCTCTTTCCTGCTGCTTACCCATCCAATAGCTAACTCCAAAATCGATTTGGCCGACATGGGACTCATTTTGATGGAGCGGATCTCATATTTCCTATTTCCATTACCCTACTCAAGTCATGGTTTTTAATTTTTGGTTTTTGATTCAGTAGGAGTTCACATCAAATATATCAAAGACTAAAAGACTTGCTTACTAATCTAATCATGGCATATATATAATATATCAATATTATTAAATGGAGAATACTATTGGGAAGAGGAGCAAAACTGAGCTATGAAAATAATAAGGATACACAAATCTTTATATTCACCTAATCCTAAAAACTGGAATAGTTGTGATACATGTTTTTCTTTATTTCTTGAATAATCTTCTAACTTGATGAAGTGGAGTTGTTTCCTTGGAAAGACATGAAGCCAGTCCTTCACATAGATGGAGTAGAGTCCTATGTGCAGACGGACCTGCAAGACACAACCCACTCATTCTAAAATGTGATCAGAGAAAAATCAATCTTAAATATGTTTGAATAAAAGTTATTTCTGGGGGAACAATCACTAGTACAGTAGTTTCTGGGTGGACAAATACTAGCATCTCTCAACCACATGTACTAGTGTAACCCTAGTCTCAATAAGTAAAGCCCCACTTGACCTCACCTTAAGGCCATAGCGCCTGTTGTTGGTGGTGCGGATGCAGGCGCGTGCTGTGTTATTGCCAGACATGCAGCTCCGCATCTTGGATATGTACGTCTCACATGCCTCATGGAAGTGCTCGGGACTTGATGATTGGTAAACATCCTTTTTGAAATATATATAATCTGAATATAACCTGGAAAAGTTAAGTTTAGATGGAATTAGTGTCTTGAAACAGTTTTGTTTTAGAATAGACCTGTAGTGGAGGGTGCAGAAAGTTTATATGGATGCCAATATTTGCTGTTTGGAAAACACTGACCATCTTCTTGTTGGAACATTGTCCATACCAGTCTGACCTGTGATGTTATTATGAACTATGCCCAACTTATGAAACAAGTGCCGGATGTAGGAAATCTCATACAAATCCTCACACAAGCATGCAGACTGTAGGTAGTATTCAATTCAATTTAAAAATTCGTTATTGTCGTTGGTATTACAATGTTCAGTCAAATCTGTGACAGGCGAAACAGGTCTTCCAGTGACTGCCGACAAGTAGTCACATTGTAGTTATTATTAGATATTCATATGACCATATTACTATTACATATTAAAGGTTTTTAGTTGGAACTAGTTTCACTGAGTTAGCAGTTTAGCAACGGCCATTCAACAATCTTCCGGACTACCTTCCACTTTGAATTGGTACACTTTGCTCACACTGTTTATAACCAGTAATCTATAGAATAAAATAAAGCTGGTGTAGTCCTTACCTCTCTGTTGGATTTCTCATGATGAAGATGACTTTAGCTCTAGGAATGATATGGTGTATGACATGGGCATTGTATACATTGGTGTGGGGAGTGTTGGGTGATGTAGCATGTTGCAGCTGTGAGGCAGTGCTGTCCCAGGCAGTGGAGGCACTCCCATCACCTGTACAGTTAAATAGGTTAAGATAAGCTCAACATGAAAGAAATGGGGGGCGGGGTGGGGGAGGGGAGGGAGTGAAGATGGGGAATCAATATATGTCTGATACTGTAAAAGTTATTTTTTCCTCTGGGAGACCTGCTCTTGAACCAAATTCTCCGTTCTTGTTCAATTCCTTTCATGACTTTATTATTACATTATATCATCACTAGCAAATACCCATGCTTCGCACGGGATTTGCTAGTGGGACAGTGGGGCCCACATCTTCCCACTCTCCTTGTTTCCTCTCCAACCATCTTTCTCTTTCAAGTTGTCTCTGTAAGTTAGTATCTGTATTAACATTCATACCTCAAATGGAACCCTGTTAAAATATTTTTTTGTCACTGTTGTATTGTTGTTACCTCCCATTCCCTCTCCCCCCCTGAGTTCCTTTTGGTGGAAATATGGTGAAATATATCAACTCCCGTCCCAAAGTGAAGCAACAACTTGCCATGGTACCTGTCCATGACGCCATGCTTTGGGTGACCCAGAAACCTGGTGTAGGGGCACTGATAGGTTTGTTTTCAGGCAGCACTGGGGGCCCAATGGGGGTGCTCGATGTAAACCCATTTCTAACCCCATTCCAACCCTAATTTGTTACTGAAACATAGTGGAATGGCTCGCCACCATTTTTGGCAATGTGTATGTGAAATATAATGGAGATCTGGCCAGCGGTTTCAGAGAAGATAGGGGTTTAAGGCTCGAAACGCTTATTTTATTAATATAGAGATTACTCTCAGAGACCACCATACACAAGTCATATATGAATTAGTTGAGTGTTATAATAATAAATTAGCCCATGGTGATAGCTGTCACTAGTGAAGGAGAAGGTGGGTGGTGGGAAATTGTGAGAAAGATACACCTTTTTTATACTACTTAATTCTGCTGCTTGCATGACAAGATGGCGGCATATGATGACATGGGTCTCCAGTGAATTGACCGCCCATTCATACTTATCCAATAAGAACTAACTGCCACACTTGTGAACCAGATAACACTGATTGTGTGAGAAGATGAGGTGTAAGGGTGGAAGAAGCATATAGAATTGGAAGAAAGTGGAACAGAAGAGAGGAAGAAAAGTATGAGAAAATGGAAACATGAAAAAAGAGAAACATCTGGAGAAGAGAGACAGAGACAGAATAAAGCACAATTTAAGAGAAGAACAAATAAAACCAAACTAACTGGCAGATAGGTATAGAAGTAAGTTTACCTGTAATGATGGGGTGGTACACAGTGTGGTCCTCCACCTCTCTGTGTATTTTGTGCGTAACCTCAGTGAACAGGGTCAGGTAACAGTCCAGGCTCCTGCACTTATATCCTGATCTGCCATCTGAAATATTATTAATTTACTTCAGGTGTCAATAGATGTTGGTCTTAATCAGGCCTGACAATAATCTGTTCAGGATTAGATCTACTCTAGGATTAACTACATTTAGGGGCTGCTGGTGTTTAGTGCACAATCCTAAAGCAAAGCTGAGGGACTATTCACAAACAGTGCACCAGCAGATGCAAAGTGGAAGTTATTAATTGTTTTAATCACTGCGTTGGTGGTATTAACCCATTCAGGACTGTGCCACCAACATTGCGTCATGCTTGACGGCCAAGCGCTGGAAAAAATCAACTGATGACGTCCTAAGTGAAATATACACGTCACTTTTCTCTGGATGACTCACATTTTAATAACGTCATGTAACTTAAGGACGGCCAATAACATTAAGGCAATACACGGCCAAACGCGTGGGAATGACTTAAGGCAATACACGGCCTGAATGGGTTGAACACTGCCTTGACAGTCTACAGTCTATAGGGCTATTCTAAGTCTGAACAAACTATTTCCATTTGATAGTGTTTCTACATCAGTAACTTGTCACTAGCCACCATTTGCTAATTGCTAAGCTGGTACAATAGGCTCATGATATAAACAGGAATCTATATGATTTTAATATTGAAATATGCCATACTGTTTCTTGCTTCTTTTTTCAAAGCACTTTTTTTCAAATAATGACCAATAAATGGGTGGAACAGACATGGCTAAAACTTTAGAACTTTCAGCAGTCCTCCTAAGGTTTCACTAGTCCTCCATAGGTTTTTACAACATTTCATAGACCTTTTTCACTGGACAGTCAGACCGGAGACACTTTAGTTTCACCGGTCAGACATGTCTTTCACCGGTCAAGGACCGCGGTCTGGCTGGTTTCGCCATGTCTGGTGGAATATCAGATTTCTTCCCCAACAAGAAGTTCTGTTGGTGATTTACTTTGCTACAATGCAACTTACTTTTCCTTGACCACCAGTGAGGTTCCTTTTTAAAAGGTGTGGCTACATGTGGGTGGCTGTTGACCACGCTCCACAGGTCAGAGGTGCCACACTTGGGGAAGCCAGCCAGGAAGAAGTAGGGCAGACACAGGACCCTGCCCACCTTGTCATCCACAGGATCCACCCAGCACGGGTTCTTGTAGTGCTTCAGGTACCTCGGCCGCACCTGCAACCAACAGGAAATCATCACAATAGCTAACCATATTATTTCTTTTAATTCAATTGTGGCAAGTTATTGACTATCAATGGTACCAACAATCTTATGTAGTTATTTTCAGGTGTCACCTCATACATATGGGTAGAGTTTAACCCTATCCATACTGCACAATGCCTTGAGTCATTCCCAGGTGAAAAACGCTGCAATGCCTTGACGCACTCCCAGGACAAGTGCGCCACAATGCCTTGACACACTCCCAGGCTAACAACGCCATGATGCCTCAGGTCATTGCCCGTGAATAACGCCACAATGCCTTGAGGCATCTTATTACTTGTTATCATTCAAAACCACTTTTCTATAAAAAATAATAACCTGCTTACATTTTTTTGTTCATATAATAAATAAAGAATATTTCTCACCATATTTTTTAAACATTCTAATTTGATATCCATAGCAACGTTGACATTATGTCTCAAAACATGGCCTGAAACCTACTCAATCTGCCCCTCTCCAAGTGGTCTATTTTCACTAAACATGTCAACTTTAGACGGCTGCAACATTTAATTTATCCCGATGATGCATAGTTTTTCTTCCTTTTATGTGTAGCATATAACCCCCAGTATATATGCAGAAACTCTTCTGATATTTGAGTCAGTCGTTTTTGTTTTATTCATTAAAACATGAACAAATACCATTTCTGCATGGTTTCCCATAATATTGGACGACGCAACTTCGTATTGTGCAGCCGTTCTTCACTGCGCGTATCTAAGCAACTGCGTCGTCATAAGAAACGCGCCCTAGAGACAGGCCCAGCGTAGTTGAGCTAACATTTTCCCGCGCACTTGGCGTATGGATAGGGTTAAAAATATACTGATTAATACTTTCGATCATCTGCACATAATATTTTCTTGTTTTGGCAGTTTGTGGAAGTCCAATACAATTTACAAATTGTTACAGGTGGTAAATTTACATCTAGATTTTTAAATATTCCTTAATTATAGATTTATAGCTCAGTTGGAAGGTCATTTTATTCTTCACACATAACAAGGGAGGTAGATTATAGGGAGTGGTGATGGCATATTGGTTCTAGGCTCACATGTATGGTCCAACCACTGCAAGCAAGGCTCCGTTGCAGCAATATCTATTAAGGTAGACTATATTGTATTCACAAAATTCCACTTGGGTGTGGCACAAGCAGTCTATAATATAGACTATGATGCTCTATGATGGGGCATAGCAGGAATCCCTGACCCCTATAATATACCTCCCTGATCAGTGATACTTTTAACTTTTTCGTTTAGGAAAATATGAAGCGGGGTTCTGAAGGGTATGTCTAATTTCTCTTGTCACTACCAAGAAACAACAATAAGACAATTCTTTTGACATTGGTTGCTTAATTTCTGTAGAAATGGCCCTTTTTTGTTGGTAAGGATCAATAAGGTCTTTGTCGATTAGTCAGGCTAAGAAAGTGTTTTTGTCATTTGTCACTTGATGCCCATGTCGATTTGTCGATCATAAGAATAGGCCAAGTTGATTTGTCAATTTAAGGCCTCAAGAGCCCCATGAATTAGAATGAATATTAAGAGCCTACTTACACTGTTGATGGTAAAGGTGTCACCATGCACCCGGGAGTGGTTAGACACAAAGTGATGCTTGGAGAAGTACATTTCCATGTTGAACCTCTCCCGAGAGAACCGGCCTCTGGTAGAGGCAGCCCTGGAGGCAGCTCTGGACCCAGCCCAGTCTGGCTTCCTCTTCCTGCTGCCTGGTCTCACCCTTTTCCACTTTACCTTAAACCCTTGATAGAGATCATCATCCATGTTTGTTACTGTATGAGGCACGCGTGTTGTCTGGTTGTATTTAGTGAGATGAGTGTAGTTGGTGGTGTTGGAGATGTGTAGAGTGGTGTGTGGGGCACTGGCTCCACTATGTGCCTGGGATGGGTTGGGGTTGCGTACAGCTGTATGTGGGGCACTGATTGACCTGTGTGCCTGCGATACATTAGGGTTGTGTACAGCTGTGTGTGGGGCACTGGTTGACCTGTGTGCCTGGGATACATTAGGGTTGTGTACAGAGATATGTGTCAATAGGGTAATGTTTTCCCTGTGTACCCGGAGTCTGGGCAGTGTGCCTGACATTTTGCTTAATCCAGATGCACAAATTAATATAAATATGATTGTACAAAATGTTATAGTTTTGTAAGAGGCATCAGGTAGTAGTTTTATCTTGCTTTTCAACCAGTGCCACTCCATGTGAACCTGCAACAGTAAATAAAGGACAGTTTTAAAGGTTTTGTAAGTTAATATGTTGTAAAGTTGTGAGGTTGTCAAAGTCAGAACAGCAATTCTAGGTTTGGTGCAAAGATGTCAGTTTAATCGTTCGACAAGCTTAAGTTCTAGATACCCTCAATTCATTGCCCCACCCCTCAGTTCGCATTGGCCATTACTCAAACTTTTACAAAATATCAACAATAAGAGTAATAACACGCTGGTCTTTTTCGATTATAAAAAGGCTTTCGATTTGGTTAGCCATTCTATTCTAATAGACAAGCTTGAAGCCTACCATTTCCCACAATGGTTTCAAAACTGGATCAAGAATTACCTGACAGACAGACAACAAACAACTAAAACTGGTAACGACGTATCAAAATACCTTCCTATTAAGCATAGGGTCCCCCAGGGCTCGATATTAGGGCCAACATTATTCAACTTATTTGTAAATGACATATGTGACTTGGAATTGGATGGCAATATGTTATTATTTCCAGATGATAACGCTTTACTAAATACAAATCTATCCATGCCAACGCTTATGGCACAGTGCAAAAGTGCTACTAGTAAAATAGTGCAATGGAGTAGAGTAAACAAATTGGCTATCAGCTTGCCAAAAACCATAGCAATGTATATACCTTATTCACCAAGGAAAAGCGCAAATACACCTAATGTAGATATTAACTTCTATGGTACAGATATTGATTGGGTAAAGATTTTTACCTAGCTTGGATTGTTAATTGACAACAAGTTAAAATTTGATGACATGGCTAATAGTGTTGTAAGAAGAGCTAATGCTAGACTCTATAACAGACATGTCCTAGATATTATTATTAGTTAAGTCAATGGTGTTAAGCCACCTCGACTATGCTAATGTATGTTATCTGAATTAAAAAAGAATGCATTGAACAGTATACAGGTGTTACAGAACAGAGCGCTAAGGTTTGCTTTAAAAAACCTAAATTTTATAATACACTAGCCCTCCATGAAGAAAGTTTATCATAAACAGCAACATCACTGTAGAATAGATTGGATATATATATATAAAACTTTTATTCACGATCTTCACATGCAATTAAGACGGTACAATCAAGAATAGGGCGGAGCCTCACAGCAGTTATCTTCCATGGTGGCCCTTGGAAATGAAATGTAATAAGATAAATGATCCTTAGGTACTAACATCATGATAATACTATAACCTTAACAAAGTGATGTGATCTTAGCGGAGAGTATTAATATTAAATGTCAAGCGAAGGTCCATGTAGTGATTTAGCTATAATTTTATATATTTTGTCGATGTCCATCATTGTTCTGGAATAATGGCTTTCCATTACTTATGAGTGTCCGCGAAAATTCATTGTTTTTAATTTTTCAATTTTGGGTGATGTTGGAATTTATCTTCTTGGATGATATGTTGACATGATGATGTATCTTTCTCAGGTTGGTGAAAATAGATGTTCATTGGCCCATGGGTCCCAAGACAACAAGGCATATTATGCCCTGAGATGGGAGAGAGCCCTAGATTTTTAATTGTTCACCCCCTGAGCACTCTCTACCATAGATAAATGGCCTATACTGGCATCCAAATGTGGAATGATATTGGTATAGTGCACAAGTCAATCGTGGATGCAAAACACTTTAAATATAGATTAAAAAACGCGCTACTTAACAAGGGAAATCCCTCTGAAATATCTGGTTGAGAGACCATCCAATGTCCGTCCATTCGGTGCGCACCGAATGAATAATGGGCCCCTTCTTTGGCTAATTACATGCTTTTAATGGGCTCGGAATTCTTAGATATTCAGGGACATGTTTGGGTTTGTCTTATATTTGGTGTATGTGCGTAGGAAAAAATGCGCAGATGTGCGCATGCATAGCTAAGAGTGCATTTTTAATATGGTTATATCAAGGGTGGGAGAGCTGAGAGGGAGGCAGTTTAGTATTTTACCCAGGTAATAGAGATAGAGAAGGGAGAGAGAGACAGAGAAAAATAGACAGAAAGGCAAAGGTAGATTATCAATCATGGAAAGGGTAAGTTCTGTTGAGGAATTTAACTCAATCAATACAGGCAGGCCAGCTTCAATCTTAACAAATACATAATTAATCAAATGTTTACTGAGTTAGGTCTCTTTCTTTATCAAGTATTGATGCTTCAATAGGCTGCTTGCCAGACGGCTAATGGGTGTCATCTAGCAGGCATGAATATATTGATTGCACGAGCATGGGTATGTTAGTCCTTTGTTACATGTCAATATTGATTGATTGCCATGATATCGATATTCACTGCTTTGTTAACTTAATGTGTTTATATACAGTCATCTCAAACAATCTCATAGATAACCCAAAGATGAGAACATTCGTACAAGGGGATCTTGTGAATAAAATTCTTTGAAAAATCTCAATCTTGCGTATGACTTATTTTCCTAAAACACATCACATATATTCAATGTCACTTTGATCATTTGTCACACATAACCACGTATTAATCCCAAACTAATATAATTATAAAGTTCCAGGCTTGACGAGGCAGACAGCTAAGACACCGTCAACTGGACGATGCTCTTTGCACATTTCCGCAATAATTAACAACTTTAAAAAAAAAAGCGCAACTAAACTATAATTACCTTCATCCAAATCATGCGCTGAAGTGTGTAGACCATTATGTGTGTTATAATATATACATGGCTACATGCATCCGACCCGGCAGCGTTATCCACTTTATATGTGACCATCAGCTGGCCCAGGACTCTTATATTGTACATATTACCTCATACTGTATTGATCACTAGGGGTTGGGGAGGGGGGTGGGGGTAGGGGGAGGGGGGAGGGGAAGAGGTGTGGCTATCATAGTACGTCTCATTGTTTATATTGCTCGAGTAATCATTGAATCTTCATTCAAAGTCATTAATGCTTAAAGATTCAATTATTCTCTTTTATACTTGTAATAAAGCCTGAAATATTTCACTATGTACTACGAGAATAGCATGAATATGTAAGTTGACCCAATAACATTTATCTAAAAAAAAATAGAATCAATACATTCATGAGAATCCAAATTAGTGAGACAATTTAAAACAATTACATCTACCAACTTTCCTATTGCACATTCCTAGGAAAAAATCTTACCCAGATGCATTATATTTTTTTATATTTCCCCTGGCATATGCCTAGACGGAACCTGAATAAAAATCAGTGAAAAAAAAAAAAAAAAAATGTGATGTGTTACAGGAAAATGAGTCACAAGTCGCAAAAAATGGATTTTGAGATATCATCATATGTGTTCTGTTTCAGGAAAATGAGTCATAAGTCGTAAGAAATGGATTTTGAGATATCATCATATTTGAAACGATGAGATCAAGCCGATTCCAATGATAGTAAACAGTCTAATAATCTAATATGTATTTTTAGATTTTAGTTTAATTTAGTCCATATGAGGACCTTTAAAACGAAAGGATATATTACATGGATTGTCCTGATATTTGATACCTCGATTGATATAGCAATAAGGAATAAACTCCCCCAGAATTGGAACATTCCAATAATGTGATCCTGTGAAAAAACACTTTGAAAAATATTAATTTTGCGACTTATGACTCATTTTCCTGAAACACATCACAAATAAGTCCAGAGGGCCTGGACATTATCTTTACAAACGTTCGTACAGTTTACCCTGTTTTCTTTTTGTTTTTAAAGGGTTATGCTCAGCATTCCTGCCAACTGGGCACATACATGGGTCAGATTGTCAGAAAATGTACAATTCAACTTTGCCAATCTTCTCAAATAACCCAAATTTCAGACAAAAATAAAATTCAAAATACAGTTCAACCTAAACTACTATTTTTCATTGAATAATATTTCGATGTAACATAAAGTAAATCTAACTCAGGCTATTCTGGAAATGTCTGTGTCCTGAATAAAATATTTTCAAAATCAAAAATCATAACCAAACAGATTGCTAGAATCAATGCAATGCAGAATATACTCAAATTTACCTAGTATTGACCGAATTGCAGTCTAATTTACCAGAATTTACTAAATGTGTACAGCTGCCAATTGTACATTTTCTGAAAATCTGACCCATATGGTTGATAGCAATAAACGTTTACCCCATTATATATATTTTTTTTATTTTCGAACTTTATAACAATTCATCTTTAACAATGTAACGAATAAAAGTACCTATGATCCAATATTTCAATGATCATTTTTTTTTTAAAGAAATTTTATTGAGTCCAGTTCCTTTGCATACACAAGGGTAATCTCATGGCACCCAGTTCAAAATCAGTAATCATTATCATACAAGTACAATTTAAAGGTTTTACCATTCATCATTTTAACTCAGATAACAAGATAGACAAGTTATTAAATTATACACTGTCCCGCGCAACGTATCCGCGCGATACGAAAATGAATACGAATTTCTTGTACCCACTTTTGATACGATTTTTTTCGTCTCAGCGTATTCGGCGAGGTAAATAATAACCTGGGAAAGCTAAATCTCTTAATCCCTGGTGTGCGGTGGTGCGTTAAGAGTTGGCGCATCTGGCGCATCTGGAGTGCGGCAGTGCGTGAAGGAGTGTGCACTCACCCATTACAATGTGACAAAGCAGAGAAAAAAACTTGACCATGCTTGGGTTTGATCTAGCAACCTTCTGATTTACAATCAAGTGCTCTAACCATTACACCACTGAATCAGCTATCAACATGGTCTCAAATAATCAATCTGAATCTTAATAGTGTGTGTGAGAGAGAGAGGGAGAGAGAAACAGAGACAAGGACAGAAAGAGAAAGAGGGGAGAGGCAGACAGGAGGATTGCAATTGAAAGAAAGTAAGAAAGAGATGGGCGGGAAAGGAGAGGAAGAGCAGGGAATGTTTTTTTTTTCACGAATATATATATATATATATATATATATATATGAGTAATTCTCCCAATCGGGCAGCATTTGATTTCAGAAGGCCATTTTTTTTAGAAAAAATAAAATTCGTCGAATCTATACAATCTTTGGTGTACATATCACAGGGAATATGAGCATAATGCAGGTGAAGTTTGGGAAGGCTGGAGCCAATATTTCAATTCCTACACCTATGATTCAGAAATCGATATTTTACCTATTATTTTGCCTTATTTCAGCCTCATTAAACCTGATTAATCAAATGATTTACAGTAAAAATGGGATATATTACTCACTAATTCGTCTAGCAAAATTAAATGAAAAGTCAGACCTAGAGAATTGATATTGGCATGCATAAAAGTGCCCTGATGTCAGCAAAAGTTTGACTCCTTTTTTGTTCAAATATTCATTTTATTTCTATACAATTACAACCCTCAAACAGAATCATCTCTTTATTTCTTAAAATTATGGTGTAACGGCGACGCTATAGTCGTAACGGCGACATTGGTACACAAATTCTCCTGACTTTAACAACACCAATATTCAAGCATATTCATATTTTTCATCGTTTTAAGGCAGGCTTAGATAATTATTATAAAGGTCAACAATATTTCTTTCTGCTTTAGATAGCTCATAACTCCCTCAAAATGCGTCCGATCTGAATATAATAATTATCCCCGAACCCCATGAATGTCAGGAAGACAGCCATGTTTTCAGATTTATAATCAGGCTATTACTTTCTTCGTAAATAATTATTTTCGTCAGCCGCATCAAGTCGTTCGAATTGATATAAAATGTATTTTATATTCCATCCTATATTCCATCCTGATGAAGGTATAATGAATAAGAAATACAAAACAATATAATGAGTACACTATAAAACGGTTTTAGCTGTACCTCACTTTCCATTGTGATGGGCTTCTTGAAGGTGTTAAAGCATTGCTAAGAGTTTGTGTGTCAACATTATGGTGTGTGCATGTGTGAGGGTTACCCAGGGAGGGGATTCGCACTAGACTGACACCTCCACCTCTTGACTCTTGTTTTAGGTTAAAACAATATTCAATAAGTTTCACCTTATAGGTAAGCTTCCAAAATCCAAAACTCAATACGAAAAACGGAGCGCGAATACGGAGCATATCATATTTCGTCTCCGTGATTCAAACTACCGTTTTTCGTATCAGAAGTTCAGGCAATTTCGTCACCACAGTTCACCAGTAGCATGCGCGGTGCTTGGTAGACAAAAATCGTCACACTGAAGACGAAAAAGCTCGCCGCTCCGTATCGCCCGGGTACGGTGCGCGGGAGAGTGTACACATAATCAGGAGGAAAAATAGAAAAATTTCTATACATTTGCGTTCAACTCATTTTGTTTTCGTTATTTCGTTATCATACAATATTATCTCATTACAAGCCAGGTTTCTATAATTTATATACCTGATCAATTTACTTACTAACCTGTTTTAGCCACTTTACTGCTTTTCTGATCAAAAACCGCATTGTATTTTAACTCACAATACCTTGTCTTAATTTCAATAAAGAAGGCCTTAAATTCACTGTTATTTTCATGGAATAATTCTTGTTAAACTCAATACATAATTTATTCCGAAAGTTTTTTCACAATTTCCAAAAATGTGTCTGAGATCATCTTTTCCTTCGCAGAAAGAGCATTAATCATTATTTTTTAATCATTATTTCTTTTGAATACAGATTACAACAAATAGCGTTATGAAGCAGTCGATAGGGCTACTGTAAAGCCAGCGTATTCACTAAACTTATTCACCCTTGCCTTTAAGGGGAGGGAAAAGGGGGAGATTTTGTATTTCTATTTATGACAAGGACCTGTCAACCCTTTACCCAGCGAGTCGCTCATTGCAATCAACCATGGAGAAACAGGGCCAGTATAACCAGCTCTTCCTTACTTTTAAGCAAAACAACAGCTGTGGAGAAGGCAGCGCAATACAATACAGCTGTACATTTGGCCATGGTTGGTCGCAAACAGTGATTCAGGGGGCAAAAGTTTGAAGTTAAAAATCCCACACTTTTCCAGCCAAAGGACAAAGGAATCACTTTTCAACTACTTTTCGGACAGACTATAGCATGGATTGCTACAAACTATTCCAGGAAATAACCAATGGAAATAGCTTTAATTAAATAGCTTGACCCCTCAAACCATGAAAAATGGTACAACATTAAAGATTTGGATAAGGAATAGTTAAGTTATGAACATTAATTGGTTACAGCAGCCATCTTGGATTTCTCAAAATATACAAGGGTGGTAATGCATAACATACAAATCAGAGGTATAAACATATCTATACATATACTATACTTAGAATCTATATTGACTATAGAGAAAACTTTCAAATCATAAATCATAACCTTTAAATAAGACATTTTTCATCCTTTTGTGACCTTGGATGACCTTTTGACACCTGACCTTATGGTCAGAGGTCAAAATGACTCTTTCAAAATAAAATGCCCTTCATAGGTCTTGTGTGCCAAAATGGAAATTCTATTATCAATAGATCCAGAGATATGGATCAAAACATCACAAAAATGTTGGATTCTACCTGGAGCTCAATGACTAATGAGGTCAAAATCCAAACTAATTTTGCTGTTTTGTTCCATTTGTGAGGCTGTTGTAAGGTCAATAAAAGGTCAATACTTGGAGCAGGCCTCTTAAAATTGACTGATGGGCTGATAATTGCGCTGGCTTTCATATACATTATGTTGTGAATGAGTTTGAGTCAAATTCTTTCAAATGTGGAAACTTTCATGAGTCAAACTCCCTGAAAAAGCCTAATTTTTCTTCTGTTCATGACCTTAAATGACCTTGACCTTGAAGTCAGAGATCAAATGAGTGTTTCAAAATGAAGGTACCATCACGTATGGGCAAAAAATGATAATTTTATTTTCAATGAATCAAAACATATGGATCAAAAGGTTAAACAAAAACGATTTGATGACCTTGACCTTTGACCTTCGATTTTGGCACGTTCCACCATCTTGATTTTTGTAGACTTTTAGTACCGGGTATGTTAATAAGGAGCGCTCAAAGTACCTAAAACCTGGCTGGGGAATCACAGTGGCCGCCATCACAGGGGTCAGCGCTACCCTTGCCGTCTACGGCGTGGTTATCAAAACAACGTTGATAAACCTCACATTAGTGTATACTTGAGTAATACTTTACTAAATAAAGATAATCTAACCTATCAAGAAGGGTTTGTTTAGGCACATTAAAACTGGTAAAGGTTTAAAACAGCCTAAAAATGTTTTTATCAAGTTTCGCCGCTTACATAGACATCTAACGAGCCCCCACAATGGCGATGGCCATGACGTCAGTGGAATCCATGTATTTCTACTGGGTTAAACTCTATTTCTACTGGACTACAACTGCTGTGAAGCTGCACCATATTGGATTACAGAAACTCCTGGCAAAAGAGTTCTGTAAACGGAAATAAAGTTTGAATAATAATAATTATTTCCATGGCTCTTTCTGTTCTCAAAATGAATTTTGATCTATTAATGATTACTTCAATTTGAGTGTTTGGTTTAAAAGTGGTTTAGTATTTGATATGGCCAATAACAATATTTTTTAAAAAAAAGAAGAAATTCAAATGAGTTATGTATTAATGACTTTAAATCAAGCACTACCAGTCTTTATTAACAACTTGATGAGTAGTATTGAATATGAGAGGAAATTGTTGGGTGTTCTTGAGCCGGGAATCCAGGTATTTCCATGTGGCGCACCGATCTGTGGCAAACCCGCCTCAGCTGCATTGGTGAATACGACAGCCGAGTCCCATTACCACTCATGTTAAAATACCTGTTTTCAACCCCACTTGTTCTTTTATGTCTACAATTGTGTATCATTGAAGAAATCGAGCGAGAAACCGCTCACTACCTAGCAGTGGGGCGAAAGTAAACAATGGGTGAAATCTCAGGATTACTGCAGTTTTTAGGCAATAAATGTTTGGGAAATGTTGCTGATGTTCATGATGAATATATTGTATAATATGCAATTAATATTATATATGATTAATAGTTCAAAATAATTTATTGGACAAAATCAGTTCAATCCTACACGTGTGGATGCACTGCCACGTGACCAGATGAGCGGAGGCCGTCTGAAAAAATACCCACTCAATACAAGTTTTGAGTTCTGAAGTGAGTGAGTGAGTGAGTGAGTGAGATTGGTTGCTTTACGCCCTTATCAACACTTTGAAGTGTTATATCAAGGGCGGGAGAGCTGAGAGGGAGGCAGTTGATGATCTTACCCAGGAAATAGAGATAGAGAAGAAGGGAGAGAGAGACAGAGAAAAGAGACAGAAAGGCACTTTATGGTCAAGTACTTGTATCTCAGAGATAAATAAATAAATAAAAAGACATGATAAGTGTATGCTAATTACCCAACCCAAGGTCCTACCTGGTATTGTAAAGATAAATGTTTGGGAAATGTTGCTGATGTTCATGATGAATATATTGTATGATATGGAATTAATATTAGATATGATTAATAGTTCAAAATTGGACAAAATCAGTTCATTCCTACATGTGTGGATGCACTGTCATGTGACCAGATGAGCGGAGGCCGTCTGAAAAAATACCCACTCAATGCAAGTACTTGTATCTCAGAGATGAATAAATAAATAAAAAGACATGATAAGTGTATGCTAATTACCCAACCCAAGGTTCTACCTGGTATTGTAAAGATAGAGGTAGGTGTCAGTTTTATTATAAGAGGACTTATTTCTGTTTGCCAGTTTAAAATGGTCTAGTTTTGAAGAACAATAATGACAAGTTGTGTAATATAATTTAAAGGAAAATTCGGTTTGTTACGGAAGTTTATAGTGCTTTGAGCACAAGGTTTGGTTGAAACGAAAAGTAAGAAGTTATAAAAAAAAAAAAAAAAAAAAAAAACAAACCCAAAACCAAGGGAGACAAATATTGAGCCTAAGGGGCGGAGTCCACTAAGCTGATTCTCATGCGATTTTGTGCCGATTCTTTTATACTAAATTCTGTGAGAATCGCATGAGAATCGGCTTAGTGGACAAGGGCCTTTAGAAGTGTAAAAGCCTCGAGGGCAGGATATATTGAATACAACTTTTTTTCAAAAAGGAAAAGACATGATAACTTTTCAAATAGTGCCACTTTAACAAATCACACAGTTTATAGGTTATACTTCACCATGGATACGGGAACGCATTAACACCATATCACTAGAGTCTCACAGAGACAACTTGGGAAATCGATAAAATGATAATAAATAAATGAGAGTCAGTCTCTGGTCCCTCGGCCGTGCACAATGGGGGCACACGACACTACGAGCCGCCTCTAGAGCTGCTATTGGTTCAGATCTTCAGAAAATGTACAATTGGCAGCTGTACACATTTAGTAAATTCTGCTAAATTAGGCTGCAATTTGGTCAATTCTAGGTAAATTCGAGTATATTCGGCATTGGATTGATTCTAGCAATCTGTTTGGTTTGGTTGAATTATATTTTAGCATTATCTGACTTAAATGTGGGTTATTTTAGAGGATTGGTGAAGGTGAATTGTACATTTTCTACAAATCTGACCCTATTGTTCCCCGCCAACACACCATCCATTATTCAGTCTTTAATGCTCCAACATTAATCATTCACACACTCTCTGACACAAAGATGTTTCACACCAACAAGTCGCACAAATTTGATAATATTCAAGTGCTTTTCCACGAAAACTTAATTTTCTCAAATTTAATTTATTTCTGAACGAAGAAACATGTATTAATATTTACATTTTAAGAGAGCCCAGATGAACATGTAAAGTAGTCAATGACCGCTCCCTACTCGATTATGGGTCAGATTTGCAGAAAATGTACAATTGGCAGCTGTACACATTTAGGAAATTCTGCTAAATTAGGCTGTAATTTGACCAATATTAGGTAAATTCGAGTATTTTCGGCATTGCATTGATTCTATAGCAATTTGTTTGGTTAGGTTGAACTGTATTTTGAACTTTATTTCTGTCTGAAATTTGGGTTATTTGAGAAGATTGGTGAAGGTGAATTGTACATTTTCTGAAAATCTGACCCTTATGTTTAATAACGAGTGATTGGTTATCCCATTATAAAATTCTAATTTATCGACCCTTATCATAACTCAAACCTATAAGTATTATTGGATCTTACTCGTGGTTGTGTGTTCATTGTATCTCTTCGCTCCATATCTTGATTATAAATACTTTGTTTGTCTGAGACCACTAGTAGTGAGGGCCACTATCGTGTCGTCGACGCAATGGTGCATTGTTACCCTTACCATTTAAATTGTAATGTCAGACAGGGCTTGAAATCCTCCCTATGTTGGGAGCTTAGACCCGCCGATATTGTCACACTGACATAATAAAAGTCTCAACAACAACAAGCCCTTCCTCAGAATCTTTTAATTCGTCGATTCGTTCAAAGAGTTCTATAATATAAGAGTTTCCATTTTTTAGTTTCGCCTTTCATTCCCTTCTTTCTCTCTTTCTTTCTTTCTTTCTTTCTTTCATAGATACACATTAAATTTAGTTCGACATCTTACGTTGAGGTCCTGTAAAACGATTTATGTAACACATTACAAACATTGCAGAATCAAGGGAGACCCTTTTGTCATTTAACTAGCTTTTGGGCGAATACACATGCACCAAAGCGAGGTAACGCTAACTGATTTAATATGCCACCCTTACAGAATCCTATATTTCATATTTGTTATATCTTTATTTTATATTATTAGATTAAATTAAAGCATAATCTTCATTCGCCATAAAGATGGTACAGACAAAAGGATGTACTCATCATCTAAAAAAGAGGTCTTTCAGACTATGCCTTTCTAGTTTTTCTTTTCTTTGTTACACAAAATCTAATTCTACCTAAACTGCGTACTTAACTTTCCGTGCATGTACATTACACAGTATGCATCTATGATCATGACTAAAGATACCTGAGTTACATTTGTATTACTTTTTTAGAGTTGAATATTAGAACCAATAATTTAAATAAAAGTGAATGAAAAATGCAAATTGTTCGTCTCAGACATAAAAATGGAAGGACTTAATAGCTGTCTTAATGTTTACCATCATTAGAATCAGCTAGATCTCATTTTTTCAAATATGTGATGTGTTTCAGGAAAATGAGTCATAAGTCGCAAAAAATAAATTTTGAGATACCATTATATTTGAAAAGATGAGATCAAGCCGATTCCAATGATAGTAAACAGTCTAATAATCTAATAAGTATTTCTAGATTTTATGTTTGATATTTTCGTTTTTGAAAAAAAAGTTTCCAATATTTCTGGGGGTCAATAAACAGTAAAGTAACTAAAAGTAGTCCAGACGAGGACCTTTAAAACGAAAGGATATATTACATAGATTGTCCTGAAATTTGATACATCGATTGATATAGCTGTATGTGATAAACCCTCCAAAAATTAGAACACTTTGGAAAATATCAATTTTGCGACTTATGACTCATTTTCCTGAAACACATCACATATGGTGATACATGTATCTTAACATCCATCGTTTGCGACTTGTGACTAATTTTCCTGTAACACAACACATATTTGTTGACAGATACAAATACATTAAGGTTTACTTAATAATACCTGGGTGAAAATATGGTGTGTGGGATTTATTTTAGACTATACCTGTCATGTCTGCCACTCCTATAGATCTAAATACTAAGTTTGTCATGCTAGTCACCTAGCACATAGTAGTTTATGATAATAGTTGATGATCGATATGCCACCCAATTGTATACATATAGACGGATTATATATAGTTACCAATATTTACAAAAGATCTTATCGGAACAGAGAACCCGAGGGACTGTTATTAATTAACCACGGGGGGGGGGGGGGGGGGGGGTGCGGTGGATGAGGAGGGGAGTATTTGTGAAGGATGCTTGTGTAAAATTGTATGACTCCCCCTTAAAGTCTTGTGCAGAATGTCTTGGTCCCCCCTTGAAAGTTTGTGCACAATTTCATGAGCCCCCTGCATCATTCTAGTTCTGAGTATGTGCAAAAAAGATTCCCCCCCCCCACACACACTTTTAGAGTCTGCGCAAAAAAGGTGCCCTCCCTTCAGAATCTGTGCAAAAAAAAGATTCTCCTTCAGAGTCTGCACGAAAAAAGGTGCCCCCCCTGAAAATTCTCCTCCCGTCCCCCCCCCCCCCCCCGCAGTGGTTACAAATGAACAGTTCCTAACTAGACGAAACTGAATTGGTGTCACATCAATTATTCAGCTCCAAGTATTACATTATCACATCAGTGGCAATACAATAAATCATCAATAAAGTAGGCGCCTTAATGGGATAATGCGGTCTTAATGGCATTCTAGTTACATTTTGTGGTTTGGAGCGAGAGGCTTTCCCTCAGTTTGGAGGGAATCACCCAATTCTGAGCCTAGACTGAAGAGTACGTATATAGCTTCTGTCAGTGTCATTTTTTTAAAACATATTTGATTTCGAAAGACAATTCCAAACAAAATGGTACGTTTCATGCTTCCGAAGCAAAATGATTATGTCACAAAATACATACTAGTTAATGTACTACCTAGTTACAGTGCTAATCGAGTTATATAATATACAACATTTTTTAAAATTTTTATCGCCGCAAATTAATATGTGATATGTTTCAGGAAAATGAGTCATCTGTCGCAAAAAAAATCGATTTTGAGATATCATCATATATGAAAAGATGGGATCAAGCGGATTCCAATGATAGTAAACACTAGGACACCTTCTATTTTTGACATATGGTACATTTTATAACAATTCAATTATTACACATTATTTCCTGTAGATCGGCATAAATCCTACACCATAATATTTCTTTTACCTGGTTGTTAGTCTGATTCATTTGAGTATTTCATTACCTTTAACACATGTATTACATGCTGTTGAATACGCCTGTACTCAAATTTACCTAATATTGACCAAATTGCAGCTTAATTTAGCAGAATTTACTAAATGTGTACAGCTGCATGCTGTTAAATACGCCTGTATGTGCCGTTACCGTATAAAAACTGGTATCCAACACCAAACATCACCCAACATCTACAGATGGCCATTTCTCACAAGTATCGACAACTTCTAACAAATGTAATAAGAAATGAAATGATTAACGTGTGGAAGGTAAACATGTGTAGAGCATGAATAGGTTAGTCTCACCTTATAACCTGGTAGTTGACGTAACGTAACGCAGCCCGTAACTGACTAGTGTGAGTGTTAGTGTGGGGACAGTGCCAAGTGTCAACCAGAACTCACAATAGGGGGATTTCCATAGCCGCCATTTTGAATCTTGATTCGCATGGAGTTATTGGACTAATGGTTCTGTGATTCAGAATATCTGTACGGCTATTTTAAACAGGATTTTGAAGCTAGTATTTGTTTAAGATTTGGGTTTTTTGGAGAGAATTGGTGAAGACCGATTGTATAATTTTGGAGATTTCACCTATGTACATGTACCACATTGTTGGGATGAAGACCCACATGCAATTTCTAATTCCTTTTCGGTTTCCTTGCCTAGTACTAGGCGTTCTAATGGGATTATAATGGCACTTTGTGGTTTGAGGCTAGATGCTTTCCCTTCGTTTGAAGGGACTCCCTCATCTCTGGACCTAGACTGTATTGTACCCCACATTATAAACAGAAGGACATCCCTATATTTTTTTTTATTTTTATTAATTTAAGGCCAATAAATATTTAACAGTTACATGAAAATACGCGCTATATGTAAATGGTACACTTTATGGACTAAAAGAAAAAAAACATATCTGGGTCATAGCTTCAAGCCAGATGAATCCGAATTTCCTTTTAAATGCTCTTTAATTCAACTAAAATGATCGCACTCGAATTAGACCTACTTCCATTGAATTTAAACTCGATCATAAAAACCGGTGAACAATTCCCGATCCTGGTATTAACATTTTGACCCCAGGTCATGTGCCCATGGTGATATGGGTCAGATCTCATGCAAATGTACAATGGGCAACACATTCAGTGAATCCTGCTAAATTTAGCAGAGAAATAAATACTAGGAATGTATATGGGTCAGATTTTCAGAAAATGTACAATTCACCTTCACCAATCAATCCTCTGAAATAACCCAAATTTCAGACAAAAATACAGTTCAAAATACATTTCAACCTAAACAAACAGATTGCTAGAATCAATGCAATGTTAAATATACTCGAATTTACCTTGTATTGGCCAAATTGCAGTCTAATTTTAAAGAATTTACTCAATGTGTACAGCTGCCAATTGTACATTTTCTGAAAATCTGACTCACATGCCGCTTTTTGTCCTGGATTTATGGCCTAATTTATTTTCTGAAAATCTGACCCATATTTGGTATTGTGTTGATTCAACACAATCTCTTCGATCGGTTTATATTGGACTGTTAACCCAATTTTTGTCTTAAATTTGACATTATTTAAAGCTATATGACAGGATTGGTGACACCTTATTGTACTTTTTCTGCCGACGTGACTATGTCTCACAACCAGGCCATGCACTCTCACTTTGTCTCATAACTAGGCCATTAATTGTGGTTGTTGGGACAGCAAACTCGTAAACATCCCCCGGAAACATCCACATGTCTGCAATGTTTTATACGTAATTAAACACCAATTAACCTTTATAGCCGCTGTCTCAGCCAGTATCACAATAAATCTCATCAAATTAAATGATTGTTTGACTTATAGGACTGACTATATCAATATGCTGCTGCTATATCTGGGTCAGATTTTCAGAAAATGTACAATTCGCCTTCACCAATCTTCTCAAATAACCCACATTTAAGACAAAAATGAACTTTAAGATGCAGTTTAACATAACAGAACTGATACTTTAAATCAATGCGATCCCAAAAATACTCAGGTTTATTTCACCCTCGATATGCTGAGCCCATAGAGATAGCATAGGGTCTGGATATTGTTTAGCTGGTCAGTAACTGATTTGATATTGCTTACGGGCAATACACGCTCGACCTAGTTTTTCTAACACTGTGCGCATGTGCGCTTTCTGATCTTTGCCAGTTCCGGTCCTTCTTCGGAGCTATGTTTTCAAAGCGAATCTATCTAAAGAACTAATTATTTAACAATTTATTTCTCAAAATCGCTGTAGATCAGGTTAATTTAACATTAGTTTAGTGTGCGGGGTGAAATAAACACAGAACAACCCTTGAATTCTCGGCGTCGTGAATATTCACCGATGACGGTCGCGGGGCTACCGCCCCTTGACCGTCATCGGTGAATATTCACTCCCGCCTCGAATTCCGGGTAGTTCTGTCTATATACCCAGTATGCATCATTTTCCAGCCCTATTTAGCAAAATTTTCTAAATGTGTGGAGCTGCTAATTGTACATTTTCTGAAAATCTGACCCATTTATACATGAGTTTGAAGTTGAATCGATACCGATATAGGTAATCCGGCGGGGTGGGGATGGGGGGGGGGGGGGGGAGGGGTTCCTCTCCAATAATGCACATCTGTATTGGGAAAATCCAATGAGTAACTCCTCAATGATTATAAACAAACAAGTGTATTGGGGCAATCAATTATTGGTTTGACAGCTCTACACATTCCGTAAATTATGTTAAATTAGACCGCAATTTGGTCAATACTAGGTAAATCCGAGTATATTCGGCATTGCATTGAATCTAGCAATCGGTTTGGTTAGATTGAATTAACTGTATTTTGAAATTTATATTCGTCTGAAAATTGGGTTATTTGAGAGGATTGGTGAAGACGAATTGTACATTTTCAGAAAATCCGGCCCATATAATACAGTGGTAGTGAGTGTAAGGTGTCGACCCCTGGCGGTGTGTACGCAAGTAGTGTGAACCTCTACTGGAGCAATCACCAACTGACGTCATGCTGGGTATGTCTATAACATGTGTACATTCGGTTATATATGGGTGAAATCTTCAGATAATGTACAATTCACATTCACCAATCCTCTCAAATAACCCACATTTAAGACAGAAATGAGCTTCAAAATGCAGTTTAACATAACAGAACTGATACTTTAAATCAATGTGATACCAAATATACTCAGATATACCCAGTATTTTTCTTTTTTCAGCCTAATTTAGGAGAATTTCCTAGATGTGTAGAGCTGCCAATTGTACATTTTCTGAAAATCTGACCCATGTATATATATATTTTTTTATTTAGAATGTTTATACAGCAAATCAATAAGTCAAATCATTTCACAAGTAGTCAAGTACAATGAAGATACAGAGTCATTTCGCAAATCGATTTTAACCTAGACATGGTCTCACGGGTATATATTCATTGCTGAATTCCATGGTTTTCTGCCCACTGCTGTGTCTAACTACGGTCTCATATGGGTGAAATCTTCAGAAAATGTACAATTCACATTCACCAATCCCCTAAGATAACCCAAATTTCAGACGAAAATAAAGTTCGAAATATATAGAGGTCAACCTAAGGGACTGTTCATAATTAACCACTAGGGGGGGAGAGGAGAATTTGTGAAAAATTCTTGCGCAAAATTTGATGACCCCCCCTTGAAGTCTTGTGCAAAATTGCTTGACCCCCCCTTCCAAGTTTGTGCAAATTTGCATGACCCCCCCCTTTAAACCACACTTTTTTAATACTGATCCACATCTTTAAAATTGATGACAAAGGAACAATCAGGGATTATCATTATGCTCACTGGACAATCGCTTAAGTTGTGAGAGCTATAATCCATTGGAAAAATGAAGAAATATGAGATTTTGACTTCCAGATGTAGACAGATGTACATAACATAGGTCGTCAGATGACAACAGCATTGTCTAAAGAGGGCTGTGTTACAAGAGACATACTGGCAGTTATTTCATTGGGGCAGTGAAGCCTGCAGGTCCATGCCTATTTCTCTCACATGGAGGCAGCAGCCAACACCAAACCTCCAGGAGGGTCAAAAGCAGAAAAGAACAGTTTGCAGGAAGTTGACCATGTGGTGGTGCTACAATCTGATCAAAAGATTTGGGGATCCATGCTGCCACTGAAGATGAGGCAGATGACTTCTAGCTAGGCCTCAATATATGTGTAGAAAATCTTTTGATATTGATTGATGATTTATTTTATTCAGTAAAACATGGACAGATATAACATTTCAGTAGGATTCCCATACTAAAGTAACCTTTTATTTTTATTTCATAACGCAACTTGGTATTGAGCAGCCATTCTTTGCTGGGCATATCTAAGCAACTGCGTCGTCATATGAAACACGCCCTAGTGACAGGGCCAGCATAGTTGAGCCACTGTTTTCCTGCGCGGTTGGCATATGGATAGGGCTAGAGGAAAAGGAGCTCTAATCACCGATTAATTCTTGTAAATCGTGGAAAGTCATAACTGATATTTAATAGCTGTGGGCATTTGTAATGTGTAATGAGGGGCGATACGTGGTTGTCTTTTACCATTTATGTCATTGTCATGACAACGTTATTTCTGGTCACTAAAACTGGTTTGTATGTAATTTGAGATATCTGTTGCCTAAGTTTTAATTCAAAATTCTGTTAATAAATATTTCTCTAAGCAACAGAATCCGATATAGCTTCAAACTAGTATAAGAAATATCCTCAGTACCAATATACTGTGATGTATAGCCTGCAATGTTTTCATTTCTGCTAGCAAAAGTGACTGTGATACATCACAATATACCATATAACAGCAATGTTTTTTCTGGGCACCTCACAATAAAAAAATTGCTGTAATTGCAATATAAATGCTGAATTTCCCTTGCTAACCTGGTTTGTGATCTTTTTTTCTGGGTGGGGTCCCTGGTGGCAAATAAAAGGATTGTCAAGGCAACAACCAAGCCTCATTTGGGAGGCTAGGTTGCAAAAAAGGCTGATAAAGTGTCCAAGTTTGTGCCAAAGCACACAGCAAACAGACTGGCTCAGAAGGTCCAGGAAAAGGTTACCATCATTCTAGGAGCCAACTGTGTTATACAATTAATGGAAGGGGGATGAAGATTATATTGACCTCTCCAGACCTGGTCTTTGATAGAGTAAAATGGCTGTCTTGGACATTCAAGTTACTTCAGGTTACTCAGAGCCTACCTAATATGTACAATAGTTGTTTGATGTTTGGGGCATGGCTGGCCCCAGGTATTTTCAATAAACTAAAGCAGTAGTCTAAAGTCTAAGTCTAAAGCAGTAGTGGCGATCATGGGCTATAGTGGAATTTATTCTTATTGCCACAATTTTATGGCGCTTGATTCACCGAAAATGTAGTGCATGGATAAGTCAATGCCTATTGACCTTTATGTAGGTGGCTTGGCCTTAGTATAAATTACAACAAGATTATTGGCCCTGCCCAGGTCAACACCTTCCTCAGGATGGAAATAAATGCCAGAACCAGAATCTTGGTTTTACTCTTATATAAAGCCATCAGCACAGTGGACATGTTGAGCAACTTTGTGGCAAAGCTTTTCAAAGTGATAGAGGCACCTGGTTGCAGGCAATTGGCATTGGGCTTGCAGAGTGGTCCAGTCAGATGCTACTTCATGGACAATTTATATCACCATATTAGAGTTAGGGGCTAATCACAGCTGAAGCTTAATGGCCGGCCTGAAATCTGACATGCTTTGGTGGATAGATTACAGGGGCAAATTTGATGGCTCCTTACCAATAATTGACTACAAAATTGAGACCCTGGTGGTATTGGATGCTTGTGGGGCAGCAGGAGATTTGTGTATAATGGGGAGTGGGTGTATGTCACATGGGCAGGGTAGCCATATATCACTAACAAGTATATCATAAAAAATATCAAAAAGGTAGCAATTCGTGAGCCAACCCTCCATCTTTTTAGCCCAACCTCGATGAATGGACAAGTAATGGTCTATTCTGTTGACACAACAGCCATGTCTCTCATCAATAAGAGGCGGGCAAGGGACCCAGAAATAGCACAAGTGATGAATAAGATTTGCACTCTTTCTGCACACTTCCTCTCATCTGGCATAAACCACCAGCTACACTATGTGCTACAAACCACAACTCTCCCATACTTCCAGACCACCACAGGTCAGACACTTGCTGACTGCCTTAGAGAACAGTCTGCTTGATAGATAGAGTTAAAATAAAAATGTCCAAATACCAGAGAATTTTATGATTGAGATACATTAATCTTCTTTCATGACTCAGGTTTCACCAAGGTTTACACAAGTATAAATGGCGCTGCCCTTCAGAGTTGGTGCAAAAAAAGTGCCCCCCCCTTTAGGTCTGTTTAAAAAAGGTGCCTTCCCACCTTCAGAGTCTGTGCAAAAAAAGATGACCCCCCTTCAGAGTCTGTGCAAAAACAGGTGACCCCCCCTTCAGAGTCTGTGCAAAAAAAGATGGCCCCCCCTGAAAATTCTCCTCTCCCCCCCTAAAGATTAAAAATGAACAGTCCCTAACCAAACAGATAGTATCAATCCAATGCCGAATATACTCGATTTTATCAAGTATTGGCCCAATTGCAGCTGAAATTAACATAATTTATTAAATGTGTGCAGCTGCCAATTGTACATTTTCTGAAAATCTGACCCATGATATATGAGACTCACCGATCAACTATATTTTGTATTTACGATGTATCACAGTAAAATGAGTCACAAGTCGTAGAAATGGTAATTTTCAAATGCTTCTTGACACTTCCTTTTTGGGGAGTTCAGTGTTTTTATTGGCCAAAATACATCTATCAAATTATAAGAATTAAGAAGTGTTTTAACTACTTTACTATATAGTGATTGACCATTGTGTTACTAACGTACTATATGTAAAATCCCCAAAACATGCTGTATATTAATATTTTCCTTATATAATTAATGTATCTTATTTAACTATATGTATGTGATTATTCTGAAGGTAGATGTTCGTTATGGACATATAGACTTGTAATTTGGTATGATCTGATCCTAACTGATGTTGTAATTAACGTGTATATCAAGGTAACGTTTTTTTTCTTTTAAAACATAAACATAGACTGAAAATATCATACATGTATGAGAGCTTACAATAAAATTAAAACAAACACACAAACTAATGAGAACAGGACAAATCTTACTGGTGGACCTTAAATAAACTGTGAGGAATTTCCACCTAGTGGCATTTGAAACAACTAGAGAAAGGAATTCATTTCGATCACAGACTTGTAATGATTACAAGTTTGAAGTTCTTTTGATAGATTGAGAGGTTTCATTTCATCAGTTGAGAATCCACTGCTCAACACGGCTAACAAACAAATGGTTAGAAACTCTCAATGCTAAAGTAATATACCAGGGGGAGCCACCGGTTTATAACCAGAATCAGTACATGTATGCGCCTCCTTCTCCTCCTCCTCCTCCTCCTCCTCCTCCTCCTTCTTCTTCTTCTTCTTCTTCTTCTTCTTCTTCTCCTTCTTCTAATATAGTGCATAACCTCATAGTTGTGATGTGTTATGGGAATTGGTGGAGGTCAAGTGTACATTTTCTACCGATTTCACCTATTTCATCTATGATAATAGGTCTGTCATGCATTATTGTGACACGGCACAGGTGGTGGTGATTCTATATACTTTTATCCTTTATTGAGAGTAGCTGATTATCTAATCTTTTCTAAAAAATCAACGTAAATCATCATGTACTGAGATACAGTGTATAATGTGCATAATGTCTTGATGAATAAAACATTTAAAAACAAACCCTTATATATCTGTATGTGATAAAATGCTACCGAATAAACTAATACAATTACAATTGTTGGTGAAAACCAATATATGGGTCAGAATTCAGGAAATGTACAATTGGCAGCTTTAGTCATCCATTGTTGGGATCCTCACACACCCCCGCTCACCACCAACATGGACTGGGCTAAACACTGAGCGCACGCTCATTCTGGCTCAGTGTTCACCAGTCCAGGACAAACACGTTACTTCATTTGACTATATGGTGTGTCGCCACCTCGCTAGGCGGCAGTGGCGGCAGTCTCACGATTTTTCCATTAACGTAAAAAATAATTCCTTGATAAAGGGCAAATGTGCTTGAACCGTCGGACCCCTCAATAAACAAACCTACAACTCATCCCCCAACCCCTGTCCTCCTCTCTTCTAGGCTAAATCCACATTTTGAGGTATACAATAATTAACTTTAACCAACATTTGTTGTTAATATTGTTTATTAGTCTCCGTTAAACATTGTGTGGACAGCTGCTGAGAGTATTATCTGTCAGATATGTGCTACTGAATGAAAACATAAACATAGATAGGGAGATTCCGCTAGCAAACCTATGTCATTTTACGTAACCATATCCGTATCTTTTTGTGAATTACGTCATATGTTTATGTATGAAAGATAAATTGCGATAAGAAATATTTTGCTTGATATGTTACGTTAGGTTTTTCCTACCATGTTTTGCTGAATCTCTTTCTTCCTCTTAATATATGTTTGTACATCAGAGATACGGCTACGTTTACGTTTATGCATAGGTTAGACTTGCTGAACCTCTACTCTATTGTGTATTACATGCAGCAGGTGGTTTAAACAGCTGATAGAGCTATTTATGCAGTGGCTAGAGTTAGAAATGACATTTAATCAATAAAATGATATGTAAGATTGACATGGCATGGAAGAATATTTTTGAGATGACCACAACCTTGCTCTCAGCAATCACATCTATAAGGGTCACATTTTCAGAAAATGTACAATTCACCTTCACCAATGCTCTCAAATATCCCAAATTTCAGACGAAAATAAAGTTCAAAATACAATTCAACTTAACCAAACAGATTGCTAGAATCAATGCAATGCCGAATTTACTAAATGTGTACAGCTGTCAAATGTACATTTTCTGAAAATCTGACCTATATGGCAAATAAAGAATCATCTTATCTTATATAATTATATAATATATCTCACTATTCTCTTTAACGTAAACATTTCTTTTGTTAAAACGGTAAATATACCGATCTATAAGCTTCATGTTAACTTTATATTCCAGAAAAACATACACGATGAGCAGAGGGTACGATGTAATATAGTATGATCGACCCCAGGACAGAAAGTGGTTATTTGTTGATATGCTGAATACAAGTTTTTCAAAAAAAAAAATCATGTTCACAACTTGTTCACATTACAGGTGTCACCACATAATTTTCATTAACAGACTGTTCTAATACATCTATACACTCTAGGTCCAAACCCTCAGATGAGATAAGAATGAAATGTCAGTGATTAGACGCCTACTTCGCTAATCTTTAGCTTGGGACTCGGCGTTTTAATGTGAATATAATGTCAGTCTGCAGTCTTAATGGAATTATAATGACACTTTGCGGGTTGAGGCAAGAGGCCTTCCCTCCGGTTTACTATTTCATCATTGGGCCTAGACTGTATTATCTGGTCATGTGGTTGTCTTTCTCACTGATCACATCAACATCAACAAAGTGTGAGTCATTAGTGAGTTTCAGCAAGTCTAACCTATAGGTACACGTAAACGTATCCGTATCTCTGATATACAAACATACATGGAAAGAAAGAGGTTCAGCCAAACGTGGCGGGAAAACGTAACGTAACATATCAAGTAAAATGTTTCATCTCACAATTTGTTTATTATGCATAAAAATGCAACGCAATTCACTAAAAAGTTACGGACACGGTTAATGACATCTCTCTAGTATCACAGGTTCAATATGGGATGTTTTACTGAACTTTAAGGTGGAACAATTGGAACAAATTTGAAAAGATTATTTATTTTTTTAAAAAAAAGTTTGCAATGTTTCTAGATGGGTATAGTTTCCAGTAAAGTAACTAAATACATTCCATACAAAGGCCTTAAAAACACAGGAATTTATTTAATACAATGTCCCGAAATTTGCGATATGGATACATATGACTATAAGTGCTAAACCCTCTAAAGATCAGAACATTTCAACAAAGAGATCTTGTAACAAAAGACTTTGAAAAATATGAATTTTGCGACTTATGACTCATTTTCCTGAAACACATCACAAATGCATAGATATATTCAATATACAGTCTTGTATTCATGCTGACAGCAGTGCTACACCCCAAAAATAAATACATTTTAATCAAGGGTTCCTGTGAAAAAACATTTGAAAATATCTCTTTTTGTGGTTTTAGACTAATTTCGTTATGAAACATCAAATATTTGAACGCCGGTAATAACTGTTGAGCGATTAGAACCTGACGTTGTGGGGGGGCCGGGTGTATGCGTTCTTAGGGACAAACCGAGGCGGAGCCGAGGTTTGTCCCTAAGAATGCATACACCCTGACCCCCCTACAACGGAAGGGTCTAATTGCTTTAGTCTCGCAGTGTTGGGATCCTCACACACACGGCCACCCCTGCTCACCACCAAAAAGGACTGGGCTAAACACTGAGCGCATGGTCATTCTGGCTCAGTGTTCACCAGTCCAGACCAAACACGTTACTCCACACGTCCACAACCAACCACCAGATCACAACAATTCAACACTAAGATAGATTAGTCGAGGTAGTAAAGAAAGTCTACAATATGTGGGCCAGATTTTCAGAAAATGTACAATTAGCCTTCGCCATTCCTCTCAAATAACCCATATTTAAGACAAAGATGAGCTTTAAAATGCATATTAAAATAACAGAACTGATACTTTAAATCAATGTGATACCAAATATACTCAGATATACCCGGTATTAATCATTTTTCAGCCTAATTTGGCAGAATTTCCTAAATGTGTAGAGCTGCCAATTGTAAATTTTCTGAAAATCTGACCCACGCACATATCTTGTTACGATTATTAGCCTGGACTGTTATCCTCTGCCATATTTGATATATTTGGAAACATGATAAGATATGACACATAATAGGGGAGTTGCATGTCTCACTGGCATGTCTACAGCAGTGCATGCTGGGGTGGATTCTGTTGAAATCTAACATACAAATATTTGGCAAGATTCTTATCGAAAATTGCAAGTATGTTTTCACAATACCATAGCTTGTAAAAATGATCTATGAAAACCAAATGCATGATAGAAAAGATGGGAACTTATATATGCCATGGAAACATGTATGACACACATATATTGATAATAAACCATTGATAAATATGCCATGCTGAACATAACATGTTTTCTATAGGTTTTATACAGTCCCATTAGTCCCATAATTCCATGCGAATCAAGATTCAAGATGGCGGCTATGGAAATCCCCTATTATCTGTGTGATAAGAATAAATGCATAGAGCCTGCAGTCTAACAACCCCTCACAACCCCATGTGTCTCTTATAATAAACTTATAATTATACAACTAGTCAGAAAATGTACAATTCACTTTCACCAATTCTCTCAAATAACTCAAATTTCAGACGAAAATAAATTTCATAATACAGTTCAACCTAACCAATTTACTGAATGTGTACAGCCGCCGATTGTACATTTTCTGAAAATCTAAACTGTGTTTACATAAATATCTATCCAGTGTGTTTACATAAATATCTATCACCAGTGCTTATAAAATATTTCAATATCAATTGTACAGAAACCTTTTTCCTGATTCATATAAATAAGATTGTTATAAAAGTTAATATGAATTAATAGATCATTATAAAATATAAAGTTTAATTGTGTCACAGCCCCTCAGATCAGAATGGTATGTCAGTAATTGGACCCCTATGCTAATGGCTTTCCCAGCCCAGGAGTAGGGTCTCCTAATGGGATGATAATAGCATTTTGTGGATACAAGCGATATGCCTTCCCTCAGTTTGAAGGGACACTGTCAGCTCTGAGCCTAGACTACCTCAGTAAACTGAAGCTCACAAGAGCATAAATGCAAAAGTTACTGGTCCCAAACCCCACATGTGCGTTATGTTAAACTCATATACAACAAGTGTGTTACATAAATATCTATCACCAGTGCTTACCAAATATCTAATATTGATTGTAGACAAACATTTTTCCTGATTGATATAAATTATATCATTATAAAGATTAATATAAATCAATAAATCGTTATAAAATATAAAGATTTGTCTGTTAGAATTAAATTGTTATATCTCCCTTGTTGATATAATAATACATTTATATATACAAGGTAACTAACGAGTTGGTTGATGGAGCATGAATATTACACAAGTGCATTTAGTCTAAAGGCTGGGTTCCACTGGCCGGCTACTCCTCCTGCTACTTCTCCCGTTTCTTTGACAGCCTATTGCTCCCACGTCTTTAGAAGCTGGAGCAAGCAACTGAAGGTATACCGGAATAGGTGCTATTGCCCCCCTACTTCCACCGCTACTTCTAACGCTACTCAGAAATGTAAGCAGACAACATTTTATTTTCACATAGAAATGAATGCATCAAGTAGCATGAGAAGTAGTGTAGAGTGGTGCTAGTGGCCCGCTTCAGCCCCTGCTATTTCCTGCTACCTGGATCCCGCTACAAAGTAGCTGCCACTTCAAATCAAACATGTTTGATAGAAGCTGAAGCACTCTACACTTTGAAAACGGGAAGTAACATGGCTTTGTAGCGGGCCCAATAGCACCCATCCCTGTTACTCTCCTGCTTCTGCTCCCGCTTCTTTCATCAAGAAGCGGGTGAAATAGCTGAGCAGTGGGACCCAGCTTTTAGTGGCTGAAACCAACAGCTTAGTTACCGGTTTTATTACATATGCTTTAAATGATATAAATAAAAATATTTCTGTGTCATAAAGTTGAATTTCGGCCATAAAACATGCAATGGTTACCATGACTACCACACATAACTAACTAGTGACATACGCACTGTGCATCACTCACTCTAGATACAGCCGATTGTCTCATGAAGGAAGTCAGTCAATGGCTGAATGGCTGGATAAGAATCACCTAATATCACTGAATATTATGAACTAAATGATGAGTTTTCACATCATTGTCTAATCCTGGGTGGCCTGTTAGAACTAGTCCTGCTATCTGGAGGGTGGGGGAGCAGTCTCTGGTTGTTATCTGGAGGGTGGGGGAGCAGTCTCTGGTTTCCTGAAGACCAGGAGGAGGAACAGGAGGCTGGAACACAGGAGGGATATGGTCCCGCTGACCAGGAACGCGGCGTCATACCGCCCCAGTACATCTTTGATCAGACCTGCAAAAACCAGACAAACAATCTTACCGGTTAACTATCCAATAAAAAACATTTTGAGAGTGTTGCTGGAGCAGCAAAATAATGTACTGTATGCCGATACCGAAGTGATTATTATTGTAAATAAAAATGATCAAATTGCCCATTAGTAGTAAGCCACTTCCAGTCATTGAGGGAAGTGGTATTGTTTACGGCTTTAACGCTGTAAGGAAACTAGAGAAAAATGAAAATGTTTAGGAAAATGAGTCACAAGTCACAAAAAATGGATTATATTGAAAAGATAAGATCAAGACGATTCCAATGATAGTAAACAGTCTAATAACCTAATAAATATTTCTATATCTTAAGTTTGGTATTTTTTTGGGGGAAAAAGAACTGCACTATTTCTTGGGGGCAATAACCAGTAAAGTAATTAAATGTACTCTATAAGACTATAGCATAGAAATGCATGAATATATTTAATACACTGTTTTGAATTTTGGTTCATGTGTTATAGATATAGACAGCGTTAAGCACCCCAAAAATAAAAACATTCACACAAAGACCTCTTGTGAATAAAACACTTTGAAAAATAGGAATTTTGCAACTTATGACTCATTTTCCTGTAACACATCACATTTGAGGTGTGGGACTGTCATATAACTCTAGCTGCGACCTGGCACACAACCTGGACGTGATTCACCCCTAATCCAGAAAATATGTTTGGTTTGGTTGGACTGTATTGTGAGAACCTCTTTTTGATCTAAAGTTTGTGTTACTTGAGAAGAGTAAAGAAGTGAATTGCACAATTTCTGCCTCCCTGACACGCTTTTCAATTTTAATTTCAATTTCAAAAATTCTTTTATTGCAGATGTTGCTACAATCAGGTCAGTTCTGTCTTTACAAACAGTTCTTCCTGTGACTGCCTTCTTTCAGAGTCTTGGATTGATTTGTTACAATAAATTGATTTGTAACAACAGTTGTTGGAAAATTAAAAGACTTAAAGCTAACAGTGGTGGGAAATTGTTATGAGATGAGTAATTACAATGGAATAATAATGTATGAAGAATGCTAGCTGCGGGATAATTATGACTAATAGAGTGTTGCTGAGTAGGAATTTCTACTTGTTATGAAGCAATGATGACTCACCAGTGATGAGACTACCAGACGTACACCCAAAGGAGGCAAAGAAGAGAGCAAGGCCCAGAGCATCAGGGATCTTGTCTGGGCGCACCAGGTCAGTGAGGATGGTGTTCCTCTGTCCCCCAAACCCACCATTGAGCAGCCCAAACACACAGCAGGCCACCAGTATGGAGAGATAGCTGGTGCACAGGGGCAGGGCAAACACTGCTAGGCTGGAGCTGAACCCATAGAAGGCATAAATGTATGCCCGGTACTTCTTGATGCCAGGGATGTCAAATAGAACTGCTGTCACAATTTTCCCTGCAGCGTCACAGCCGCCATTTGCAGTGACTAAGCTGGTTGCCAGCCGGACACTGATACCACGCTGCACTGCCAGAGCGGGGGCGAAGGCAGCCGTTGTGTAGATTATGTAGAAAATACCATAGGATACAAACATGAGGCATGAGAGGTATGGGTCTTTGAATAATTTTGAATATTTTACTATTGCACTGAGAATTCCAAGGTTAGTTTGTTTGATATTCCCCTCATAATGAACACCTCCATTGGTGAGAGTTTTACAATTGTTTTCCACCACCACTATATCACTTTGGTGGATTTTGCTGTAAGATCCCTTCTCTGTGGTAACAACTTCCATGTGGGCACTGGCAGGTATTGTGGGGTAAGGTTTGGATGTGACTTTGTAAGGTTTTATTGGGTAAAACAAAGCTGCAGCGACACAGCCTTGTAAAGTTAGTCCTGAGAACATGACCATGCCGCCGGTGAAGCCGTATGTTTCAAAGAAGAGCTCCAGTAGAGGCGGGCAGACAAACATGCCAAGGGCGGCCCCGATCGTGGTGAGACCCATGGCCAGGGCTTTCCTGGCCCTGAAGTACTGGTTGATGATGAGGAAGCAGGAGTTGAAGGCTAGGGAGAGCCCTGACCCTGAAATGTAGGAAACACAGTCTGTGTAAGTGTTTGTTATAGTAAGGACTAGATGAATCGTGGCCTGTGCAACACAAGCTTATGACCTGGAAGCTTATGAACATGAGCTTATGATTAAACCCCATCCAATGGACTTTTCTAGCTTAATTCGATCTTAGACTGTCTAATTCTTGCACCAATTGCAAGGGAATGACATCAAAAGCTAAATCTGTGAGTTTAAAAGAAAACTGACTCCCAGATGTGGAGATATTAGCAAAATTTTAAAAAAAAATAACCCCTAGTCCCTGTGGGAATCATCATGACCATACAACATATACAGTGACAACATGATACAAGTAAATATATTTCTCTTTAAATAAATTAATTAAATGTGGCTAATAAAGGATATAACAAACTATTATAACCTATTTCTCCCCAGTCTCTGGTTGGAAAGGGTATACCGACAATGGGGTTGTTTAATTAAATCTACTAATCCAATTTCAAATTTGAAATATTATTTATTTGTAAGTATTAAAGGGGTGTAGGCCTACAAATGAGATTAAGGAAAATGGGTTGCAAGTCGCAAATTTGATAAGTTTCAAAGTATTTTATTCACAAGATCTCTTCGTATGAATGTTGTCCATTTGGGGTTATCTAATGCTCTGAGTCGTATGAATATGTGTATGAAAAGTCAACCTCCCCCAGTTGATGCACAAACACATTAGGGATATTTAGCACTGACAATGCAACAGCACAACGCTAACGCAAACGCTAGTTGCTCATGGTAGGGTGGGCCATACATAGTGGCAGGAGAAAATTAGTTTTATGTGGAGAGGTGTTTTCAAATGGCTAAAAAAGCACACAGTTTTATGAAGGTGAGTAGTGCGTTACTCCTGAATCTCACGGAAAACACCTCCCACTCATTTGTACATAAAAATGAAATCACAATTGACCATCATTTTAGCGTGAAATAGACATACATTGGGAACGTATTGACCCACCTCTTAGTGTAATTGACGTCCGTATCTCAGGTAGGCACGCTAAGAATAGCACACCTAGTAATGACATAGTCCTCATGAAACATACATTAGCGTTAGTGTTGTGCTGTGCGTAAATAGGTTGCTAAATCAGCCTAATAACAAGGTCCTCACCTGCAGCGCTGAATGTGATGTAGGCGACGAGTAGAGATGGAGCGACACCTGTTGCCAGAATGCTGCATGAGAGGAGGATAGAGCCACCTAGTGCCACCGTGCGGCAGGAGAAGCGCTTCATCAGCCACCCACTCACTGGCCCTGGTGGAGAAACAATGTACTAGAGATTTAAAGTTGTAGTCCCTACATGAATCTACACAAACATTGCTTTAATTCTTTCATTGAACATTAGGATGCTGAAATGAAGAAAACAACTAACAGTATACTCATCCACAAACTTAAATCATTTCAGCTCTCAACACATGCCATAAACTGGTTTAGAGACTACCTGTCAGACTGATATCAACAGGTATGCACAAACAATGTCACATTGGGGAGGGCTGGGGTCACATACAGAGTGCCACAGGGAACTGTGCTGGGGCCTCTATTGTTCCTCTTATACATAAATGATCTCCACAAGGTGATCAAGCGGTCACAAATACAACTTTTTGCGGACAACACTGTGTTGTTCCACTCGTGCTCCACAGAGAGCACCCTAAAAAATTAAATGAAGATTTGCATGAGGTAGGGAGATGGTGCCGGGTTAATAAAATCTTGATCAATGTTAGCAAAAGCAAGGCAATGAACATAACTCTCAGAAAACAGAAAGAATCAGATACCAATAAACTGAAATTCAACTCGGCAGAACTGGATTGCGCCACGAAATACCAATACCTGGGCTTAGATATTGACGAAGGCCTGACCTTCGATCCCCACATAATATAAATATTGAACCTCAAAACATACCTTGAAGAAAACTTTTTCTCATACTCGGGAATGGAGGACCCAGCACAGCCAATAAACAGTCAGTGACATAGCACTTGTTGGTTCTTTCTCTCTCCCCAACACAAACTGCTGTTGGATTATTGTACTATTATATTACTGCTAATACTGTTGCTGTACCTATGAAGACGGGCCAGTGTTCGTCAGAATGCTACCCGCAACTGTAAGTATTGTTGAAGGAGCTGGGTCACGGGTTGATTTGGTGACCCTTCTCCAATTAATCCTCCTTTTATTCACCCTGATAGTGTCGTTTAGTGTATTTTTCTGATTACTTTACTTGTTTGATTGTATTAGCATGAACTGTCGTATTGACTGGTATGACCCCCTTTTATACCTCTCTCCTTCGATGAACTTCTCCTCGCGTTCATCTCGGGTTGGTTTGGAGGTGAGCGGGATGGGATCAGAGAGGGGAGAGGGAAGACAGAGGAGCGGGCCGTGTGATTTATGGGTCATGAGTGTTGTGGACAGGTCTCGGAGTTCCAGATCGGAGTTAAGCTGGATGACCTGCTCCGCTGGGAGCTGCTGGGATGACCTATCCGGGCGGGAAACTGCATGTCTGGCCCTATAAAAGGCCTTGTAGTCTCTTGTCTTTGTGCTTTGCTGTTCATTCTTCATTCTACCGCCGTACCTTGAGGTTCGCATCTGTGATTGTACTGCTGATACTCTGTACCTTACCATGTACGAGACTACTGGAATAAACCTCTACCTGCCAATCTAGCTGCGTATACCTGTTGTACTTATCCACCCCTAGCTGGGTTTTTCACCGCGCTCTTCAGGTAATCAAGGGAATTGGGGTAATTAAGCAGATCGATTTGGGCATCATGACTCCTCCAAATTCGGATGCTACCACTACCCGGGAGATCCACAATGGGTCAGATCGCCGGAATGGTAATGGCTTAATGGTAACGAGACCCAATCAGAGCCTTGAGGTTAATGCTAATGAGGTTGAAAATGATTACGCTAACAGTATATATAGAGGGAGTGCGGCTAGGTGGTGACACAGTGTTTGCCAGAATGCTACTCACTGACTGGCTACAACATCCCCATATATCCACATGAAAAATAAAGATGTACTGTACTGTACCGGATCTTGGTTAAAAACGATGAAGTGGGCAAACTACCTAGAAACTAGATCTAAGACTAGAAAGTCTATGCTATACAAGGAAATTATCCACAAATCATTGATCCAGGACCACAGACAAAACCCTATAATACACTCAAGATAAGTAGTGGACGTAAACACACACACTTCATGGCACTAGCTTGCCCAATTTCTTATTTCTTATTTTTATCTTGTTTGTGATGTTATTACTGCATGCCATATTAGTTTGTCATGTTTATGTAGTCACTGCATCTATCTACCTATCAACTACTACTGTATCTGTTTAATAATATAACTCCAAGTTTTCCAAAGAGGGCCCTCAGGAAGATCTATGGTTTCATAGAGGAGACCACCCCCTTTTTCGGTGTCAAAATTTGATATGTTATTGAAAGTGCACACTTCCCGAAATAAAAACCTATAGTATACATATACATACATACATACAAAAACTAAAGAATATATTCCATGTTCATTGTGCAGTACACATCAGTCCTTGAATGTAAATCTAGACAACAATTGTTTTGCTTAATTCTCTCATTGAACATTTGAATGCTGAAATAAAAAGGAAATGTTAAAACATTGTCAGGTATTGTGTGACAAAGGCACCGATATAAATATGAACGTTTATAAATAATAATTTGATAAATCACACTGCATATAAAGTAGAGCTGCCACGATCATTTGGGTAATATGTTACCCCAACAAGAATGAAACTGGTTGGGAACAGTTGGATTTTCCAATAAAATTATGTATTTATAGGGCAAAAATGTTACATGTTACATGTTACTTTTCTTTTTTTAAACGTTTTTATTTTCACATACTGAAACATGGCAGAAAAAAACAGATCGTTAGATGCCATATTTTACTGTCGAGGTATGCCATAGGGTCAATAGGAAGACCTGCAGTTTGTAGAAATTGTATTCCTAGTTTCAATGTACATGGAAATAAAATCTATATATATTGAGTAGTTGGTTACCTGTGAGTCCCCAGGTGATGAGGAGGCAGGTTCCTACCCATGTGGTGGCCGAGGCTGAACCACCAAACCTGTCCAGCAGTCGCAGGTACAGCACACCAAACCCTCGTATCACACACCTGTAATATATACCAGTCAGGGTATTAGAAAATGTACAATGGACAGCTTTACACATTTTTCTTTTAGTAAATTGTGGTAAAATGATAAATGCCAGCATATCGTCATGAGTATATTTGGTATTGGGTTGATTCAAGGACAGACCTTAGGTTGGGGGACAAAGGGGCCATATTTAGATGGAATGCAATGAGTGGTTGTTCTAAAATAGTGTATCAGACACACAAGCAGTATAAATATATGTATTGTAAATAATTATGTAAATGTATGTATTTAGAACAGTGACAAGTTTGTATTCCATTTTTATATCACAACTCTCATGTTTAAATTGTGTAAATACCTTGTGGGATCATTCCCTGACATTGTTTACATGAAATAAAAATCAACAAACGCCTTTGCGTCTGTGCGAAAAAAACACGTAGTGCAGATCAGTTAGTAACAAGGCTGGTAATAATCTAAGGTGTGATAGAAATGTACACAGTGTGACACTATGCTACCTACCCAAACATGGCCTGGATGACCATGGTTGCTATGGTAACCACCCACCCCCATCCCCCATCCAGGGGTTCTGTTGTTTCCATGGTTACGTCCTTCATCCTGTATTTTCAGTTTTTGTATGTTGGTGATTTCTGGTGGTTATAGTATTCCTTTTCTGAGACAGGGAAACTCCAAAGTTTCCATGGTAACGGATGATAGCAAGGTATAATAGAAGGCAGCCACTCCTCACAAACTGAAAGAATTATAACAAATGTCAATAAGAGACACTGTACACTTATATTGAGCTATGTAAAATGGTAATAGAGTACTGCGGCTATACTGCTGCCCAGGACTTAACACATTTCTACTAAAAGATATGGGTGAAATTGCCTGACAATGTCACAATCCTGGTTACAGTGTGTGGTGTGCAGGTTTAACACCAGGGTCAGTTATCACACCCACCTCCTGCCTAGAGAGAGAAGCTAACTTCCAGTTACAGCACGAAAACCAAACATTTGTTAGAAAATTGACTGCTGCCTCGCTATTTCTGAATGGATTTCAAAAGTTTGAATGCCTGTGTGATGCTGATAAGTTTGGAATATAAATATCAGTTTATAGCTCAAATGATTATTATTCTCTGAGCGTTGGAGACTACAAACCATAAAGTAACTCCCCCCATCACTTCGAGTATATTTATAATAATAATAAGAGATTTTATTTCCATTTCACAGTTACATATAACTTAAGATAAAAAGAATGGAATTGGAATATTGCATTTAGCATTGCATTGATTCTAGCTATCTGTTTGGTTAGGTTAAACTGTATTTTGAACTTTATTTTTGTCTAAAATTTGGGTTATTTGAGAGGATTGACGATGGCGAATTGTACATTTTTTGAAAATCTGACCCATATCCACATACCGGCCACCAATGTGTCATGTATTGCATGTCAATAATAATTGACATGCTATGATTATTAGAGATGCTGCCTCATGTGCATGATCCAGGCATTACAAAAATGTCATTATATGTGATCCGTTTCAGGAAAATGGGTCATAAGTCGCAAAATATGGATTTTGAGATATCACCATATTTGAAAGATCAAGCCGATTCCAATGATAGTAAACATGAAGGACATTAATTTTAAGAAGTGTTTGATATTTTTGTTGACAAAGAAAGTGTGCAATGTTTCTGGGTGGGTAATTACCAGTTAAGTAACTAAATATACTCCAGACGAAGGCCTTCAAACGCAAGGATACATTTAATACAATGTCCCGAAATTTTTTACATGGATTTATATGACTGCAAGTGCAAAATCCTCTAAGAATCAGACCATTTCAATGAAGAGATTTTGTGAAAAAAACACTATGAAACATATCAATTCTGCGACTTGTGACTCATTTTCCTGGAACACATGATGAAATTTCTGGATGGACTATTGCTAGTAAAGTAGACACAATTATTATACCAAACAATAAAACAAGTCTTTATGAACCTGTTGTTCCTTTCTCCTGGGGTTACCCAACATCTGCTTGATTAGTATTGTGATGTGTTTCAGGAAAATGAGTCATAAGTCGCAAAATTGGTGTTTTTCAAAGCGTTTTTTTCACAAGATCACATAATTGAAATCTTCTGATTTTTGGAGAGCGTGTCACTTATAGTTATGTCAATCGATGTATCAAATTTCAAGACAATCTATGTAATATATCTTTTCGTTTTATAGGTCCTCATATGGACTACATTTAGTTACTTTACTGTTATTAACCACCAGACATATTGGAAACTTTTTTTTCAAAAACGAAAATATCAAATTTAAAATCTAGAAATACTTATTAGATTATTAGACTGTCTACTATCATTGGAATCAGCTTGATCTCATCTTTTCTAATCTAATGGTATCTCAAAATCTATTTTTAGCGACTTATGACTCATTTTCCTGAAACACATATTATATTAAAGTCTGCATGTTCTCCACTCACTGTAGACTATCCACCAGACACAGGTATAAAGTCCCTCTATAGCAGTAATACCGTCCCATATGATACATCCAGGTGTTAGCAATGGCTACTGTAAACCGTTCATATCCTCCAGTCTACATCTATATATACTCCTTTCTTTTCCTTTCCTCTCCTTTCTTTTCTGTCCTTTCTTTTCCTTAGTACAACGTTAGAAATCCTGGAATATTTCCTTTAGGGACGTGTTACAATGTTTAGTGTCACATAAATAAATGGTAGAATTGACTGTCCTGCACACAAAGTGTAAGCACCCCACACACCGTCTCTAAATCCCTCCTAATGCAGGAGATAGACTTATGTAGCCTTGTGTCAACCCCACGTGCAGGGAAAAGCCTCTACAGAATAAGGTCTTCATATATACGGGTCAGATCATCAGAAAATGTACAATTCACCTTCACCAATCCTCTCAAATGACCCACATTTAAGAAGAAAATTAGGTTCAAAATTCAGTTCAACATAACCAGAAAGATTGTTTAGATCAAGGTAATATCAAATATACTCAGATATACCTAGTATTGACCATTGTACAGCCTAATTAAGTAGAATTGACTCAATCAGTCAATGTGTAGAGCTGCCAATTGTACATTTTCTGAATATGTGGCCCTGCTGGCCCTGTCCATCCATACCTAATACAGCAGAGACATATGTGCACACTCCATGTGTACACAAGTGACGATTCTATAGACTGAGGTCTTCATATATGGGTCTGATGTTCAAAAAATGTACAATTAGCAGCTCTACACATTTAGGAAATTCTGCTAAATTAGGCTGAAAAATGATGAATACTGGGTATATCTGAGTATATCTGGTATCACATTGATTTAAAGTATCAGTTATATTATGTTAAACTGCATTTTGAAGCTTATTTCTCCCTTAAATGTGGGTTATTTGAGAGGATCGGTGAAGACGAATTGTACATTTTCTGAAAATCTGACCCATATCCATCATGTATCCAGCGAAGCATGCATACCTATACAACACAGCTGATGGAAGGTGAGCTCTATGGAAAGCCGTAAGCATGCATACCTATACAACACAGGGGATGGAAGGTGAGCTCTATGGAAAGCCGTAAGCATGCATACCTATACAACACAGCTGATGGAAGGTGAGCTCTATGGAAAGCCGTAAGCACGCATACCTATACAACACAGCTGATGGAAGGTGAGCTCTATGGAAAGCCGTAAGCATGCATACCTATACAACACAGCTGATGGAAGGTGAGCTCTATGGAAAGCCGTAAGCATGCATACCTATACAACACAGCTGATGGAAGGTGAGCTCTATGGAAAGCCGTAAGCATGCATACCTATACAACACAGCTGATGGAAGGTGAGCTCTATGGAAAGCCGTAAGCACGCATACCTATACAACACAGCTGATGGAAGGTGAGCTCTATGGAAAGCCGTAAGCACGCATACCTATACAACACAGCTGATGGAAGGTGAGCTCTATGGAAAGCCGTAAGCACGCATACCTATACAACACAGCTGATGGAAGGTGAGCTCTATGGAAAGCCGTAAGCATGCATACCTATACAACACAGCTGATGGAAGGTGAGCTCTATGGAAAGCCGTAAGCATGCATACCTATACAACACAGCTGATGGAAGGTGAGCTCTATGGAAAGCCGTAAGCACACTTATACACCATCCTACGACATGTTTAAAGATATTTCTAAATGGGATGTGTTTCAGGAAAATGAGTCACAAGTCGCAAAATTGGTGTTTTTCAAAGCGTTTTTTTCACAAGATCACATTATTGGAATCTCCTGATTTTTGGCGAGTGTGTCACTTATAGTTATGTCAATCGATGTATTAAATTTCAAGACAATCTATGTAATATATCCTTTCGTTTTATAGGTCCTCATATGGACTACATTTAGTTACTTTACTGTTCATTCACCCCCAGAAATATTGGAAACTTTTTTTTCAAAAACGAAAATATCAAACTTAAAATCTAGAAATACTTATTATTTTATTAGACTCTTTACTACCATTGGAATCAGCTTGATCCCATCTTTTCAGATATAATGATATCTCAAAATCAATTTTTTGCGACTTATGACTCATTTTCCTGAAACACATCACAAATGTTAAAGATGCCATTAAATCATCATATCTGCAGATTTCGTTGAATCCTATCCGGGGCGTTTTGTTTTATTCATATCTTAAAATCATTTACAGATTATGTGTAAATGATTTAACGTGTATCTTCAACATTTAAATAATTGATATGTAAATATTAAAATTCACATGTAAACGATTTGAGGATACCTTAAAGTATTTAGAAATATCTTAAAATATTCAAATATATCAGTGGACTTATATCTGTAAATGTATAAGACATATCCATAAATAATTAGAGATATTTTCAAATGCGGAATAAATATGTAACTGCATGCTCACCGACTGGCTACAACACCCCCGTATAATTATCGACAAAAGCATAAAGAATACTGTACCACATCTCAGTTAAAGGTGAGGAGGTAGGCAAACTACCAAGTGACTAGATTGTCATAGCACTGGCTTGCCCAACCTATTATTGTTTATTGTATTTGTGATGTGTTTCAGGAAAATGAGTCATAAGTGGCAAAAATGATATTTCTCAAAGTGCTTTTTTCACATTATCTCTTCATCGTAATGTTCTGCATTTTAGAGGGTATAGCGGTTATAGTCATATGAATCTATGTAACGAATTTTAGGACATTGTATTAAATATATCTATGCGTTTTGAACGGTTTTGTATGGAGTATATTAAGTTACTTTACTGGTAATTACCCATCCGGAAACATTGCAAACCTTTTTTTTTTCAAAAATACAAATATCAAACTTAAAATATACAAATACTTATTAGGTGTATTAGTGTTCACTATCTTTGGAATCAGCTTGATCTCCTCTTTTCAATTAAGGTGATATCTCAAAATCCATATTTTGCGACTTATGACTCATTTTCCTAAAACGGATCACATTTGTCTTGTTTATGTTATTATTACTGCCATAATAGTTTTATCACATTAATGTAGTCGCCGCATCAATCTATCTATCAACTACTACTGTATAAATTTTAGAACGTAACTCCATTTTTTCCAAAGGGGGCCCTCCGGAAGATCTATGGTTTCATAGAGGTGAGCCACCCCGTTTTATGGTGTCAAAATTTGTTATATGGGTCAGATCAAAATGTACAATTCGCCTTCACCAATCCTCTCAAATAGCCCACATTTAAGACAAAAATGAGCTTCAAAATGCAGTTTAACATAACAGAACTGATACTGCAAATCAATGCTATACCAAATATACTCAGATATACCCAGTATTCTTCATTTTCTAGCCTAATTTAGGAGAATTTACTGAATGTGTAGAGCTGCCAATTGTACATTTTCTGAAAATCTGACCCATATTATTGAAGATGTACCCTTCTGGAAATAAAAGCCCTATACACATACACATGAGTGGCTTTCCATACTAGGTTTGCAGGCATGAGACACGGATGAACCACTCTGTACACATGTATGTCTCTCCCATGTGGGCTCAGTCTAGAAACGTGTACAACTGACTTTTGGTTGCTTTACACCTCTATCAACACATTGGAGGTTATATCAAGGGTGGGAGAGCTGAGAGGGAGTGAGTGAGTGAGGTTGGTTGCTTTACGCCCTTATCAACACATTTAATATGGTTATATCAAGGGCGGGAGAGCTGAGAGGGAGTGAGTGAGTGAGATTGGTTGCTTTACACCCCTATCAACACATTGGAGGTTATATCAAGGGTGGGAGAGCTGTGAGGGAGGGGTGAGTGAGATTGGTTGCTTTACACCCCTATCAACACATTTAATATGGTTATATCAAGGGCGGGAGAGCTGAGAGGGAGGCAGTTTATGATCATACCCAGGAAATAGAGGTAGAGAAGAAGGAAGGGAGAGACAGAGAAAAGAGACAGAAAGGCATTTTATGGTCTCACCCAGGAAATAGAGATAGAGAAGAAGGGAGAGAGACAGAGAAAAAGACACACTTACCTGACCACTATCCCACAGTCACACAATAACAACATTAGTAGGTCAAAACAAATAATAGGTGTGTGTCCGATTTATCCAGGGGGGGGGGGGGGGTAACCTTTTTTAAAAAGAATTCTTAAACCACGTTCCAGGAACTGAACAAAATGTCTCTATATATATTAGAACAATAGTTGTTTACACAAGGGAAATGTGCTTTTTGACAGTTCCGGGTTAGGAAAAACCTGTTTTCCTACTTTTATTAGCTTTATCCAAAGAGAATTAGGCATGGTCGAAACTTTTTTTTTAGGTAGGGGTTTTTCTAGTGGGGAGGGGGAGGAGGGGTAATCGGAAACGCACCTATTTTTTTTGCCTAGTTAATGTCAGTCATGTATCTATATTAAATCAGAAGCCAGTATACACAGATACTTTCTACACAGATCCACCAACATTTTGTTAAGATGTTCTGAGAGTAACTTTGCGTATTTGAATACTAAATGTGCTTAGTGAAAGTCTGTGACGGGGAGTATAATTGGTTTGCTTTGATCACACACATTTTTTCTTTGTTACATGAGTAGATATATTAAATGGTAACAATTTTGTGAAAGAATAATGGAATTATTCAAATGCGGAATAAATATATAATGCCCGTGCTTCGCACAGGATTTGCTAGTGGGACAGTGGGGCCCACATCTTCCCACTCTCCTTGTTCCCTCTCCAACCATCTTTCTCTTTCAAGTTGTCTCTGTAAGTTAGTATCTGTATTAACATTCATACCTCAAATGGAACCGTTGTATTGTTGTTGCCTCCTATTCCCTCTCGCCCCCCCCCCAACACCCCCATCCTCCCCTCCCTTATATACTATAATACAACTATAATATATAGTATATAATTAAATTATATATTTAGTATTTATCATTTCTCAGCCATTAATTGCTCTTAATACTAGGATCTCGCATTGCATATATATATGGATAACTTCTAATGGCTTGATGTCTCGGGAATTATGCTTGGCTTGTGATGTAAGTAGATAAACAGTAAGGCGTGGAGTACAGAATGGCTTCTTTTATTAATCTTCCAATAACACAGTAGTCATATTATAAGCAAGTCATGTAGAACATGGTCAGTCTTGGAGGTGGGAGGGCTTCCAGTCAGTCAGCATAGATCTTCATTATACAGCAGTGGGTAGTAGAGCTGACTTAAACAGAGACTCCCGATGTGCAATAGAGCAGTTCTAACATCATTTTGACCTGGACATTTACACCTTATTTTGACCTGGTGCTTTACTAGTGGAAATCGTAAACAATTGTGCGGCTCAAACTTGATTTTAAAATGCTCTATGGACCCGTTTTATAATTGCAGTCAAAAAGCTCTAAACGATGCTCTCATTACCAGATGTAATTATACACTTTATATGCACTCAGTGCAGCACTTTTATTGCTGCCTCGTACATATAAATTAATTAGGATTAAACATTATTTACTTTTATACTTAATTCAATAAACTAGGATTAGCCACCAGATTATTTACTCCCACTGTTCAGAAGGGTCAGCTATAGGTTGCTTCCATCTGGCTGAGTATTACATGGGTCAGATTTTCAGAAAATGTACAATTGGTAGCTCTACACATTTAGAAAATTCTCCTAAATTAGGCTGAAAAATGATGAATACTGGGTATACCTGAGTATATTTGGGATCGCATTGATTTAAAGTATCAGTTCTGTTATGTTAAACTACATTTTAAAGTTCATTTTTGTCTTAAATGTGGGTTATTTGAGAAAATTGGTGAAGGCGAATTGTACATTTTCTGAAAATCTGACCCACATTAGTTTGGTCATCACCATCACATTGCGGATTGGCCCCCCATAGAGGATGTTAGTGTGTGTGCACTGCAACGGGGCGCTCAAAGCACCCATATCATTTCTATATATTGTTAAGGGGGTGTTTCGATTATGACCAGTTTTAAAATCAAAAAGATAAATTACACTAACTAACTATTGTAAAATATTATCTGTGATGTTCTTAAGTACATGATGAGGAATATGTATATAATGTGCCAATGTCACATAGTGATTTAGTCGTGCTTTCATTGTAAAAGAAATTGTAAATGCACCCCAGTTACCCCAGTTAGTAGCACAGCCTGGTGAAAACAAGTACACCACCTGGTGAGAACAACTGTCATAATGGCGAGATGCAACCTGTATTGAGAATGATTGGTCGCATTATTGTCTAGTATTAAGATGGAATATTGTTATATCCCTCACTTATAATAATTCTGCATTATTTTGTTTTAGTTTATGGGCATTTCGCATGAAACGTCAACAGAGTTTCTAGACCTGTACTTCATGATAATGTGTGATTTGGAGAAGAATTAGCTTGCAATCTGACTGGGTCCTGTTTCACTCAATGCTAGCTGCATATATATATATGGGCACTGAATTAAGGCAAAAACAGAAAGAATGTATATTTGTTTGGCTCGAAATGGAAGGAAATCTGGATTTTTCAATGATTAATAGTAAATGATACTGTTTATTTTTCAAAATATATTACCTATGTTTTTTTGTGTGTGGGTAGGATTATGTATTATTCTCTTGTTCGAAAAAAGATATAATGATGCCTTATTTATTCTGAGACCGTCGTCCTGCATCATGCGTCTTTCCGCATCACGCTGCGTAAATTTGTGCATACTTTTTATTCACACTGGTCCCATAACAATAATAAATGGGTATACAAAGTATACATTTCCTGAAAATTTGTTTCCTTCGTAATGACACAAGAATTAAAGCAATGGCATGATTTGTACTCACACAGCGAATGACAGAATGAAGAACATCATTATTGTAGCCAATTTCACATTCCAAAAACTCAAACCAATGCATATTGTATTTGGTTGAATTCAGAAATTTAATTGCAATTTTGATGTTTTTCACGTTTTTGGTTTATGTCATATCTTTGCCAATTCCAATCGTATAAACATAGAAATGGTATGTATGTATTCCTAAGAAAAACATGCTCCTTATTTCTATGAACATTTTAAGGTTATATAAATATTATTTCTACTGATTTTCTTATTTGTTGCTAGTACACTATTGTATTTTATACTTGATAAGGCTGTAACAATCCACTATTTGCCGAAATGATATCATTGTACCTGAATGCAGTGAATATCTATGGTTATACCTTGGCGACTTTTTGAGATTTTTACAAAATTTCAAAAACATTAAATATCCCGACATGTCTATCTGATTTTTGCTGATTGATACACCTATTCTATCTATTAATAGGGATATGACGCTTAGACTTTGATATTTTGTTTCCAAATGTTAATATGGCCCTTGTCGATGTTTCATGAGAAGTGCCCTTATAATAGCATATTTCATATGGTCATTTAATTTCTGATGAATAACGGGGCAGGAATCAGGACTGTTATTTTGTGTTGTATCAATGTATCTGATCTACATATGTTATTGAATAATAATGATACCAGGAAGACGGCAAAACAGGGCAGGAATTAGGAGTGTTATATTATTCTAAATGAACTTTTAATTTTTTGATATCATATCACATTCGATTATAAATCTATCCATACAAATTCAAACAAATACAAATCAGAACTTATTCATTGGGTCATGGTATATGGTGAGTTGTATATCTCTCCCATTACAAACAAATCTAGTGCTATATTTTTCTGAGAATGATAGGTCTCAAACGTACTCCAATATCTTGGAGACTTGGTTATCATACACAAACTCTATAGCTACAGAAAGCAGAGACAATAAGGAATCCAACTATGAGCACCATTTTGTTCTCACAACAATAACAGGATTGTTATTCTTGCACGAAATCATTACGAATTCTCAGCATAATTAATGTGCGGCAATTAGAACTAGATGAAACTGTGAATTCTAATATTGACGCTGACATTAGTGAGCGTAGAAAACGTTTAAAATCTTTATTTTTTAGCTGAAGATTGGGGAAGGAATTAGGTGTGTTTTATCAATATAATTTATGTTGTCCATGGAACTATTTATACTACATGATTGTATTATTGAATAAGATTCGAATACACTACAAAAAGGTTTCAACTGTCCCTGCCTTCCTATTGTGATGGGCTTCCTTAAGGTGTTAAAGCTTTGGTAAGAGTTGTGTGTCAACATTTTGAGAGTGTGAGGGTTACCCTGGGAGGGGATTCGCACTAGATTGACACCCCATGTTCTCCCCCTCCCTATCCGTCGGGGACAACCATAGGGGCTTAGAAGATAGTGGGTGTAATCCCAATTTTCATTTCTTCACTCCTTACTCATCTCTTAACTCTATGGTTTTTACACAATAATGTTTCTTAACATCCCTAGGTAACGGGCTTCTTTAAGGTGTATAAGCTTGACTCATATATGATGTATATATGGTTCATACCTACTCACCATATGAAAGGCCAAAATATTCTACATTAAATCAAAACTCTGCCCATTTATCACTTGTTGAAATATTTTAACTGTATGCAACATGTGGATTTACACCTGATTTAGACACATAATTTTGAGGATGCATTTTGAAGTGCATCAGTTGATACACCATGCATCAGGTACAAAACCAGGTGCAAAACCTTTTTTGAGACGATTGCAGTTTTGTGACGGGTCAGATGCAGTTTTGCATGCAGTGGCGGATTTTACAATGCACATCGGGCTGGGGACCCTTATATACTCAACATGTACTGCAACAGACTCGAGGTACATTTCATCATCCTTTCCAGGCTTCCTGCAATGCACAGTGGCCATTTCATCAGCAGCTCGTGCTACCGAGTGGACACTGCCCATTGCATCAGCCTGCAAGTCTGACCCCCGTCTGACCCCTGGGGACAGCGAGCTGATGCAATGGAGCTGGATGATGAAATCCCTGCGCGCCATTGCATGTGAGCTACTCCGCCATTAACTCGAAGGCTGACCCCTCTACCACCTTGCGACCGATAGACCAATAATACAAATAAATAAACAAGTAACACCCCCTAAATAAAATATACATGTTAAGTCAGGCAATCATGTTTACACATTCAATTCAATTCATGAATTTTTTATTGCTGTAGATGTTTTACAATAAGGTGGTCCAACATTCTAAATAAACATATGTCTAGATAGGTCTTCCGTTGGGTGCCTGGAGTCTAGGTTCCCTTAATGGGCATTAACAGACTTAATACAGATTAATTGGCTCTCTTTCCTAGAACAGATATCAAACACTAACACAGATTTCAAGTGAAAATCAATGAAAAGTTATATAATGACATTTCTTCTATAAAATATACAATATAATATTGTTTAAATAATTAGAACTAAAAACATTGAACTATGAGTAGTGAAAAAATATGGTATATGAGTTGATGCATATACAATATTTCAATATCAATTGTAGAGAAACCTTTTTCCTGATTGATATAAATAAGATTGTTATAAAAGTTAATATAAATTAATAGATCATTATAAAATATAAAGATTAACTGTGTCACAGCCCCTCAGATCAGAATGGTATGTCAGTGATTGGACGCCTACTGCGCTAATGACTTTCCCAGCCCAGGAGTAGGGTGTCCTAATGGGATTATAATAGCATTTTGTGGATACAAGCGATATGCCTTCCCTCAATTTGGAGGGACACTGTCAGCTCTGAGCCTAGACTACCTCGGTAAACTGAAGCTCACAACAAGAGCATAAATGCAAAAGTTACTGGTCCCAAAACCCACATGTGTGTTATGTTAAACTCATATACAACTAGTGTATTACATAAATATCTATCACCAGTGCTTACCAAATATCTAATATTGATTGTAGACAAACATTTTTCCTGATTGATATAAATTATATCATTATAAAGATTAATATAAATCAATAAATCATTATGAAATATAAAGATTTGTCTGTTAGAATTAAATTGTTATATCTCCCTTGTTGATATAATAATACATTTATAAATACAGGGTAACAAAGAGTTGGTTGATGGAGCATGAATATTACACAAGTGCATTTAGTCTTAAGGCTGAGTCCCACTGGCCGGCTACTCCTCCCGCTACTCCTCCCGTTTCTTTGACAGCCTATTGTTCCCACTTCTTTAGAAGCCGGAGCAAGCAACCAAAGGTATACCGGAATAGGTGCTATTGCCCCCCTACTTCCACCGCTACTTCTAACGCTACTCAGAAATTTAAGCAGACAACATTTTTTTTTCACATAGAAATGAATGCATCAAGTAGCATGAGAAGTAGTGCAGAGTGGTGCTAGTGGCCCGCTTCAGCCCCTGCTATTTCCCGCTACCTCGATCCTGCTACAAAGTAGCTGCCACTTCAAATCAAACAAGTTTGATAGAAGCAGGAGCACTCTACACTTTGAAAACGGGAAGTAATGTGGCTTTGTAGCTGGGCCCAATAGCACCCATCCCTGTTACTCTCCTGCTTCTGCTCCTGCTTCTTTCATCAAGAAGCGGGGGAAATAGCTTTTAGTGGCTGAGACCAACAGCTTAGTTACCTGTTTTATTACATTTGCAACTATGTAACTAGTGACATTATGCACTGTGCATAACTCACTCTAGATACATTGTTCTTAGAGCAATGTGTTTAAAATATAATAAGTAATGATAAAAGTTAGTTCAGTCCTTATAACAGTTCTTCTACTAACTCCTGGGGTAGTATACTACCATCTATCGTGGTATGATGATTTACCAGGCTGTTTACTTCAGCTCCTATAGCTTTTCTTCCAATAACTTTATTAGTATACTACCATGTTTTGCTGAAAGGAAATGTTGTTAATGGGTGATATATCCTGCTATACATGTGCCACCCCCATCCACAGTCGGCAAGCACTCAGGTGGAGGGGAAATGGCACAGCTGCATTTCGGTCCCTCAACATTTTGATCCAGAGACAAATGGTAGGAAGACAAATGAAGCATAGTCCTGAGTAAAACAATGTATCCAAAATACGCAAAATTCCGCTTTGTGGCAACATTTTCATGCCAATTTGAATATTCTGAATGAGTAACGCCACCTTAAGGCTTGTATCTACTCAGCTGATTGTCCCATGAAGGAAGTCTGTCAATGGCTGAATGGATGGATAAGAATCACCTAATATCACTGAATATTATGAACTAAATGATGAGTTTTCACATCATTGTCTAATCCTGGCGGGCCTGTTAGAACTAGTCCTTCATCTCCTGCTATCTGCAGTTGTCTAAAGCGGTCTGGCCACTGCTGACAAAATCATTGGTGATGCGTTGGCAATGAGCCAGTTGATGAGAATTTTGTAAAATTTATTGCATCATCTTTACATCGGCTTGTCATCGCTATGTCTTTGGCAACAGCAAGCGATGACAAGTGATGAGTGGGCGATGTGAAAATTGCATTGACAAGGCTAGTGATGAACATCAAACATGTTTGATATTTCCTGTTGATGTGATTGTTATGTAACATTACGTTTTGCATCGGTCCATTGTCAATGGAGGTAATATCCATAGCGATGTGTTGGCGATGCCTAGTCGATGCGATTACATATGTAAGAGCAAATGAATTAGTTCTATAGTTGCTGATCTTATTCTGGTTGTTGATGCAAAGATGATGCAGCTACTGATAAGCCTCTTTATCGATGTGCATCGCCGGTAATTACATCGTCTTTGCATCGTCTTTGCATCGACTTGGTTTTGTCGACAGTGGCCAGTTCGCTTAATCCTGGGTGGCCTTCTGAAATAGTCCTGCTATCTGGAGGGTGGGGGAGCAGTCTCTGGTTGTTATCTGGAGGGTGGGGGAGCAGTCTCTGGTTTCCTGAAGACCAGGAGGAGGAGCAGAAGGCTGGAGCACAGGAGGGACATGGTCCCGCTGACCAGGAATGCAGGGTCGTACTGCCCCAGTACATCTTTGATCAGACCTGCAAGGAGAATGTGAGAATAGAAACATCTATAGGGCAAAATACTCTAAGTAAGAATAGAGAATATCGTCAACTGATATTGATTCAGGGGGTTTCTTCTTAAACCTGTGTACACAATAAGTATCAAGATATTTTTCATTATCAGGCTATTTCAAAGATTGTATGTATAATGTTTATTCCCAGAAGTGTACTTTTCTGCAATAATAGATCTCTTATGAAACCATAGCTCTTCTAGAGGGCCCCTATCGAAAATGAAGTTAAACTATATTAGATAGTAAAATTTTAGTCAAAAGAAAGATGCAGCGACTACACTAGCATATAAAGCTAATATGGCAATAACAATAAAATAAAATAATAATCTGAGCATGCTACATGCCACAAAGTGAGGTCATATATGAGCAATTCCACCAAAAAGTCATCATTTCACCTCAGGAAGCGGTTCCTCATTTAGAGCAATAAATACTAATAGTATGTTCTTTACACTATTATTTTTGGATTCAGCGGCAAAAATTGGACTCAGGGGAACATTTTAGAGGGAATTTTTTTCATTTTTTTCCCGTTGTCATGGCAATATTGGGTGTTTTGTTGTTACCGCGGCTTTGAAATATTGGTTGGGGCTGTTGATTAGAAGACACAGAAAAAAGAATACTGCTATATTTGGCAAAAAAGTAGTTATATTTGGAATATAAGTACCTAATGAATAAAAGAGGGGGAAATTTTTTTTTTGTTCTTCAGTCATTTCTCCTAAAATGGCAGATTAATTGCAGGGGTAGGATTTGTCGCCGTAACGGGGGTCTTAGCTTTCAGTCTAAAAAAGTATAGTATCATTGCACGGAATTCAAATCGAATTTAGGCTAGCTGTTGCCTATTATTATTACATGCATTGCATAACGACAGATGCATAATTCTGACATAGGCTTGGTTGGGACAGACTATAGCAATGTTTGGGGTAGTGGGCGTGTCGCCGTAACGGGGGTTTGTTTTTCCTCCAGAATTTTGTATTTATAAGCAATAAATATTTGTTCTTAGTTGCATACGGTCTATCACTGGTCACTATATCGATATGCAAACAGAAAATAAAACTCATATCTAATGGCTGGTTGTCATTAACCAAAAACACGTGTCGCCGTAACGGGGGTCTGGACGGCGACCCTGTCGTCGTAACGGGGGTCATGACCCCAGTTCATTGGAAACGGATGTTACGTCAATAAGACACAGGCCAAGCTGATGCCAAAGTGGGCGGGCTTAGCAGACGACCTCACAGCCAATATTTCCATCAAGTCTGGTAAGATATATGCATATTTATTGTCTAAATATTTAAGATATAATTTGTAGATGATGAATACACTAGTTTCAATTAAAAATCTGAATTCTAAACGGAATCTATCAATTTAAATTTGAGAAAGTGGTTGGGTAGCGCCGCAAATGACTGACAGATGTCAACAGAGCAGGGCGGGGCTGAGCAACAGTGCATACGTTGACAGCAGCAGAATGTAAACAATCCTCTGAAATGTTCAGCTTTAATTAACTTTTGCTTTACAGATTCAAGATGGGCAGGTCAGAGCGGGATAAAGAGCTGAGGAGAGAGCAGAAGAAGCGCTATAGGCAGCGAAATAAAAACGACGCGTACTACAAGCTGGCCAATTCTTTGCGGCAACAGGTGAGTGATAGCGCTAAAAACGGAGCGCGAATTATCCGGTTGCGTTGGTGGTGACATCTTACGACACTTGTTCTCGAAATCATAAATAACTCAAGGTGTCACTGTGGCTATCGGAAGTTATGCACATGGCGCGAGTAACAAATACATGTGCTGAGTTAATTTGGAAGAAATAATAGGACCAGGGACGGAAATTCAGATTTTCAAAAAGCCAAGCTGTTTCGTTTTGAAGTGAAGACTTGTGCTAGTTCACTGAAGGAGGGTGCCTCCCACACTGGCTGCGAAAAGAAGCCAACATAGTTCAAAACCCCTATGATCGCCCATACTTTGAACCTTTCTACGATGACACTACTAGGTATGTATGCTCAATATCTAGCTAAGTGTTTTAAAGTGTCGGCCAAAACAATGAATATCTAAAAGTACCTAATAATAGCTAATAAAAAAGTCATAAAGTCATAAAGTACCTAATAATAGCTAATAATATTCAATTCCGCCGTCTCTAGATCTAGATAGTCTATACTGAGCTGATAAGCCTACTAAGTAGCCTACTGTAATATTAAATATGTACAAGGCTTAGGTCTTAAATTGTTTTGGGTAGAAATAATCATATCATTTATATAATAAATCAATGAGACACACCATTGAACAACAAGCATTACCTGGGACTTTGGTAAGATTTTTAATTGTTGATATGGTTTAAGAAATTCCATGAGAATAGTTTAGAAATACATTACTTTACTAGAAATACATTGGCCGCAAAGGCATTAATTTCAGTGATGACATCACCTAAAACCTATTTAGGTACAGAATGTTAGGTCGTCCGTCCTAATATCCACTTGTTGGTCCAATACAGGATCTAGCTTCTCCTATATCGACAACTGAAAAATTAAATAAGTTCTGTGAATATATATGATACTGTGAATATTATTTAACTCATGTTTGGTGACAACAATGGCCATGAGATTTTCTCAACTGTACAGTTTGTGAAATTAACTTTTTTCTTCACTTGCCAAGTTGCCGTCTGTCTGGCCTCTAGCTCTCCTCAGCCCTACCCTGCCCCATCCTCTCTGAGGGAGAAAGAGAGGGTGTGGGGGGGGGGGGGAGAAAAAGATATAGGGGAAGAGAGAAAGACATGGAAGAAACTTTTCCGTCCACAAATTACTCCTCTATAAAATCCTGAACAGATTGAGTTTCTGGAAAAAGAATTTCATCTATATTTCGTCTATTTTAAGCATGATCATAATACAATAATACTGAGTCACTCAGACACGACACAATGAACGTTAATTCCTAACCTTTCTGTCTCTCTTCTCCTCTTTCTTCACCCACCCAGGAGGCGGGTAACTTTTGGGTTTTAATTTTTTATTTCACAATGATTCACAATGATAAATCTAGTCGTGACTACACAATTTCTTATTTGCGGAGACACATTTTAGGATGACACAATCACCTATTTTTTGTGCAAGGAAAATGAAACTTTATTTGTCTATATCAAATTCCTCTAGTGTCGTTTTGATGAGTCATTTGATTTTTATTCCTTTTCCCTTCCCCTGTTATTCCTTTCCTCTTTATTTTACTGTCTCTTTTTTCAGAACAAACAGCATTACCTGCACCACAATGCGTCTCTGTCACCAACCTCTGCTGTGCCCTTCCCCATCACCCTCGTTGTCTCAGTCTGCGTTGCTACCCTTGTCGTCATCCTGGAACTGTGAACAGACTATATTGCGGTGATTTGCCATGGGAAAGAATGATACGGCTATTGTGGCTGATTGCTTGCATTATTGTGTTATTATAAAATGCAAAAATTGAAAATGTTAGACATGAAAGTTGTTGAAATGACTTAGAGGATCACATATCCCTGTTCTCAAGCACTGTCTCCTGCCTCTCTTCTGCTCGCAGGAACCGTGCCTCAGAAATGTAGCCTATTGCAAGCAATGCTGGCCTGATGGGCCTGCAGCAAGTTCCTCATGAAATTAATAATGACAAAATTAGCCATGAAAATTCATTCAATTTGATTACATTACACAGATCATAATTATCTAAATTTAGATTCATATATTTTGTGTATTGTAGGTAGATGATAAGGAATACATAGGTATTGAATTATATTGAAATTCATTAAAAAGTATCTCATTGAGATAAACCAGTGATGGGTGTATGTATTATTGTGCAAGTTATAAATTGTAATATTCTTCTCGAAATTTAATGTTTATTTTGCCCTAGATGGCCACTTCTCATGAAACGTCAACACAAATCCTATATCTGGTCAATGCCATGAGAGCCCTAATATGTATTAGTGACATCTTGTCAGCTATCGAGACCGGTTTGCGTATTAAAAAGATATTAAAATAAAATCATATTCACTAGTACATGTATATCTAAAAACAGGTCAAATGTTTATTGCAAAATGAATTTAGAACGGTAAAAGTACACTATATCACAAACTTCATATTCAAGACTTATGTAGATCAAACCATATTTGCAATGATATATGCATATAATATATGGTCGATTCCAGAAAATATTGCAATTTTTATGTTTTTTCACAGCCTCTTTTGTGCAGTATCTTGGTAAACTGTGATCATATAAACCTACAAATACATATCAAGATTATATAAATATTATTTCTACCGATTTTCTTAATCGTTGCTAGCACACTATTGTAATATATCTTGACTGACATAAACCACCCTTCTGCGAAATAATATCATACCTAAATGCACTGAAAATTTATGAATATGTCTCGATGACTATTAAATATTATTACAAAATTCAAAATGCATATTAAATACTCTGACAGGTCTATTAGACTATCCTGAAATTGTATGATTATATAACTATTATTTCTACCAAAAAACGATATTACGCTTAAACTTTTATCCCCCCCGCTCCCACCCACCCACACATGTATGTATGTAAAGCCCTTGTCAACGTTTCATGAGAATTGTCCATTAAGCTTACAATAAAGGTGGAATGATATCAAGATTTCTTGGTTGTAAAGAAATAAAGGATGGGGATCTGCAGGTGCAATGTGCTGATGTTCACTCGATGCACTTTGATCCTTTGTTTATTCTGAAACTCATGCGAATCAAGCATTTTTTGATACTACCAAAACATGTAAAATATGTCCCGTCACCATTGTAACCTCATTGCATTAGAAGAGGTATTATGATGTAAAAATCGTTATGCGTTTTCTTGCGATGGTATCTTGCTAAAAGTTCTAAATGTTCTAAGAGTCCCACAGATTACATGAATTCATAGTGTATTCATAGGTATATACATTGTCTTTGTATACAACTGATAAAGAATGCATAGATTCCATTAAATTGTACAGAGTGATTGTTCAAAAGTTTAAAAGCTTATTTTGCCTTAGTCATTTTCTAAGAGGCTCAACATTATAGCTTGGATATTAATAGGAAGTGTTCTTTACAAACAATGCTATGTCAGATTTCCAATACCCTTCGCTTAAGCCCAGCTAAATTCAAAGTGTATTACATTCTTTGCTCGGCTACCTTGCCATACTTTTGATACTTCAGTAGCGTATCAACTGAATATATTCTATAGTCTTTTAGGGGGAAACATAATGTTAAAAACATCTTGTAAACAAATGTTGCTCCCTATCTATTGTGTTGCGGTGAGAAATGTATTATATTGTATGACTTACCTTATTGGTGTTTGCCCCTCATAATCCTTGACAAAGGCCATCTGGTCAACAATTTCTCGTCGCCGATCAATCATTTTCTCTTGACCCTCATATTTTGTTTGAATTATTCTTAAGAAATGAATCCTCTCGGCCATATAGAGCTTGATTATACAATAATGAAAAAATATAGACAAATCGGTAAACAGGTTTCTGGATAAGATCCAGTTATAAATAAAGGAAGTTCTGTAAAAGAACTATCAGATTTGTACATAAAGATACTTTAAGTTGTACCGTGCTAAGGCTGACACAATTAACGCTTACAGTAAATTACCATAGGCAGCGAGAAATGTGAAGCTATCTCACGTTATAAATAGTAAGCTGTTAGTTCAGTATCTCGGCATTAATAATTTCTGTAAAGATATGAATATTTGTCAGGTCAGGTCTTACCCTTACTTGATTATGTAATATGAGGAAATATTACTCAACGGTATCTAATTATGAGTTATTAAATATATTAATTGATACAATCATGTGTTAGGTATCATTATCCATATTCGGTAATTCTCGTAATATAAATCTGTAGGGTTTGTGAAATCTGTATACCTTATACCAACAGTAGAGGTCATGTGTCGTGTCATACTCACAACAATGTGTGATATTGTCTGATACTTGTCATTTGTTTTTTGTTTGTCTTATATAGTCACACAAATCAGGAATGTGTTTTAGATATTATAGTGTTACTTGAATAATCCGAATACAAACGTCATGTAGACCATGCATAGTACAGATTTTGTAAATAAAGAGAAACATTCAATTTTCTTGCTAGTTTGTCAGTTTATTTTAGTTATGTACGCTCAATCAATAAGCCCAAAATGAAATTAGTACCCCCAAATCTTTTATATAGAAGGATAAAAAATATCACATCTAATCGTACGTTTATAGTTAAGATTCATTTTAAGAACTAAAGGCAGATATAGAAAGTTATTTATTGTCAGTTGTTCTTGAAAAATAAGGTATTTGATTTTTTACCAGAGGGCACGCAAACAAAGGAAACCGGGGGACATTACTCTGGCTGAAGAGAAAATATCAGAACTGAGAGAGAGAAAAAGACAACTAAAAAGGGCTGAACGATTCAGAAAAAAATGTAAGTGACTATATGAGGGCATGACGCTTATATGCGTTAAAATGTGCATTTTTGCATGTTATCTAAATGGAGAAAATTATATTTTGGAATAGATGTAATGTTCTTTAAAAATTCATGAAGTCAAATTTCTATGGTTCATATTCTATTATTAAAAAAGGGTGCGTTGCTATTGCAGGCTATATAACGTTTCCATATTTCTCTAATACCATCTGATACTTTTTTAAAATTCAAAGAGTATTTACCTTTGACGGTCCTAAAACATTATTCCTGTGGATTTTTTGCTATCGGTTTTTATAGAGCTGATATTTTAAAGAAATTATTCTTATGAAAGATTCCTATATTTTGTTAACACTTTTAAAAGCCCTGCCATCACAGTATATGAAATTTTCTAATATATCTGTTTACAGTTGGTCACGATGAAACCTGCCCGTTACCTGTCAGTGACAACAAACCATTCAGTCGGTTGCCTGCTGTGAGGAAAATGAAGAAGTTGGAAAACGAACTAAAGCTGAAGATTTCTCTGCAGAATGAGGCCATCACCAGACTGGAGAGGGAAGTAGAGGAAAAGTACTCTGAAGATTATGAACCATCATCACCATCTCCTGAAACATCCCAATCAACACCAGTGACAGTGCAGCCACCAACACCTGCAGAAGAGGCAACCAACATCATCACCAGACTGAGAGAAACCCCAAATGACTCTGCTGTGTTTAAGGACCTGCAGGCAATAGTGCAAGTAAAGGAGACTGTAAAAAAAGCCAACTCTGAGGTGAAAAGAGCACTATTCCAACGACCCAGTGCTACAATCAACCTACCACACGGCATGAAAAAGAGGATTGCAGAGACAGTTGATTTGCCACGCTATTCAATCTTCACTGAAAAAAAACCATCCAAGAAACAGAGCAGGAAAGAGTGGGAAGCTAAGGAACAGATGGTGTTGGAGTTCCTGAAAAGGGAGGACAATTCTGCAAGACTACCTGCATCCAGAGACAACAAGCTAGGGGCCAGGTATGGCCTAATGGACACCGTATTGCACCTTTATGATAAGTTTTGCCTCGAGTACACATCTCTAAAGCTTGGAAAGTCTTTTTTTTTCAAGGTTAGGCAACGAAACAAAAAGACAGTTAAGACCATCAAACAGACAGCAAGACGCCAGTGTTGCTGCCGCCTGTGTGAAAACATCAAGAAAATGGCAGTGGCATGTAAAATAGAAAATATCCACAGGTTGACACAGAGTGACCTCAACAGGGAACTGGGGAAGATAAGAACGAAGTTTGTCAACTACTGGCAGTGGGAGAAGGAAGATGTAGAGGATGGCGATCGCACCTTGAAAAAATATCGCCTGGCTAAAACCAAGGCCCCCGTTTCCGAATTCAAAGAACTATTCGTAGAAGCTCATGAAACCTACCTGGGCCATTGGAAGAGAGTGATTGAACAGTACGGGCAGGCAAAATTTATTAGAGAGAAGATCACCCCCAATGAAGCTGTCGTGATGATTGATTACAGTGAAAACTGGTCGCTGATATACCAAGATGAGATTACATCAATTCATTATGATCGGTTCCAAGCCACAGTTTTCCCAGTAGTTGTTTATTTTGTTGATTCAGTGTTGAAGACAGTGGTGACAAAATCTTATGTTTGTGTTTCTGATGAGACATCGCACTCCTCCCCAACAACTTTTGCTTTTGTTTCCAAAGTTTTGGCAGACCTCCAAGGAAAGCTTCCTCACCTCCAATTTATTCATTTCATCTCTGACAGTCCGTCGTCTCAGTTTAGAAACCAGTACATAGTTGGCTTAATGGCTTATTTTCCCTTGTTGTTTAAGATGAAATGTACCTGGAACTATCTTGAAGCTGGACACGGAAAATCGGCGTGTGACGGAGTAGGTGGTACGTTTAAGATGAAGGCCCAAAACCTAGTGAAAGCTGGTGCTGTCATTACAAATCCAAAACAGTTGGCTCAAAAAATGGAAAGGGATGACTTTCGTTCAACAGTGATGTTCGTCTCCAAGACTGAAGTCCTGAAGAAAAGACAACAGATGGAGAAATGGGATTTTCAACCAGTCAAGGGCTTAATGTCCATCCATATGGTGGCCCCTTATGACGGACGAATCTGTGTGCGAGAAACATCTTGTCTGAAGCCTTGTTGCAACCCAGCCAGGACAAGCAGTCCATCGTGCCCTCATTGGGAAGCTACTAAGGTAGCCCTTAAGATCAGCCAGAAGATGATCTTACCTGTCTCCCGTCCACTGGAAGAAGTGACATTCTACCATCCTGATGTCATCATGCTCACTGATGATAACAACAAAGCATATTCGGAGAGTGAAGAGAGTGACGAGGAAGAGAGTGACGAGAGCGGCGAGGAAGAGAGTGCAGATGAAAAGAGTGAAGAGAGTGCAGAGGAAGAGAGTGCAGAGGAAGAGAGTGCAGAGGAAGAGAGTGCAGAGAATCGACAAGAAGAGAGCAGAGAGGAAGAGGGTGAAGAGAGCAGGAAGAGTCCGCCCAAATTTGCAAGGATTGGAACGAAGAGAGAAGATGGGAAGAATAGAAGGAAGAGCAGTTGACTTGGCAGAAGAAGCCAAAAGTATTTCTATATTCTGGATTAGGATGAGGCGGGAGGCGGGAGGGGGTTGGAGGCAGGGGTGGGTAGGAGACATTGGGTGGGAGGGGTAAGGGGCAGGAGGGGTAAGGGGCAGAAGGGGTAAGGGGAGGGATGGGTAAGGAAAGAGTGAGGGGGTAGGAGATGGCAGGGATATGTAATTGTGTGTGTGTGTGGGGGGGGGGGGACATATATATATAGGGACAGGAGAGGAACAGAAGGAAGTGTGTGTGTGTGGGGGGGGGGGGCGAAATGAGCGACATTTAAGAAAGTGGATGAAGAGGGGTAGGGAGGGAGAGATCAACATATAGGCAGACTAGAATGAGGAGATGGAGAGGAGGATGGATAAAGTGACGAAAGTTGGTTGGGGAGGTGAAGAACGGGGGGTGGGGGAGGAGAGTAGAAAGGGCAGAAGGAGGGGGAGAGGATGTACGTACATACATTAGCAGAAATCGTTTGTTTATTTGAGTATTTGAGTGAATTTACCTCGTAGATTATCATTATGATATCATTAACAGAAATTCTACAGGTACTGTAACAAGCGATATTAGTTGAATACTTTAGTTTTATACTACTATAAGTAATATGAGTTGAGTATTTCTAAGTGTATTACTATGCATACTATTATGTTTATGCATTCTATTAACACATATATGTGTGTTGATGTGAACATTGATTTACTTTTGTTTGTACAAGAATTAGTGCAACTATGAGTTTATTATATATGAGTACATTATATGTGCCTACATGTATATCATACGCTGTCCTTGTGCATTATTATTTTTGTTGATTACATTATTCATTAAATGTATACACGCTTGTATATATAATAAACAAGCATAGACATACATTATATACAACCTTTTCATTTGTATATATATATACAAATGAAAAGGTTGTATATAATGTATGTCTATGCTTGTTCAATCGAATTGAATGCATATTTATGTCCCGGCCTGCTGTAAGTCACTTATACCTTATGACTCCTGGTAGTGTGCCGGCAAACAGTGTGTGTAGGCAATATTGCCACCTAGTTTTGGGGGTCCCATGTATAAGGGGGAAATTTATGGGGAATATCTCTTATGTCAAGCTATATTCTATAGAATTCCCGATTGAATAGTACAAGTAATTCAGGAAGAGACACTAACATTAAACCATTACGAAACATCTGGAAACTTCTCTAGTACGGTACACAAACAAATTGTGACTTTATTATGCAACCTTAAAATGTAACTTTCATATCTTGGATTTCAGGGTTAAATGCCCACTCCCATCGACCTTAACTTGTTTAAAAAGCCATGAGCGAATGTTAGCAATAAATGTACAAGAATGTAAATAATTGTTTGTCCACCTGATAACATTAACTAGTCTATTTTCTCTTTCTGCTGGTTTGACTTTATATTTCGAGCAAGATCTTTAAATTTTGTCCGTCACCAATCAATGTTTTAAATCAATTTTTAAATTGTGGTGACATTATGATGATATTATTTATTGCCTAATTTACTTTTGAGATTACATTTCCTGAACAGCTTCATGCATGCCCTTCATTTATATATCCAGTCAGATGTGGTATTTTACTAATTTTATATGATGTTTATTCTATAAATTATACACAATTTTACAAATCAAAGGAATAATTACGATAATCTTTCTATGATAATGTTGATGTGTTGATGTGTAATAAATGTTGAAATAATTGCATGGTTTTGATTTTCTTAGATGTTATTCAGATGCTCATCATATTGCTGAATTGCGATGCGAATATTAGACTTGTTGTTTTATCAGGGGTCTAGAATTCTGTGAATGCATTAAATTTGTGAACAAAACATTTTATATTATATATTGGCCACAAATAGTCCATCCTAGCCCATTTAATACACTAAACCTGATCAACTTCGAAAGAGAAAAATAGGCTGCTAATACAACTGGATTATTTTATCAATAAAATTATAATTGTAATAAACCTTTATGTTCAATAGAGAGTCTTACCATATGAAGTTGAATACAAATTAAGATTTTTTATGAGCAACACATAGGGTTGCTAGAGTAAATAGAGCTTCGGTCTAGTGCTATCCCGCGAATTCTTGCCAAAATCCAAACTAGCAGTATGAATCGGTAACTATGGGTAAACTAGGGTAACTATGGGAATAAGTTAGGGTATATATATATAAACCACATCATTGACTTAACGTTTCTGGGACAAGCATTGATTTTTTCTGAAATTACCTGATAAAGCCAAAATTGGGGCAGACCTGGTTGCATGCCCATCTAAACTTCTTCAACTTTAGAATTTCTGGATATGCATTAGGTTGCCATGGTAACAGTCTCATAAAATGCTGTGGATCCAGTCTAAATTAATATGTGAATCATGCAGACTCGCTTATTAAGGGATAACAAAAATATGAAATAGGAACAATTCTAAGATTCAATACTAGGGTACCTATTCCCTATAGTTTCTGTATAAAAGTAATCTGGCAAACCCTCCTGAGGGCTAACCCACCAGAACCAGTTAGTAACGATGACGTTTCCAAGGTAACATTTATAGAGCAACAAAAGTGTTTGGTATCAAAATTTGCCTTGTGGCATGATCAATCTAGATCCACACCTATTTATATCAACCATCCAAAAAATGCTGTAATATTTGTATAAAAACATTCAATCGAGCGAAATTAAACATAATTTTCAAAAGCACAATGTGTTGCCATGGTAACCGAATTTTGTTAATCAACCATTTAAAAAATGGGATCTATATCCAAAATGCTTTATGTTGGTATATAGATGTTGTGGAGAAAGAAAGTGTTGAATTGTAGTTTTAATTAGGATATTTGGATGTCAATTATAGAAAATGTACCCAAAATCTGCCCAAAATCTGCCCAAAATTCCTCAGGAGAGGCCACATGGAAGGGTTAAAATGAGAATTGAGGTTATAGTATTCGCATAGCTGCCGTTGCCACAGTTTTCATTGTTGACGTTCCCAATTTTGCCTATATTTTGCAGAAACATGTCGAGTTTAAGTAAGAAAAATATTAAATCAATTGAAGCAATTTAAAATTTTGAAGAATTTTCATCCCCAGATCTGCATATGATGACTTTTTGGTGGAATTGCTCATATGCACTCTCCTTCATGTGTATGTTAGGCTTTTCTTAGTTCAATGTTTGGGCTGATGTTAAGATTTAACTTGAAGCTTATCAAATTTCAGGTTTGGGTGTCCAAACTGAAACACTACTCCATGTAATAAATTATGATACAGTCAGGGCATCAGAAAATGTATAATCAACAGTTGGATCAAATTATGCTAAACAAAGCTGAAAAAATACTGTGTACTGTGAAAAAATAATTGTATGTGTGTATACTAGATTTTGCATAGGGTTAAGGGCTTATGTCACAGCCTAAAGGGGGGGGGGGGCCTCCACTGGCTGTGGTAAGCTCTGCGGTAAGTGTTGTGATGGTGCTGTGATGGTGAGGAGTGCCGAGGTGAGAAGTGCCTACATGGCTCACTGGCCACGTAGGCAGGACCTTGCCACTTCATCATTCCTCTCCACCTACAGAACAAGCACAAACCATCGCGAGGCTTACCGCAGAGCTTACCGCAGAGCTTACCGCAGAGCTTACCGCAACCAGTGGAGACCACCCTTAATTTATCAGAATTTACTAAATGTGCTGCTAATTGTACAAATTCTGCCTCCCTGACGCGCTGATACTCACCAGTGATGAGACTACCAGACGTACACCCAAAGGAGGCAAAGAATAGAGCAAGGCCCAGAGCATCAGGGATCTTGTCTGGGCGCACCAGGTCAGTGAGGATGGTGTTCCTCTGTCCCCCAAACCCACCATTGAGCAGCCCAAACACACAACAGGCCACCAGTATGGAGAGGTAGCTGCTGCACAGGGGCAGGGCAAACACAGCTAGGCTGGAGCTCAACCCATAGAAGGCATAAATGTACGCCCGGTACTTCTTGATGCCAGGGATGTCAAATAGAACTGCTGTCACAATTTTCCCTGCAGCATCACAGCCGCCATTTGCTGTGACTAAGCTGGTTGCCAGCCGGACACTGATACCGCGCTGCACTGCCAGGGCAGGGGCGAAGGCAGCGGTGGTGTAGACTATGTAGAAATTACCATAGGATATAAACATGAGGCATGAGAGGTATGGGTCTTTGAACAATTTTATATATTTCACTATTGCACTGAGAATTCCATGGTTAGTTTGTTTGCTATTCCCCTCAAAATGAACACTTCCATTGGTAACAGCTTTACTATTGTTTTCCACCACTATGTGATCACTTTGGTGGATTTTGCTGTAAGATCCCTTCTCTGTGGTTACAACTTCCATGGCAGGTATTGTGGGGTAAGGTTTAGATGTGGCTTTGTAAGGTTTTATAGGGTAAAACAAAGCTGCAGCGACACAGCCTTGTAAAGTTAGTCCTGAGAACATGACCATGCCACCGGTGAAGCCATATGTTTCAAAGAAGAGCTCCAGTAGAGGCGGGCAGACAAACATGCCAAGGGCGGCCCCGATCGTGGTGAGACCCATGGCCAGGGCTTTCCTGGCCCTGAAGTACTGGTTGATGATGAGGAAGCAGGAGTTGAAGGCTAGGGAGAGCCCTGACCCTGAAATGTAGGAAACGCAGTCTGTGTAAGTGTTTGTTATAGTAAGGACTAGATGAATCATGGCCCGTGCAACACAAGCTTATGACCTGGAAGCTTATGAACATGAGCTTATGATTAAACCCCAGCCAATAGACTTTTCTAGCTTAATTCGATCTTAGACTGTCTAATTCTTTCAACAATTGCAAGGGAATGACATCACAAGCTAAATCTGTGAGTTTAAAAGAAAACTGACTCCCAGATGTGGAGATATTAGCAAAATTTAAAAAAAAAATAACCCCTAGTCCCTGTGGGAATCATCATGACCATACAACGGTGTCAGGACAGCTACCCGCCGGACATATACCCGCCGGACATATCCCCCCCCGACTTTTACCCCCATCGTTTTAGTTTTAGGTGGAGAGGTGTTTTCAAATGGCTAAAAAAGTACACAGTTTTATGAAGGTGAGTAGTGCGTTACTCCTGAATCCCACGGAAAACAGTTCCGACTCATTTGTACATAAAAATGAAATCACAATTGACCATCATTTTAGCGTGAAATAGACATACATTGGGAACATATTGACCCACCTCTTAGCGTAATTGACGTCCGTATCTCAGGTAGGCACACTAAGAATAGCACACCTAGTAATGACGTAGTCCTCATAAAACATACATTAGCATTAGTGTTGTGCTGTGTTTTGGTTGCTAAATCAGCCTAATAACAAGGTCCTCACCTGCGGCGCTGAATGTGACGTAGGTGACAAGTAGAGACGGAGCGACACCTGTTGCCAGAATGCTGCATGAGAGGAGGATAGAGCCCCCTAGTGCCACCGTGCGGCAGGAGAAGCGCTTCATCAACCACCCACTCACTGGCCCTGGTGGAGAAACAATGTACTAGAGATTTAAAGTTGTAGTCCCTACATGAATCTACACAAACATTGCTTTAATTCTTTCATTGAACATTAGGATGCTGAAATGAAGAAAACAACTAACAGTATACTCATCCACAAACTTAAATCATTTCAGCTCTCAACCCATGCCATAAACTGGTTTAGAGACTACCTGTCAGACCGATATCAACAGGTATGCACAAACAATGTTACATTGGGGAGGGCTGGGGTCACATACAGAGTGCCACAGGGAACTGTGCGGGGGCCTCTATTGTTCCTCTTATACATAAATGATCGCCACAAGGTGATCAAGCGGTCACAAATACAACTTTTTGCAGACAACACCGTGTTGTTCCACTCAAGCTCCACAGAGCGCACCCTAAAAAATGAAATGAAGATTTGGATGAGGTGGGGAGGTGGTGCAGGGTTGATAAAATCTTGATCAATGTTAGCAAAAGCAAGGCAATGAACATAACTCTCAGAAAACAGAAAGAATTAGATAACAATAAACTGAAATTCAACTCGGCAGAACTGGATTGTGCCACGGAATACCAATACCTGGGCTAAGAAATTGACAAAGGCCTGACCTTCAATCCCCACATAATATAAAAGATTGAACCTCAAGACATACCTTGAAGAAAACATTTTCCCATACTTGGGAATGGAGGACCCAGCACAGCCAATAAACAGTCAGTGACATAGCGCTTGTTGGTTCTTTCTCTCGCCCCAACACAAACTGCTGTTGAATTATTGTACTATTATATTAATACTGTTGCTGTACCTATAAAGACAGGCCAGTGTTCGCCAGAATGCTACCCGCAACTGTAAGTATTGTTGGAGGAGCTGGGTCACGGGTTGTTTTGGTGACCCTTCTCCAATTAATCCTCCTTTTATTCACCCTGATACACATCATTTAGTGTATTTCTCTGATTACTTTACTTGTTTGATTGTATTAGCATGAACTTGTATTGACTGGTATGACCCCCTTTTATCCCTCTCTCCTTCGATGAACTTCTCCTCGCGTTCATCTCGAAGACAGAGGAGCGGGCCGTGTGATTTATGGGTCATGAGTGTTGTGGACAGGTCTCGGAGTTCCAGATCGGAGTTAAGCTGGATGACCTGCTCCACTGGGAGCTGCTTGGATGACCTACCCGGGCGGGAAACTGTGTGTCTGGCCCTATAAAAGGCCCTGTATTCTCTTGTCTTTGTGCTTTGCTGTTCATTCTTCATTCTACCGTCGTACCTTGACGTTCGCATCTGTGATTGTACTACTGTACCTTACCATGTACGAGACTACTGGAATAAACCTCTACCTGCCAATCTAGCTGCGTATACCTGTTGTACTTATCCACCCCTAGCTGGGTTTTTCACCGCGCTCTTCAGGTAATCAAGGGAATTGGGGTAATTAAGCAGATCGATTTGGGCATCATGACTCCTCCAAATTCGGATGCTACCACTACCCGGGAGATCCACAATGGGTCAGATCGCCGGAATGGTAATGGCTTAATGGTAACGAGACCCAATCAGAGCCTTGAGGTTAATGCTAATGAGGTTGAAAATGATTACGCTAACAGTATATAGAGGGAGTGCGGCTAGGTGGTGACACAGTGTTTGCCAGAATGCTACTCACTGACTGGCTACAACATCCCCATATATCCACATGAAAAATAAAGATGTACTGTACTGTACCGGATCTTGGTTAAAAACGATGAAGTGGGCAAACTACCTAGAAACTAGATCTAAGACTAGAAAGTCTATGCTATACAAGGAAATTATCCACAAATCATTGATCCAGGACCACAGACAAAACCCTATAATACACTCAAGATAAGTAGTGGATGTAAACACACACACTTCATGGCACTAGCTTGCCCAATTTCTTATTTATTATTTTTATCTTGTTTGTGATGTTATTACTGCATGCCATATTAGTTTGTCATGTTTATGTAGTCACTGCATCTATCTACCTATCAACTACTACTGTATCTGTTTGATAACATAACTCCAAGTTTTCCAAAGAGGGCCCTCAGGAAGATCTATGGTTTCATAGAGAAGACCAACCCCTTTTTCGGTGTCAAAATTTGATATGTTATTGAAAGTGCACACTTCCCGAAATAAAAACCTATAGTATACATATACATACATACATACAAAAACTAAAGAATATATTCCATGTTCATTGTGCAGTACACATCAGTCCTTGAATGTAAATCTAGACAACAATTGTTTTGCTTAATTCTCTCATTGAACATTTGAATGCTGAAATAAAAAGGAAATGTTAAAACATTGTCAGGTATTGTGTGACAAAGGCACCGATATAAATATGAACGTTTATAAATAATAATATGATAAATCACACTGCATATAAAGTAGAGCTGCCACGATCATTTGGGTAATATGTTACCCCAACCAGAATGGAACTGGTTGGGAACAGTTGGATTTTCCAATAAAATTATGTACTGGCACTCGGCGGAAGAACTTCTTAGACTCTTGTCTATCAAGACAGTCGAACTACCATATTGTAATTAAGAACAAATGCAATAAAGAATTCTTGAATTGAATTGAATTGAATGTATTTATAGGGCAAAAATGTTACATGTTACTTTTCTTTTTTTAAACGTTTTTATTTTCACATACTGAAACATGGCAGAAAAAAACAGATCGTTAGATGCCATATTTTACTGTCCGGGTATGCTATAGGGTCAATAGAAAGACATGCAGTTTGCAGAAATTGTATTCCTAGTTTCAATCTACTATGAAATATAGATCTATATACACCGGTACCTATATATTGAGTAGTTGGTTACCTGTGAGTCCCCAGGTGATGAGGAGGCAGGTTCCCACCCATGTGGTGGCCGAGGCTGAACCACCAAACCTGTCCAGCAATCGCAGGTACAGCACACCAAACCCTCGTATCACACACCTGTAATATAGAACTGTATGTATAACACACCTGTAATATAGAACTGTATGTAACACACACCTGTAATATAGAACTGTATGTATCACACACCTGTAATATAGAACTGTATGTATCACACACCTGTAATATAGAACTGTATGTAACACACACCTGTAATATAGAACTGTATGTATCACACACCTGTAATATAGAACTGTATTTAACACACACCTGTAATATAGAACTGTATGTATCACACACCTGTAATATAGAACTGTATGTATTACACACCTGTAATATAGAACTGTATGTAACACACACCTGTAATATAGAACTGTATGTATCACACACCTGTAATATAGAACTGTATGTATAACACACCTGTAATATAGAACTGTATGTAACACACACCTGTAATATAGAACTGTATGTATAACACACCTGTAATATAGAACTGTATGTACCACACACCTGTAACATAGAACTGTATGTATCTCACACCTGTAATATAGAACTGTATGTACCACACACCTGTAATATAGAACTGTATGTATCACACACCTGTAATATAGAACTGTATGTATTACACACCTGTAATATAGAACTGTATGTATCACACACCTGTAATATAGAACTGTATGTATCACACACCTGTAATATAGAACTGTATGTATTACACACCTGTAATATAGAACTGTATGTATCAAACACCTGTAATATAGAACTGTATGTAACACACCTGTAATATAGAACTGTATCACACACCTGTAATATAGAACTGTATGTATCACACACCTGTAATATAGAACTGTATGTATCACATACCTGTAATATAGAACTGTATGTATCACACACCTGTAATATAGAACTGTATCACACACCTGTAATATAGACCTGTATGTATCAAACACCTGTAATATAGAACTGTATGTATCACACACCTGTAATATAGAACTGTATGTATCACACACCTGTAATATAGAACTGTATGGATCACACACCTGTAATATAGAACTGTATGTATCACACACCTGTAATATAGAACTGTATGTATCACACACCTGTAATATAGAACTGTATGTATCACACACCTGTAATATAGAACTGTATGTATCACACACCTGTAATATAGAACTGTATGTAACACACATCTGTAATATAGAACTGTATCACACACCTGTAATATAGAACTGTATGTATCACACACCTGTAATATAGAACTGTATGTATCACACACCTGTAATATAGAACTGCATCACACACCTGTAATATAGAACTGTATCACACACCTGTAATATAGAACTGTATGTAACACACACCTGTAATATAGAACTGTATCACACACCTGTAATATAGAACTGTATGTATCTCACACCTGTAATATAGAACTGTATGTATCACACACCTGTAATATAGAACTGTATCACACACCTGTAATATAGAACTGTATGTATCACACACCTGTAATATAGAAGTGTATGTATCACACACCTGTAGTATAGAACTGTATCACACACCTGTAATATAGAACTGTATGAATTACACACCTGTAATATAGAAATATATGCATAACACACACCTGTAATATAGAACTGTATGTATCACACACCTGTAATATAGAACTGTATGTAACACACACCTGTAATATAGAACTGTATGTATCACACACCTGTAATATAGAACTGTATGTAACACACATCTGTAATATAGAACTGTATCACACACCTGTAATATAGAACTGTATGTATCACACACCTGTAATATAGAACTGTATGTATCACACACCTGTAATATAGAACTGCATCACACACCTGTAATATAGAACTGTATCACACACCTGTAATATAGAACTGTATGTAACACACACCTGTAATATAGAACTGTATCACACACCTGTAATATAGAACTGTATGTATCTCACACCTGTAATATAGAACTGTATGTATCACACACCTGTAATATAGAACTGTATCACACACCTGTAATATAGAACTGTATGTATCACACACCTGTAATATAGAAGTGTATGTATCACACACCTGTAGTATAGAACTGTATCACACACCTGTAATATAGAACTGTATGTATCACACACCTGTAATATAGAACTGTATGTATCACACACCTGTAATATAGAACTGTATGTAACACACACCTGTAATATAGAAGTGTATGTATCACACACCTGTAATATAGAACTGTATGTAACACACACCTGTAATATAGAACTGTATGTATCACACACCTGTAATATAGAACTGTATGTAACACACCTGTAATATAGAACTGTATGTATCACACACCTGTAATATAGAACTGTATGTATCACACACCTGTAATATAGAACTGTATGTATCACACACCTGTAATATAGAACTGTATGTATCACACACCTGTAATATAGAAGTGTATGTATCACACACCTGTAATATAGAACTGTATGTAACACACCTGTAATATAGAACTGTATGTATCTCACACCTGTAATATAGAACTGTATGTAACACACACCTGTAATATAGAACTGTATGTATCACACACCTGTAATATAGAACTGTATGTATCACACACCTGTAATATAGAACTGTATGTAACACACACCTGTAATATAGAACTGTATGTATCACACACCTGTAATATAGAACTGTATGTATCACACACCTGTAATATAGAACTGTATGTATAACACACCTGTAATATAGAACTGTATCACACACCTGTAATATAGAACTGTATGTAACACACACCTGTAATATAGAACTGTATCACACACCTGTAATATAGAACTGTATTTATCACACACCTGTAATATAGAACTGTATGTATCACACACCTGTAATATAGAACTGTATCACACACTTGTAATATAGAACTGTATGTAACACACACCTGTAACATAGAACTGTATGTATCACACACCTGTAATATAGAACTGTATGTAACACACATCTGTAATATAGAACTGTATCACACACCTGTAATATAGAACTGTATGTATCACACACCTGTAATATAGAACTGTATGTATCACACACCTGTAATATAGAACTGCATCACACACCTGTAATATAGAACTGTATCACACACCTGTAATATAGAACTGTATGTAACACACACCTGTAATATAGAACTGTATCACACACCTGTAATATAGAACTGTATGTATCTCACACCTGTAATATAGAACTGTATGTATCACACACCTGTAATATAGAACTGTATCACACACCTGTAATATAGAACTGTATGTATCACACACCTGTAATATAGAAGTGTATGTATCACACACCTGTAGTATAGAACTGTATCACACACCTGTAATATAGAACTGTATGTATCACACACCTGTAATATAGAACTGTATGTATCACACACCTGTAATATAGAACTGTATGTAACACACACCTGTAATATAGAACTGTATGTAACACACACCTGTAATATAGAACTGTATGTATCACACACCTGTAATATAGAACTGTATGTATCACACACCTGTAATATAGAAGTGTATGTATCACACACCTGTAATATAGAACTGTATGTAACACACCTGTAATATAGAACTGTATGTATCACACACCTGTAATATAGAACTGTATGTATCACACACCTGTAATATAGAACTGTATGTATCACACACCTGTAATATAGAACTGTATGTATCACACACCTGTAATATAGAAGTGTATGTATCACACACTTGTAATATAGAACTGTATGTAACACACCTGTAATATAGAACTGTATGTAACACACCTGTAATATAGAACTGTATGTATCACACACCTGTAATATAGAACTGTATCACACACCTGTAATATAGACCTGTATGTATCAAACACCTGTAATATAGAACTGTATGTATCACACACCTGTAATATAGAACTGTATGTATCACACACCTGTAATATAGAACTGTATCACACACCTGTAATATAGAACTGTATGTATCACACACCTGTAATATAGAACTGTATGTAACACACACCTGTAATATAGAACTGTATGTAACACACCTGTAATATAGAACTGTATGTATCTCACACCTGTAATATAGAACTGTATGTATCACACACCTGTAATATAGAACTGTATGTAACACACACCTGTAATATAGAACTGTATCACACACCTGTAATATAGAACTGTATTTATCACACACCTGTAATATAGAACTGTATGTATCACACACCTGTAATATAGAACTGTATCACACACTTGTAATATAGAACTGTATGTAACACACACCTGTAACATAGAACTGTATGTATCACACACCTGTAATATAGAACTGTATGTATCACACACCTGTAATATAGAACTGTATCACACACCTGTAATATAGAACTGTATGTATCACACACCTGTAATATAGAACTGTATGTATCACACACCTGTAATATAGAACTGTATCACACACCTGTAATATAGAACTGTATGTATCACACACCTGTAATATAGAACTGCATGTATCACACACCTGTAATATAGAACTGTATCACACACCTGTAATATAGAACTGTATGTAACACACACCTGTAATATAGAACTGTATGTAACACACACCTGTAATATAGAACTGTATGTATCACACACCTGTAATATAGAACTGTATGTATCACACACCTGTAATATAGAAGTGTATGTATCACACACCTGTAATATAGAACTGTATGTAACACACCTGTAATATAGAACTGTATGTATCACACACCTGTAATATAGAACTGTATGTATCACACACCTGTAATATAGAACTGTATGTATCACATACCTGTAATATAGAACTGTATGTATCACACACCTGTAATATAGAAGTGTATGTATCACACACCTGTAATATAGAACTGTATGTATCACACACCTGTAATATAGAACTGTATGTATCTCACACCTGTAATATAGAACTGTATGTATCACACACCTGTAATATAGAACTGTATGTAACACACACCTGTAATATAGAACTGTATCACACACCTGTAATATAGAACTGTATTTATCACACACCTGTAATATAGAACTGTATGTATCACACACCTGTAATATAGAACTGTATCACACACTTGTAATATAGAACTGTATGTAACACACACCTGTAACATAGAACTGTATGTATCACACACCTGTAATATAGAACTGTATGTATCTCACACCTGTAATATAGAACTGTATCACACACCTGTAATATAGAACTGTATGTATCACACACCTGTAATATAGAACTGTATGTATCACACACCTGTAATATAGAACTGTATGTATCACACACCTGTAATATAGAACTGTATGTATCACACACCTGTAATATAGAACTGTATCACACACCTGTAATATAGAACTGTATGTAACACACACCTGTAATATAGAACTGTATCACACACCTGTAATATAGAACTGTATGTATCACACACCTGTAATATAGAACTGTATGTAACACACACCTGTAATATAGAACTGTATCACACACCTGTAATATAGAACTGTATGTATTACACACCTGTAATATAGAACTGTATCACACACCTGTAATATAGAACTGTATCACACACCTGTAATATAGAACTGTATGTATCACACACCTGTAATATAGAACTGTATCACACACCTGTAATATAGAACTGTATGTATCACACACCTGTAATATAGAACTGTATTTATCACACACCTGTAATATAGAACTGTATGTAACACACACCTGTAATATAGAACTGTATGTAACACACACCTGTAATATTTATATTAAATAGCCCGATGTCGATGTCAAATCGATCGAGACGGAGGGTCAAATCGCACGACACCCCGAAGGGGTGGAGTGCGATTTGACCCGACATCAAGATCGATTTGACATCAACAGAGGGCTATTTAATATTTATTTCATACTAAATCAACAAGAGAAAGACGATTTTAATGACATTTTACCTTGGTTTCCATCGAGTTTGTTGAACGAACATGACAGCGGAAGCCATGATGGCGGAAGTAGTTTAAATCATTGCGCGCTCAGACTTTTCACTACCATGGCTTCATTGTGTCATACGCGCTCGATTTTTCTTTGATATAATGCTTCTACTTTTGATTTCTTCGGAATTAATATAACTCAAACTGGATATTAAAGGTATGTATTTGGTTTGATATCTTATGAATCTCGATATATCGCTTGAAATTCTTCAGACGGGTGACTACTTTTTCTCTCCCTGGTTACCAAGTCATGATACGTTCACAAAAAATGTCAACAAACCATAACTTTCGTCTTTATTTAGACATTAAATAAGCAATAGGCCTACATATCATCTCAAATTAAGATAAGATAAGATAAGATAAGATACTACTTTATTCATCGAAGTCAGGTTACATAAGAATAATCACATATAAAATAGACAAATAGGTATACAGTCCTCTAGATTAAATCCAGTTCTCCCAGACGTTACCATCTCGCACGAGAATTTTGATATATAAGACTTTTTAGGAGTACAAGTAAATAATATAATACGACATAATAAAACAAATACTTATAGCAAGAGAAAGATTAAAGATTAAAGACATTTGGTCTTCAATAATCATATTTTGCTTGGCAAGATGGCATCGTGTGGCAATACAATATAAATATATATATATATAAGTGTTTTTATTTCCAAATTGCAATACTGTTACATATCATAGAAAAGGGTCAGTCCTCATTCAATGTACACATTGCTCTTCCTAGAGCGCCCATCCGTTCTTGTTTATATTTATTTCCCTATATTAATAAGGGTTCTCATTTAGATGTTTTTACTATACAATGGATCTTATATGTCTTCAGAAAATTACACCATATACAATAAAAGATATTATTTGATAACAACAATCTTAACTTATTTATAAACATTCAACTTATTACATGCATAGTCCTATTTGTTTTTAGCAACTGAATAGTTCCTCTTATATAACAAATTAGACATTTATACCTTTGATGATAACATATAGCAGGTCAATACCACTATTTGAAAACTACATGCATACAAGTCTTACGAGCTTGATTAAGATGTATTCTATTGTTTGGTTTAATATATTTTAATATAAAATCATCATGTTTGTTAGGGTATAACCTTACATATTATTAAATATTTTCAATCTGTTTTCTAAATTCATATCTCGAGGTTGCCTTGTGGGCACTAGTTGGTAACTCATTCCATTGCAATTGAGCTTTGTAGAGAAAAGAATTTTTATAAAAAGTTGTTTTTGGGGTTCTGATTTTAAGATTTTTTCTGCTTTGAGCATGACTTCTTGTCGAAATTTGTTTTTGATCAATGTTTTCTACTTTCTGAGAAAGATAAAAGGCAGCCTCAAGGGTGTGTAGGCTCGTCCTTTTTTCATTATTTAGTATTTTCAGTTTTGGGTACATTTCGTCTACATTTTCCCTCTTTTGCAATGTGAATATATATCTGATTGCTGTGTTCAAAAGAGTGTGTAGTCTGTTCAGAAATTTTTTGTTTGCTGTTTGATAGAATATATCTCCTGATTCAAGAACTGGTATAATCAACATTTTGACTATGTCAGTTTTTATTTTCTTGTTTAAAACATAACTCGATTTTCTCAATGAGTTGACCTTCCATCTAACCTTATTGATGATACTGGTCGCATGGTCATTAAATTTGTGTGCGCAACCATGGCGTAGATTTGTGTGCGCAACCATGGCGTGAGGACGTATTTTTCACCGCTCTCCGCCGCCGATAATATCTCCCATTGAATGAGGAGCTTTTCACCTTCATCCCATGTTTCAACTCATGTCTTTCATCACCTAGGTTGGTTTGAGTCTCTGAGGAGATCTTATTGGACTATATATTGACATATTAGAGACTTATTGTGCCCACAAAGGATGTACCCGATACACAGGACCAGAGCTCTCTACTATAGGACACACATACACAGCCGGTAAAACCTTTGTTTACTGCCCCTGCTCCCTGCATACCAGTGCACCCACCACATATGCAAACCATTGTATAGGTACACACATAACTTTATATCGCCCCTGGTGCTCCAATTCATATTAACTTTCTCAAACACCTGATTACCATGGAAGAACGTATAAAAGTGCTAGAGAATAGGTGGGTGGAAGAATATGCCCCAACTCGTAATAGGGTGGATAGAATTCAGGCATATGCCAACAGACTAAACACCCGGGTTAAACAACTCGAACTGGAATTGTCACACGTAACCCTGGTCGCAAATAATCTAGAAAACTATTGCTTAGATCTGGATAGGGGACAGAGGAAATGTCACATTATTATGTCTGGGTACGCTGAATCTCGTGATGAGAAAAAGAATAACGCCGCTACATTTGATAAAATGGTTGCTCTATGCCGCACGATTGACCTAGCTTTTCAACCGAACGACCTAGAGTTCGCTTCTCGCATCGGTACACAGAGCGCACGCAAGAATATTCCGAGAAATATTATACTGAAATTTAGAAATGAAGCAATCAGGAACCGCATTTTTAAGAGCAAAATTCGCCTGAAAAATAGTGAGATCTACAAGAATTGCTATCTAAACCCGGATTTGCCCGAGAAAATCGCTCGCAGTCACGCAGATATGCGCCAAATACTGGCACATGCCAAACAATCGAAAATGACCTATAAGATCTCCCTGGGTAGAGGAAAGATTAAAGTTGATGGAACCGAATACACCCACGATCAGCTCAATTTATTGCCAGCTGGCATTAAAATCTCTGAAGTTAAAACAAAAAAGATCACCGGGGCTCTGGGATATCAAGGGGAGCATTCCCTGCTGTCGAACTTTAGTAAAGCGCTATTTTGGTTTAATGGAAGGAAATTTCACACAGCTGAGCAGGCGTATCAGTATACCAAGGCTGCCCAGACCGCCAACCCATCAATTGCTTCTACTATCGGTGTAACACTTTGTCCCAGAGCGGCCAAAAAATGGGGAGATCGATGCGGCCAACATACAAATTGGGATCGGATGAAGAATAAAGTAATGGAGGATATACTAAGGGCAAAGTTCAGGCAGTGCAAAGAGGCCAGATCAGAGCTGATTGACACCGGTGAGGTGGTTTTGGCTGAGTGCACACGAGACGTATGGTGGGGTACAGGCATAGCCTTGTCGAACAACACACTTATCGACGACAATGTTAATTGGCCAGGCAAAAACCATCACGGGTTGATTTTGGCTGCAGTCAGGGAGGACATCAGGAGAGAGGAGTTTGTCAAAATGGCCCCCCCCCAACCTCATGAAGATGACGATGACTACCACGATGTATTGGCTCAGGAATATGGGGAAGAATTTGAAAATTACTATTTCAATATTGGCATGAACATGCCTGCTCTTGAAGACCCTGGAAGGGAACGTGGCGATCAAGGGGATTACCTGGGAGACCCTGGAAGGGTTCGTGGCGATCAAGGGGATTACCTGGGAGACAGATCCCAGCACTCCCAGCACTCCCATGAAGAACACCAGGAAAATAGACTCCAGCAATCAGAGTCCGAAACAGATGATGACACTGAGGAGATAGCACATGATGCTGAGGAAACCCCGATAACTGAGGAAGAAAGGGCCATAGAAGCTGAGGTAGATGAAATAATCGCTCAATTTGACAGTGCTGAAGGGGCTACTGCCCCTAGGACCCCACCCAAGATAAAGCCTCCTAAAAGTGACCAACCCCCAAAAAGCCCAACTCAGCAGTCAACACTAGAAGGTGCTGTGGGGGGGATCGCCCTCGCTATCCCACCCAAGGTAGAGCTACCAAAGAAGGACATACCTCTTAAAACCCCAACACCGACTAGTATGTCTAATAGGCTATCGAGATCGGTCAGGCAACAGGCGCCGCCTAATAGACCTGGAACAAGGAGCGCGAGTGGTAGTGGTCTGAATTCACAACCAGTTGCTGATAAACCTTTGACCAAGCAAGACGCACGAAATCCACCTCTCAGTCCTACACGTGTTGCTGCTCCAAGTTCTTCGAAAAACAAGCCCTGATGGCCTTCCACGACGACCCAACCGGGGTTAAAACCTTGATAATCTGTGACTCCAGGGGAGCGTCGCTTGATATCTACCTGCAAAACGACGAGGTAAGAATAAAAGTCTTACCCGGCAGAGAGCATATCTTGTACTACCAACCCACACAAGTTATATTTTTTGGCGGCATTTGTGACTTTACGAGGAAGAACGCAATAACTAAAAGGGTGACTGTACGCTGGCCGGATAAGCAGGCACTTGAAAACCACGTCGAGGAACAAGTCTTACATGTCACAGAATCAATGCAGCTGCATTTTCCTGAGATAAGCCCCATTTACACGGGTGTGTGCGGCCTATCGCTTCACACCTATAATCGAGAGTTTCATCGCGATCCGACCCAATCCATCTTGAACGAAGCTATTGCTGACTTCAACTATTGGGTTAAGGGATTCAATATGGATAGGGGGATTGTACATCCAACTGTCACCAGTAAAGTCCATAGATGTTCATACGGGGTTACAGTAAATAACTACGGGGCGCTGAGAGATGGATTACATGGCAAATGGTATATTGTGATGGACTGGGCCAGGCAGCTTGAGAAATGCCACACTCTCAATCTACAAGAGAAGTGATCAATGTATTTCTGATCAATGTGCTATTGTATACTATGGCACATGCCAGACGATATATAATTTGTTTTCCGATTTGCAGTACCTATATATATACATGGCACATGCCTCCTACCAAGCCAACACGCGTCCGCTGATCACACCCACGCGCCGCCCATGTATTATGTACTGCTGTCACCGCTGCCACGTGCCTGTGTCTAACGTTACTGTCACTAACCCCCATGCGAGATATGCATAAGACCCGACCCGCACATACCTATACCTATATATGTATTGCTTACTTGTTGGTCCCGGCCTGTCTAATGAATGTTATTTGTATCTTATTTGACTTGATTATATTATCATGTTCATATGTTGGCCTTGACAGATCTCCCGGCCTACGTGTACCGGACGAACCACGTCTGTATATTAGATATACTAACGACCACGGTCATACATTATGCCTACTGTCACCAACCCCCAAATGTTGTACGTGTAGGACCCAACCGGCTTATTAGTCCACTTAGACAAACCCCCAAATATGGAGGAAGCGTGACTTGGAGTACTACTACGATTTTTTTGCTGAAATGGATTCAGCAGGTGGTCAGGTTCAAGAAACTGATCCATGCCAAGCTGGCATGGTTGAGCATTTTTAATAAAATCCGTTTCCATGGCAACCAACCATGAAAATGGGGATTTTAGAATTTTGCATATCTCTGGAAATAAAAATGATATGAACTTGATTCAAGTGACCACACATATGTAACCTGGTACATGCTATCAGATGAACACCTGATGAAGGTCATTTAAGGTCAAGGTCAAGGTCAGTTCAAGGTCAAACACCAAAAATTGGCATTTTTAGACATATGAAGTTGTGTTGTTACATGCTGAATGTTCCATTGTCGTTATTTTTACAAGTCAGACTCCAGCAACCTTGTACATGACATATGACAGACCCCCAGTCATTCAAAAACTTTGTTAGATGCATGTTGCCATGACAACAGCCTTTGATAAATTGATTCTTCTAGTGGGGCAGATAAAGTGGGGTTTTTTGGGCAATCATTCAAATGATGAGGCAAGCACCAAATTTGGCACAAATGTTTCTCACACATAACCTTTCAAACAAATGCCTGTTGGCCACCTGACATTTCAAGATGGCCACCATTTTTTTCAAGATGGCCGCCATTTGAGGCCTGAAAATGCTATTTTTGACACAGAATTGGCTAGAAGAGTCCGATTTGAATGATATTTACACTGAATCATACTTTTTTACCATTGTAGAGGTCATATTTGTATTCTTGAGCCACCTTAAATTTCAAAATGGCCACCATTTTCCAAGATGGCCGCCTTTTTGCCCTGAAAATGCTATTTTTGCCATAGAATTGGCTACAATAGTCCGATTTGAATGATCTTGACATTGAATCATACATTTTTACTAATGAAGTGGCCATATTTGTATTCCTGGGCCACTTGAAATTTCAAGATGGCCACCATTTTCCAAGATGGCCGCCTTTTTGCCCTGAAAATGCTATTTTTGCCACAGATTTGGCTACAATAGTCCGATTTGAATGATCTTGACATTGAATCATACTTTTTTACTAATGTAGTGGCCATATTTGTATTCTTGGGCCACTTGAAATTTCAAGATGGCCACCGTTTTCCAAGATGGCCTCCTTTATTGCCATGAAAATGCTATTTTTGCCATAGAATTGGCTAGAATAGTCAATTTAAGTGATTTTGACATTGAATCATATACTTCTCACCACCAGGTAGAATATTATATCCAGGGGGCGCCACTTGAACTCACACTAGAGGGCGTACCTATCTGTCATATATATTGGCTGACCAGGGCCTCGCTCGGCCACTTCTGTTCCAACGACTGAGCAAATTTTGTCATGCTTGGTTGCTTCCATGTGTAGTGACACTTGGCTGTCACCAATACTGTTGGTATGGTTAAAAGAAGCTGTTGGAAATGTGGTGGTGTTAGGCACGACCCACCAACTGGTCAGAAGTGTACAAAATCTATTGAGAGAAAGCTTAGTATCTTTTCATTAGAAAATATCGATTGGGAAGATTGGAGGCCCACTTGTACCATTGGCAAGAAGAAGAAACAAGCCACTTAGGGCTCAAAAGTTTGTGAATCCATTCCTAAGGGCACATGGTTTAAACGTGAAAAGTCAGACTTTTTACGCCCTCCTGACGACTCTTCTGTCCCGAAGCAGGACGCCACGAAACTGGTAAGGTTATCGAACGTGGAGGTGACATGATAATGAGAATGATTTAAAGCTTGATATAGACGACTGGCCGCCCCTTGGCCAGCCTGTATGAGAATTGGCTAGAATAATCTGTTTTTAATGATCTTGAAGTCATATCATATGTATTTGCCTATGTAGAGGCCATATTTGTATTCCATAGCTACTCAATGTACCAAGATGGCTACCAATTTTTGCCATAAAATTTGTTGCCATAAAGTTTATATCACTTGACTCATTTGATTGATCATAATGTAGTCAAATCTATATTCCTGATCTACTTACAGTGAGAAGGTAGTTGCTGTTTTTCCAAATGTATGATATTTTCCCAAATGTCCACTATTTTTTAAAAAAAGATCCTATTTTCTTAGAACAGATTTGTATGAATCATTTTCGTATTTATATTCATCAGCAAGATGACAGATTGAAAGTATGCTTTCAGGCTTGCTAATATCAGATCTGACCTATCTAAATACCTCAAACATTTATACCCCTTGCACTTAAACCTACAGAACAGTTTTGAGAATATGTGATACTAGACATACTGGAAAATGATGATTAATGATGATTACAATAACCATTCCCAAAACAATTACCTATAAGCAGAACACTAGGTAAGATCCCCTGTGCACTATGTTCTCAAATAAAATTGCCTAAACTACAGGTGGTAGTGATGTCCAAAGGACTTACCACTGACCATCAGCATCCATTCACCCCCAATCATTAAGGCTTGGCATTTCTGGTAGGCAATCTAGATTGGCCCAAATGTAGCCTCCCCGGTAGGTGGCACGTTTCAGATTCTCAAGGATGCTTGAGTGGGTGATATTGTCTGAAAGCATATTTAAATATGGTTCCTCTTCCCCTGAAGGCAGATATAACTATTACAACCTGGGAAGGCATGGAAGAACAGGATGTCTTTTGTTTTCTCCGGCCCAAGAGCCTGACTGAGAGCCCAGACTCTCCCAAGAGCCTGTACAGGAATATAGCTTAGATGTTTCCCATGACTAAAAGTCATCCACAGCTTGTGCACACCAAGCCTTTTGACTTACAGCAAGACACTGACCCCAATGATCATGGCACTTATTTTCCCTTCTAAGGCTGCATGTTTTGCATATACAAATATGTGTCTGTCTGCCTCTTCATACCTTGACAAATAAGCTGTTGTGGACAGTATGTTCTCTCTTGGTTCCTGATGTACACATTTCAACGATCTATTCAGCTAGGAAGATGTACAACTCTTACTTATCATCCATGTCTTTGAAAAAGCTCTGCCGCAGTTGTTGGGAATTTTGGGAATCTTCTCAAACTGCATCCAAGATGATATCTGTTCTCTGGAATATAGACAAATACACCTGGATGGAGGGCAGCAATTTATTCTTGCATATTTCCTACTAAGGGTCTTAGCAGTGTGTGAGACAATGATCTCAGTAAAGCAGAACCATCCACAAAAATGACATCAGCCTCTGGTTCAATTTCTGGCAGGTAGACGTTAGTCTTGAGAATGAGAGCAAGTTGGACATCAAAGAGAAGTAAAGACTGTTCTAATGCATATATGTACATGGTGAGGGAATAGTGTTTTACCCATTTATCGCATTCAGCCTTTTCTTTGGCTCCTAGGTGGGCTCTGCTCAGCGCATCGGCCACATTATTGATGGCCCCCGCGATGTGGCCATAGCTGAGTATGATGTTGAATTTGGCCTGGATGATCCAGGCCATTCGGGCAGCAGAGGTCATCACAGGATTCTTGCCCTTGCCACTGGTAAATATGTGCACGCTGGCGAGATTGTCACACAGTATGTGGATGTGGGTGCCTCGATCATCTTCAGTCACAAACGTGTGTAGGGCTCCTGCAATGTTGAGGGCCTCAACTTCTGATATGTTGTCTGACTGCATGCTGATGGGGCATATCTGGTGGGCATAGGCGTGTTGTCCATCAGTGGCACCTATCCCCGATAGGCAGGCGTCAACTAGGTATACCTTGGTGGCATGGATGGCTGGTATGAGGGCTATGCCATTCCAATCACTGCAGAATGCCTCAAACCAATGAATGTCCTTTCTCATCTCAGAGTTTATGTTGCTATGTGCACCCTTGAATCCCCTCAATGCCTCCAGCAGTCTAGAGACAAATAGCCTGGCCGGTTGCATGCACTTGCTGACATGTATTAAGGACCCTATGAGGGATTGTAGTTCCCTTTTGGAGATTGATCTCTTCTTGAGGTATTTCTGCGCGATCCTCACTATTTTGTCGACCTTGTCTTGTGGTATTGATAGTCTCATTAGTCTGGCATCGATGTTGATTCCCAGCCAAGTTACCTTCTGGCTGGGGGGTTGCAACTTGTCGGTGGCTTCTACTAGTCCTAGTTCTTTTAAGATAGACCTGGCGCATGAATATGCGTCCCTGGCCTCATCAAAACTGTTGCTGATTAGTGCCAAGTCATCTAGATACATGAATGCTGTGTGGCTGTGGCGTTGAAGCATGGCCACGATCGAGTTCGCCACACATTGCATGTGCGCACTGGATCCTCTGCTACCAAAGGGCATGGTAATATCACAGTACCACAGCCTGTTCCACTTGAGGCATAGGAGTGGCCAATCTAATGGGTCGCTGTAAAAGTTTTTGTATGCCCTCGATATATCTATGATAGATAGGTATGCAGATGGGCCTACCTTCTTGAGATGCAACACTAGGTCCTCAACTGTAGGCAGAGCGTGTTCCCTTTGTATTCCCCAGACTGAATTTTTGATGATGTATTTATTCACAGATGATTCGTCATGGAACGTGAGGTCTATAATCACACGTCTTGCGTCAGAGTCTTTCTTTGCACGTGACATCATTGGCGATGTGTGCGACCACTGTTTAAATGGTGGGGAATTAAATGGTCCTACCAGTCCATTCAGTTTGAGTTCCTTACTTATGAAGTGGTCGATTTTATCCTGGTACTTAGTGGCGCTCGAGTGGTTCATAGTGCCAGTGTTGTCGGATGTTGGACCTAGGTAGCCCATGGGGAAGCCGTATGATACAAAGGAGAAGATTTCTCGATCCTCGGCTGAGTCTGAGAGCAACCTCCTCCAGCCTGTGCTGTTGAGCGTGCTGGGTATTGGTATTTTAGCGCCAATGGCGTTTGGGAGGCCACTGTCCTTTACTTGTTTGTATATGTGACCAAGCGCCCCCCACGTCAGCTGACAGCTGGTGTCAGGCCAGTGTGTAGATCGGTGTGTGGCTAGCGAGGTGGGGTCAGTGTTTACATGTGATGGGTCTGCCCTTCCCGCACAGACATCGATAACTGTGTTGAAATAGCTGTCAGGGATGTGATGTCTCTTATATGGATCACTCACCCTCTTGTCACTTAATCCTAATCGGGGGATGAACTCCTTAGCATTCGGGTTAAGCCCAGAGTCACACTTGCTAACTGTGGAGTGGTGGTTATCGGTCCTGGGGCCGCCATCTTTGTTGTGCTTCCTGGTCTCCCGCGCTGCATTACCTTGCACGAGACTACACAAGACAGGTCCCTGGGAGACCCCTGGATAGATAAGTGGGTCATGTTTACAAGTGGCGAGGGGGCGTGGCGCATCGGGTGGACACGATGCGCCAGCTATTCGTTTTTTGAATTATGGGGAGCCTTATAATCAGAACTGTTATTACCCTTGCTTCTAGATGTATTTTGGTTGGAAGAGGTGCCTGCCCTGGGGGTGTATAGTCCATCCGACTGTTGTTGTTTATGCTTCAAACGCTTCTGGCATTCTTTGATGCTATGGTGTGTTCGCCTGCCTACAGTCACAGTAGGCGCAGGCGTGCAACAGCATAATGTTTGAATCCTTGTGGTCCCCGGAATGATTACAGCCGTGCCTCGAGTTGAACTTTCGTTCGAGGGCAGCAATTTATTCTTGCATATTTCCTAAGGGTCTTAGCTGTGTGTGAGACAATGATTTCAGTAAAGCAGAACCATCCACAAAATGACATCAGCCTTAAGGTCAAATTGTGGCAGGCAGGCTACTTGATCAGTTAAGCAGCCAAGTTAAGGAGGAAGAGGGTTCTTCTAGATGAACAACACAGGGGAAATGTTTATATATCCATCCGGAAATCTGAGTCTTGATTAGCCTGAATAGGGGTGGGTCATGTCTTCCAACAGCATTATCTGGAGTGGGATGTTGGTACATAGAAATGCTGGCTCCATACAAAGATGTTGTGGCTTTTGAGGGAAAAAAAACAGCCATTTTGGAAAATGGTGGTCATCGTGAAATATCAAGTGCCAAGATAATACATATGGCCTCGTAAAAAAATGATCCAATGTCAAAGTCATTCAAACTAAACTATTCCATATGACATTTCCAGGGCAAATCAGGCATCCTTCTTAGTAAAAGGTGGCCATCTTGAAATTTCAAGCAGTGTGTAGTTGACGTAGGGAGTAAGTGTCAGACCTTTTCCATCCATCTATTAAATCAACCTAAAAAAACCAGTCAGTCCCGGGTTCATCCACCAATATGTAAGTTCTGTTTGTGATTATATAATATTATGTAATTATTAAATTATGTAATAATCATACACATTAATATGGGGAGATATGCAAATAGGATATGATATGATGACGTAATAATAACTAATGGTAATAGAGACTAATACCAATAGATATATAAATATGATATTCAAGGATGATAACAATGATAATGATAGAGATTCTAAATAAGCAATAAAACGAAATAATACATCCTAATAGTCTCAGTTGCTGTTAGGTAATATTACATAATAAGCTGATAAGATCTAATGATATAATATAGGGGTAGCTTAGCTCTCTAGGTAGTATATATATTTCAATATAGACTATGTTAATTAACCCAACTCTCACTCATTACATAATAATGCAATATAAATCAATATATCACCATTGAATATTCAATACCTGATTACATAAGCAGAAAAGTGCAAGTGTCATATATAGCTGAATATATTGGATATATTAAAGTAACCCACAATACCTGACTCAATGTGTAAGGAAACCAAACTATAATTACCAAAAGAAGGCAAGAGATGTACTTTCTCTCACAAATAAACACAAATATCAATAATAATCATTCAATACTTCTTCCTCTCTTGGGGAAGGAACTTTCTTCTCCCTCTCTACTGGGGAGGCAAATATTCAGCACTAGAGCGCCTGGTCTAGGCTATACACAATATACACACATAAATCAAATCACAATAATTCCTGAAATAAAGTACAAATAATGCAATACAATTGGTAAAATAAATGGAACTCACAGTACCCCAGGTTGTAGAAAAGGACAGGAAGAATACAGCAGAAAATAAAGAATCAAACCAATTGTTCTATTGGACTTCCAGGGACCAACCCATCCAATAGCAACAATTCCTGTTCAGTTCTTCACTCTCCACTGGAATCTCAATGTCTGATTTCCTTACCATCCTTCCCTGCCTTTTATACCCACCCTCATGAATAATAAAGAAATAACCTTGTGATTGGTTTAGAAAGGGTCTAGCAATGAGTTTAAAACAATTTACCTTGGCTGGGATAAAGGGAGAATGCTAAAAAGTCGCCCAGCATTGATAAGCATCCAGCTGGTAGCTTGTCTAGCATCTAAATTAATCCCGTCTGGGAACAACAATGCGTCGGCAGACAAGGCATTTTAGTAATCTTTAACCATAAAAACATCTGTCAGAAGTTATAATGAATGCTGTAATTACATTGACGCACTGCAATGGCTGCGGCCACATTGTTATATTTTAAGAAATCTTCACAAATAACTAACACCACTACATTGGTAAAAAGGTATGATTCAATATCAAGATCGTTCAAATCGGACTATTGTAGCCAATTCTATGGCAAAAATAGCATTTTCAGGGCAAAAAAGGTGGCCATCTTGGAAAATGGCGGCCATCTTGAATTTTAAGTGGTTCAGAAATACAAATATGGCCTCTACAATGGTAAAAAAGTATGATTCAGTGTAAAGATCATTCAAATCTGACTCTTCTAGCCAATTCTGTGTCAAAAATAGCATTTTCAGGCCTCAAGTGGCGGCCATCTTGAAAAAATGGTGGCCATCTTGAAATTCAAGGTGGCCAACAGGCATTTGTTTGAAAGGTTATGTGTGAGAAACATTTGTGCCAAATTTGGTGCTTGCCTCATCATTTGAATGATTACCCAAAAAAACCCACTTTATCTGCCCCACTAGAAGTATCAATTTCTCAAAGGCTGTTGTCATAGCAACATGTATCTAGCAAAGTTTTTAAATGACTGGGGGTCTGTCATATGTCATGTACAAGGTTGCTGGAGTCTGACTTGTAAAAATAACCACATTGGAACATTCAGCATGTAACAACACAACTTCAAATGTCTAAAAATGCCAATTTTTGGTGTTTGACCTTGAACTGACCTTGACCTTGACCTCAAATGACCTTGGTCAGGTGTTTATCTGATAGCACGTACCAGGTTACATATGTGTGGTCACTTGAATCAAGTTTATATCATTTTTATTTCCAGAGATATGCAAAATTCTAAAATCCCCATTTTCATGGTTGGTTGCCATGGAAACGGATTTTATTAAAAATGCTCAACCATGCCAGCTTGGCATGGATCAGTTTCTTGAACCTTACCACCTGCTGGATCCATTTCAGCAAAAAAATCGTAGTAGTACTCCAAGTCACGCTTTTTCCAAGTTCTACTGGGCTATATGTATGTTGTGTTAACCGGTCGGTTCCGACCCGTCTACCATGTGTTATCCGCTCCTTGTTTGGTTTGATAAAACCATTGTTCATGTACTTTGCTGAGATTTTCGGACATAATAGAACTCCCTACTTATGTGTTGATAATCGGTCGGTTCCGACCCATCTGTTACGTGTTACCCGCACCTTGTTTGGTTTGATTATATTATTGTTCATGTGCCCTGCTGGGACTTTTGGACACAACAGAACTTCCTATACATGTGCACTAGACAAGCTATGTTTGTATATCAGATATAACAACGACCACGGTCGTACATATCGCCCCCGCTATCTGTTGATGAACACCTGCCCTAGATTGATTGACATGTCTACGCCAGATCTTGTCCACGGGGGCTCTATATTGTTTTCTACTGGTTATGGAAAATTATCAAAAGCCTATATTGCTTATATTGTTCACTACAGAGTCAACAAAATTAGTTACAAATGCGTAAATCATAGCATACGTCTATTGCTCGGATACAGCACCCTATATCACTTTATTACTACCTTGTCAATGCACAGAATCCTGATGCTGTTATACAGATGCAAACTAAGGCACATGCCTACTGCACGCCCTCTGTATAATAAACATCATCAGGTAGAATTTATTACTAAGCCCTACTACTATTAAATGTGAGTTAAAGCATTCGCTAAAAGAATGTGTTGAAGCTAAAGGTAGAAAGTACTTCCATCTGAACATTAGATCGTTAAATAATAAATGGCAGCAATTAAAGTTGGACTTATGTAATATGACCTTTGATGTCTTCTTACTGAGCGAAACTTGGCTAAAGAATAATGTATTGGACGCTAACTTCTATATTGACGGATACAGCATTGAAAGATTAGACAGGACTCAGTCAATTGGCGGAGGACTTTGTGCATTTATTAAGAATTCGTTAGAATACCAGGTTCTGGATGACTTAAACCATCAAAGTATACATTTAGAAGCCCAAGTATTCCATATAAAACATGAGAACTCTAAGAATCTGATCCTCGTCAATTTATATAGGCCCCCCGCGGGCACAGTTAGTATCTTTTGCGAAGAAATTGTTAATATTATTGACTCAGCCAGAGAAGCATACCCTAACTCTGAGTTAGCATTACTTGGGGACATAAATATTGACATGTTGCCCCAAAACAACTACCCTAATAATCACAAAGAAGAGCTCCGGAAGCTGGTTAATAATAAGCACTTACAATCGGTCATAACCCTCCCAACAAGACTCGGTCTAAATGGGAAAGAATCTGCATTGGACCATATCCTAACTGACATTAAACATATTGGTCAGGCTGGGGTAATTGAATATAACCTGAGCGACCATTATATTGTCTATCTAATTAGGAAGAAAAACAGGGAAAAACATGCCAAATGTAACTTCCAGGCCAGATCTTACAGTAACTTAAATACGGCAAATGCCGAGACTGAAATGAATTCAATTGATAATTGGCAATCCTTTTACCAATGTACTAATCCTAATAATGCCTGGGACTTAATGTATGATACTCTATTAAAAATAACCAATAGAATATGCCCTAAGAAGAAATTTAAGGCAAAAAAGGAGAAACCCCCGTGGTATACCAATGAATTAATCAACTTAGCACATAACAGGGACTATAATTTTAGAAAGTATAGGAAAACCAAAAATGAAGCCTTTAAGCTTAGAGCTGTCTACTTCCGGAATCTGGCCAATAGCGCAACCAGACAGGCCAGAAGTAACTACATTCTGGAGCAATTAGATAGACATAAATATGACTATAAGAAGTTTTGGCAGATACTTAATGACTATCTCCCATTCAAGGAAAGGTCTAAGACAATTACCAAAATTATTAACCCTGAGACAGACACCATGGCATATGCCAAAGAAATACCTAATGTCATTAATAAATTCTTTGCCAATGTGGGGGCAAAAACCGCAGCATTACTACCGGCCAGTACTAACAATTTTGACCTAGGCCCCGCAAACCCGAATACCAAGCATAGAGAGAACACCCCTTATGAACTACTAAATCAACAATCCCTAGTCAAAATACTAAATACCCTCTCACCACATAAATCGTCTGGCTGCGACGAAATACCTATGCAGGTATACCAAATCTTCTTCCAAATTATTAAACCCCAGTTGATTTTTCTATTAAACCTGTCTGTTACACGAGGCCTGGTACCTGCCCGGTGGAAGAAAGCCACGGTCATACCAATACCAAAGAAGGGTAATGCAGTTCACGTTACTAATCTGCGTCCAATATCCCTTACCCATATATTGGGAAAAATTTTGGAGAAACATATTAACAATCAAATACAAACATTTGTCGATACCCATAACCTATTTACACCATACCAGGGCGGGTTCAGGAAAAACTCTTCCACAATTGAAACTGCCTATCTGCTATTATATAAACTAATTAATAATCGTAACCAAAAATTGTACAGTACTCTAGTCTTTTTTGATTATCAAAAAGCCTTTGATTCGCTTGATCATGAAATTTTGTTGTCTAAATTGGAATATTATTGTCTACCAACGTGGTTTAGGATATGGGTAAAAAATTACCTAGTTAATAGGTACCAGAAGGTTAGATTGGGGAACTACTATTCGCGATACCTACCTATAAAATGTGGAGTTCCACAAGGTTCGATCCTTGGCCCGTTATTGTTCAACTTGTTTATTAACGACATTGGTAATATTGATTTAGGTGGGCACATGCTCCTATTTGCTGATGATATTGTACTTTTGAATTGTTCCAACGATTATAACATATATATATTGTTAAATCCATGATCCTCTCATATCTGGACTACTGTAATGTATGTTATTTGAATTGCAACAAAGCAACATTGAATCAACTCCAGGTATTTCAAAACAAGGCTCTACGTTTTGCCTTGAAGAAACCGCGCCGATTTAATATTAATCAATTACATGAAGAAAGTAATACAATGACTATAAGACAACGAATCTTCTTTAATAATGAAAAGTTTTTCCACAAACAACTGTATTTATGTAGAGTAAACTGGATTGATAAACGTGCACCTGAGGGGAACTACAATTTAAGAGAAAACAGAGCAGTTAACTTTGAAGTCAACCACCCAACCTGCAACCTGTACCAACGATCGATGGCCTACTCGGGAATCCAGATGTGGAATAATCTTAACGCCAACCTCAAGAATATACAGGACACCCTAACTTTTAAAAGAAGTTTAAAAAATACTATCCTTCTAGGGGGAGTTATTATCCCTGAATTCTAGTTATTCCGACGTTCGTATATTTGGGCACGAATCAGAGTTTTATTCTTTTTTCTGTTTTTTTTTTTTTTACCTTGTCAAGACATATGTCTATTCTAATATATGTACTCCCAACCTATTATTATCATCCTTATTCCATTAACCATTTCATCTCATTATTTCCTACCCACTCAGAGGGAAAGTTATAATAGTATGTTTATCACACACTACACTTATAAAATTTGAAATGTAATAGCGAAAATTCAGGCTAGGGAGGAATACCGGACTGCCCGATCCTTATACATTAACAGTTATGGCATATGCCAGCTTATATTCCCTGAATAAAGATATGTTTAAAAAAAAAAAAAATTATAGTTTTTCGTCTATTATCAGACCCAAGTACTTATATTGAGTCACCTGGGTAAGGGTTTCGTTTCCAAGCTGGAGACAGTGTGAGGTATTATTTTGTATTTTTTTTCTGCCTATATCAAATTGTATATATTGGGTCTTAGAGGCATTCATAGATATTTTATTTAACTTGCACCATGTATTTACATGATTCAAGTTTTGCTGAAGTTCTTGATACAATTTCGCTTCATTTTTGTTGCTATTTAGAATAATCGTATCATCAGCATAGTGCTGGATGACAGAGTTTTCAATTATTTCATGTAAATTGTTTATGTATATGGAAAATAAAATCGGGCCTAAAACAGTTCCTTGGGGGACACCAAAGGTAATAGCCTCCTGCTTAGAACACTGGCCATTTACCCTTACAGTTTGTTGTCTGTTTTTCAAATAATTTTCGAACCATTCATTTGTTTTTCCTATTATTCCATATTTCTCTAATTTTTGCAGCAGGTTGTCATGGTGCACAGTATCGAATGCCTTCTTAAAATCTAAGAAGACTACTGTTGTTAATTTCGAGTCATTCAGGCTATCATAGATGGGATGTAATAAATCTATGTGTGCCTGATTGACAGATCTACCCTTTCGAAATCCGTACTGTTTATGGTAGTAATACTCATTACTTTCAAGATAATCTGATAATTGTTTTTGCACAACTTTTTCCAATATTTTGGCAGGCATTGAAATACCTGATATTGGCCTAAAGTTATTCGTGCAGGTCTTAGCTCCACTTTTGTGAAGTGGTGTAACTATGGCTGATTTGAATGCAGATGGAACGATACTGTGCACCAGTGACAAGTTAATAACATGTGTAAACTGAAACACTAAAGCTCTAATACATTCTTTTAATACTTTTCCTGGCATATTTTCAATCCCCGAGCTCTTGTTTGGATCGATATTCGACAGAATTTTAATGATCTCCTTCGGTGAAATTAAATTAAATTCCATTTTCGTTTCAATCTGATTTTGGTGATATTTTGAGACGTCCAATAATTCTTTTCTCTCAGACTCTGCTGGTTCAGGAATGTTCCTAGCTAATGTAGGTCCAATCCCTGTAAAAAAAATTGTTAAATACATCAGGTACCAGTCTAGGATCGATCTGATTTCCTTCTGCATTTTTTAGACGAATTTCATTATTACTTTTAGTTTTTTCAGGACTGATTAGGTCATTAATCGATTTCCAAAGAGCTCTTGGGTTGTTTTTGTCTGCCTCTAGCTTCTCTTTCATCAATTGATTCTTTCTGTTTCTACAGAGAGTGTTCACCTTATTTCTTAAACCTTTGGCTTGTATAAGAAGATCCCTGTCATTCTTATTTTTGGCTACTCTGAACAATTTATCCCGTTCATTCATTAAGGAAGTTATTTCTTTAGTTAACCATTCAGGTTTCCTTCTGATATTTGTAAAATGTTTCATTGGGCACATACGATCGAGATAAAAATTAATTCTTTCTATCATAATGTTCCAACATTTTTCTGGGTCTGTTGTACAAAAGAAGTCATCCCAATCAAGATCTCTAAGGATTTCGTTTAGGATTTTTTGGTCCAACCCCTTCATATTTCGTGCATAGTATTTGTTGTTAACATAATTAGTTCTAGGTTTCTTGATCAACATATATGTTGGAAAATGATCCGAGGAGGAGTTCTCTATAACCCCCGATAATTGAACATTGTTGGAGTTAGAGTACATGTGATCGATTATAGATTTTGATGTTAAAGTGGTTCTGGTTGGGGTAGAAATAAATTGTTTCAATTGAAATTTTTCCATAGAAGCTTTCAGGTTATTAGCCTGACACTTATCATCTAGAAAATCAATATTAAAGTCACCTGTGACTGTCATTTGGAATTTTGTGTTCAATTTTGAGAGACATCCCTCTAGCTCTTCCAAGAATGGTTCAATCGCTCCTCCTGGGGGTCTGTAGACAGATACAATAACATGCGGGGTAGTACATTTGATATTCAATACAATTAGCATGAGTTCGATATCCTTATTACTTACAGCAAGGTGAGAATACATATCGCTATCAAAGTTGTGTTTCGTATTGATATAGGTACATAAACCACCTCCTTTTTTCTTCAATTTCCTGTCATGTCTAACCAACGTATAGTTGTTAATGGCAAAGGTGTTAGAGTTATTATTTTTGTTTAGCCATGATTCGGTGAGACAGACAACATCAATATTATTTTCAGATATCTCTAGAGATTGTTGGATATTATTAAAGTTTTTTGGAACACTTCTTATATTCCAGTTTACAATAATTAGACCTTTCAGGTCTGCCACAGGTTTGAACGAGGGCAGTACATTTGTGTTTGACATAGTGACTAGGTTGGTGCTAAAATGGTTACCGACAGCGTATATTTCAGCAAAATAAATTCACAATGGTTTAAAACATATAAGTCAATTTGTGCCAGCAGATGACAGTTACATACAGTGGCAATAAGAATAGAATAAAACAGAACATGATATATGTGGTCAGTCCATAGGTAGAATGTCCGATCGAGTGGACGACTGAGCGATAATAGGGCACTGTTGTGATTTTGCGATATTATTCAGTCGTACAAAGTTAGCATGGTGATTTGAGTTTAAATTCTAACCCTGTTTCTTCCTAAGTTCTCTTTTTAGTTTTGAAATCATATCTCCTTGCTTGTTCTGTCCAGTAAATCGTTTTGATGTAAGTGCATGTTGTTGTGTAAACAAGTCAGGAAATCGAATGCCGACTCCCCACTTCCTGTTCATAGTTACCTCGAAAAAATTCTCATGTTTTTCTTCAAGTAGTCGTTTCGCCAGATCTTTATTTGTTTGAAATTTGATGTTTATTAATTCTTGTAATAGGCTTTCTTCTTTTTCCAAGAAATCTGGACTTGGTTCTAGTTCCAGTTCATTTGCGATTAGTTTTGCCTCGTATGCAGATGAAGACGATTTAATCCAACAAGCGCCTTCGGTACTTCCCGCGCTGAGAGCTTTTCGAGTTTGGTAGGCATGTTCAACGCTGCTATATTCCACACTGTCATACTCTACTGGTGTTAAAAAGAAGTTTGAGAGGTAGGAATGTTCGCCGTAATAACCTAATCCTTTGCCTTGATCAATGGGTATCCTAGATGCTTCTACAGGTGTACACATTGCTGGCAGATCGTACAGGTCATCAACCGTGTAGGTCTTGTCCTCCATCCTGATGTGATTATAGCAAATCGATGCTGTATGTCCATTTTTCCTGAGGAGAGCTAAACAGTTCTGAAGCAGCGATTTTTGGTGTGGAAAAATTTGTAACCCCTTATTATTAATTCTGACGTATTGGTAGTCTCTAGCCGAATTGTTTAGGGTTAAAATGTTTTCTACAAGTGTTTTCCTAATTTCAGGATTTTTTACCTTGATAAATATAGGCCTGTTGTTGGTTTCTTGATCAGATCCTATTCTGTAAACCTCTTCGATATCTTCTTTCGTTGTAAGAGGCCTGATGACTTGAATAAGGGATAATATTTCTTGTGTAATATTTTCACCTTGGTATTCTTCAAAGTCTTCCAACACAATGATTTTGTTGTTATATTCTGTTTTCTTCTTTTCAGGTTTTTTCCCATTTTTCGAGTCTTTTTGATGGGTCAATTTCTGGGTAGTTTTCTGCTGTTCTTTGGATTTTTCTTGACGATTGAGAGGGCGAGCATTTTGTTTGTCGTCACCTGTACCTTTGATATTATTCAGGCTTTCACGTAGACAATCCATTGAAGCAGAAATTTCTTGCTGTTTTTCTTCGATATCTCTAGTAGTCGATTTGAGATACTTATGGACATTGATCTCTATCTCAGGCTTTAATGCCTCTAGAAAGGCATTTTGGTTCTCGTCTAAACTCCCAATTTTATCTGTGAGAGACGACAATTCCCTTTCTACCTGATTTCTATGAGATTTCAACTCAGTTCTCATGTTAACATTGTCTGCTAATATGTGATCCAGAGATTTATTAATGGCTTTTGTGTGAGCATCTAAGCTGTTTGTCATTTTTTCAACAAGATCATTTTGCTTAGTTAGAGTTTCATTTTGTCTCTCCATTTGATCCTTCATGCTTTTGATCAAGGAGTCATCTTTGGGTTGGTTCGATTGACTTGACCGACTCACTTGTGGTTGGCTATACACTGGCATGTGTGGGAGATTTTGGGGGTGAAAAGGCATGGCACCATAGTGACCATACATCGGTGGAAATTGTGGATACATTTGCATTGGCTGATTATAAGGGTGATGAGATTGTTGGTAATGTCCTTGATGTTCAGCCATATTGTCTTTATTTATATTTTCCTCCAATAATTCTTCAAATGCAGATAAGTATAAGGAGGGTTCACTCGACGAACAGCTGCTGGGGCGGATCGGCGATAGCGGTGGTCTGTTGTCGGCTAGTGAAGCATCATGGCCAGGCATGGGCGACGAGGTGAGATAATCCATAGGCACATGATTATATTATTTCCCAGATTTTTATAGCGATTTGGGGATCCCTATTGGTTTGTTAGAGTCTTTTAAAGTTCCGATTTGTATTATTAGTTCAATTTGATATGCCAGTTCATTTTTAGCGATAATCCAATAACACCCGATAATCCTCGGTGGCTGATCGATAATATAGGTTAATCCACCTCCGGAAGTGGAAAATGGCGGCGTTTTGGTCTTGTTCAAATTGTCAATCGTTAAGTTAGCTCCATCAGCTAATATTTAGTTAATCACGATCTGTAATGTCCATGTAGGTGGTCCTAGAACATTCATAATCCTTTCTGTTACCTTTTGGTAATCCTAATAGTCTCGTTTCATATTGTTTTGGGCTGTCGGTCCCGCACTGGTTAATCTCTACCTGTCACTCATTCAAGCGCCAAAAGCCATCTCAAATTACTTCTCAACATGGAGAATAAAACTTCCATCGCTGATGTTAGCTCCGGCAAATACACATCTTTATGTTTGTTGCTGGTCACTTGAACTAGCAAACGTACGGCCGTGCCGGCATTGAAAAAGCGGATCAAGCAGACGATTTTAATTCTGGCTTCTCATTGGTCAGATCAAGTCATGTGATGCTCGAAAGTAGTTCGGTTGTAATCACATACGTATGTGATACGAGATTTCTAATCGCACCCCTGAATCAGGGTCTCTGTAATCACATACGTATGTAATAAAGAACTGTATCACACACCTGTAATATAGAACTGTATCACACACCTGTAATATAGAACTGTATCACACACCTGTAATATAGAACTGTATCACACACCTGTAGTATAGAACTGTATCACACACCTGTAATATAGAACTGTATGTAACACACACCTGTAATATAGAACTGTATGTATTACACACCTGTAATATAGAACTGTATGTAACACACCTGTAATATAGAACTGTATGTATCACACACCTGTAATATAGAACTGTATGTAACACACACCTGTAATATAGAACTGTATCACACACCTGTAATATAGAACTGTATGTATCACACACCTGTAGTATAGAACTGTATCACACACCTGTAATATAGAACTGTATGTATCACACACCTGTAGTATAGAACTGTATGTAACACACATCTGTAATATAGAACTGTATCACACACCTGTAATATAGAACTGTATGTATCACACACCTGTAATATAGAACTGTATGTATCACACACCTGTAATATAGAACTGTATGTAACACACACCTGTAATATAGAACTGTATGTAACACACCTGTAATATAGAACTGTATGTATCACACACCTGTAATATAGAACTGTATGTATCACACACCTGTAATATAGAACTGTATGTATCACACACCTGTAATATAGAACTGTATGTATCACACACCTGTAATATAGAACTGTATGTATCACACACCTGTAATATAGAACTGTATGTAACACACACCTGTAATATAGAACTGTATGTATCACACACCTGTAATATAGAACTGTATGTAACACACACCTGTAATATAGAACTGTATGTATCACACACCTGTAATATAGAACTGTATGTATCACACACCTGTAATATAGAACTGTATGTAACACACACCTGTAATATAGAACTGTATGTATCACACACCTGTAATATAGAACTGTATGTATCACACACCTGTAATATAGAACTGTATGTATCACACACCTGTAATATAGAACTGTATGTAACACACACCTGTAATATAGAACTGTATCAAACACCTGTAATATAGAACTGTATGTATCACACACCTGTAATATAGAACTGTATCACACACCTGTAATATAGAACTGTATGTATCACACACCTGTAGTATAGAACTGTATGTAACACACATCTGTAATATAGAACTGTATCACACACCTGTAATATAGAACTGTATCACACACCTGTAATATAGAACTGTATGTATCACACACCTGTAATATAGAACTGTATGTAACACACACCTGTAATATAGAACTGTATCACACACCTGTTATATAGAACTGTATCACACACCTGTAATATAGAACTGTATGTATCACACACCTGTAATATAGAACTGTATGTATCACACACCTGTAATATAGAACTGTATCACACACCTGTAATATAGAACTGTATCACACACCTGTAATATAGAACTGTATGTATCACACACCTGTAATATAGAACTGTATCTCACACCTGTAATATAGAACTGTATGTATCACACATCTGTAATATAGAACTGTATCACACACCTGTAATATAGAACTGTATGTATCACACACCTGTAATATAGAACTGTATCACACACCTGTAATATAGAACTGTATGTAACACACACCTGTAATATAGAACTGTATCACACACCTGTAATATAGAACTGTATGTATCACACACCTGTAATATAGAACTGTATGTATTACACACCTGTAATATAGAACTGTATGTATCACACACCTGTAATATAGAACTGTATGTATCACACACCTGTTAAATAGAACTGTATGTATCACACACCTGTAATATAGAACTGTATGTAACACACACCTGTAATATAGAACTGTATGTATCAAACACTTGTAATATAGAACTGTATGTATCACACACCTGTAATATAGAACTGTATGTATTACACACCTGTAATATAGAACTGTATGTATCACACACCTGTAATATAGAACTGTATGTATCTCACACCTGTAATATAGAACTGTATGTATCACACACCTGTAATATAGAACTGTATGTAACACACACCTGTAATATAGAACTGCATCACACACCTGTAATATAGAACTGTATGTATCACACACCTGTAATATAGAACTGTATGTATCACACACCTGTAATATAGAACTGTATCACACACCTGTAATATAGAACTGTATGTAACACACACCTGTAATATAGAACTGTATGTATCACACACCTGTAATATAGAACTGTATGTATAACACACCTGTAATATAGAACTGTATGTATCACACACCTGTAATATAGAACTGTATGTATAACACACCTGTAATATAGAACTGTATCACACACCTGTAATATAGAACTGTATGTATCACACACCTGTAATATAGAACTGTATCTCACACCTGTAATATAGAACTGTATGTATCACACATCTGTAATATAGAACTGTATCACACACCTGTAATATAGAACTGTATGTATCACACACCTGTAATATAGAACTGTATCACACACCTGTAATATAGAACTGTATGTAACACACACCTGTAATATAGAACTGTATCACACACCTGTAATATAGAACTGTATGTATCACACACCTGTAATATAGAACTGTATGTATCACACACCTGTAATATAGAACTGTATGTATCACACACCTGTAATATAGAACTGTATGTATCACACACCTGTAATATAGAACTCTATGTATCACACACCTGTAATATAGAACTGTATGTATCACACACCTGTAATATAGAACTGTATGTAACACACACCTGTAATATAGAACTGTATGTAACACACCTGTAATATAGAACTGTATCACACACCTGTAATATAGAACTGTATGTATCACACACCTGTAATATAGAACTGTATGTATCACACACCTGTAATATAGAACTGTATGTATCACACACCTGTAATATAGAACTGTATGTATAACACACCTGTAATATAGAACTGTATCACACACCTGTAATATAGAACTGTATGTATCACACACCTGTAATATAGAACTGTATCTCACACCTGTAATATTGAACTGTATGTATCACACATCTGTAATATAGAACTGTATCACACACCTGTAATATAGAACTGTATGTATCACACACCTGTAATATAGAACTGTATCACACACCTGTAATATAGAACTGTATGTAACACACACCTGTAATATAGAACTGTATCACACACCTGTAATATAGAACTGTATGTATCACACACCTGTAATATAGAACTGTATGTATCACACACCTGTAATATAGAACTGTATGTATCACACACCTGTAATATAGAACTGTATGTATCACACACCTGTAATATAGAACTGTATGTATCACACACCTGTAATATAGAACTGTATGTAACACACACCTGTAATATAGAACTGTATGTATCAAACACCTGTAATATAGAACTGTATGTATCACACACCTGTAATATAGAACTGTATGTATTACACACCTGTAATATAGAACTGTATGTATCACACACCTGTAATATAGAACTGTATGTATCTCACACCTGTAATATAGAACTGTATGTATCACACACCTGTAATATAGAACTGTATGTAACACACACCTGTAATATAGAACTGTATCACACACCTGTAATATAGAACTGTATGTATCACACACCTGTAATATAGAACTGTATGTAACACACACCTGTAATATAGAACTGTATGTATCACACACCTGTAATATAGAACTGTATGTATCACACACCTGTAATATAGAACTGTATGTAACACACACCTGTAATATAGAACTGTATCACACACCTGTAATATAGAACTGTATGTAACACACACCTGTAATATAGAACTGTATGTATCACACACCTGTAATATAGAACTGTATGTATCACACACCTGTAATATAGAACTGTATGTATCACACACCTGTAATATAGAACTGTATGTATCACACACCTGTAATATAGAACTGTATGTAACACACACCTGTAATATAGAACTGTATGTATCACACACCTGTAATATAGAACTGTATGTATCACACACCTGTAATATAGAACTGTATGTATCACACACCTGTAATATAGAACTGTATGTATCACACACCTGTAATATAGAACTGTATCACACACCTGTAATATAGAACTGTATGTAACACACACCTGTAATATAGAACTGTATCACACACCTGTAATATAGAACTGTATCACACACCTGTAATATAGACCTGTATGTATCACACACCTGTAATATAGAACTGTATGTAACACACACCTGTAATATAGAACTGTATGTATCACACACCTGTAATATAGAACTGTATGTATCACACACCTGTAATATAGAACTGTATGTATCACACACCTGTAATATAGAACTGTATCACACACCTGTAATATAGAACTGTATGTATCACACACCTGTAATATAGAACTGTATGTATCTACATGTACATTCTGTATCTGCTGCATGCCATTATAATGTATGCAGCAGATACAGAATGTACATGTAGATGTATCACAGGGTGCATACCAAACATATGTATGTACCACAGAGTGCATATCAGTGTCTTATATCTTGTGACATAGCAGTAAGGGTATTGGAAAATATACAATGGACACATTTTTCTTTTAGTGAATTGTGGTAAAATGATAAGTGCCAGGCATATCGTCATGAGTATATTTGGTATTGGGTTAATTCAAGGACAGACCTTAGGTTGGGGGGACAAAGGGGCCATATTTAGATATAATTCACTGTGTGGTTGTTCTAAAATAGTGTATCAGACACACAAGCAGTGTAAATATATGTATTGTAAAAAATTATGTAAATGTATGTATTTAGAACAGTGACAAGTTTGTATTCCATTTTTATATCACAACTCTCATGTTTAAATTGTGTAAATACCTTGTGGGATCATTCCCTGACATTGTTTACATGAAATAAAAATCAACAAACTCCTTTGCGTCTGTGTGAAAATAACACATAGCACAGATCAGTTAGTAACAAGGCTGGTAACGTCCAGATTAGTTCTAAATTTAAATGCTAGGCAGTGGTTAGATCAAATAGTGGTAATCAGGACTGCGAAATTTGACGCACAAATTTGCCTTCCACATTCTTCTCAGATAACACAAATTTAAGAAAATAATAGGGTTCAAATTACAGTTCAAAGTAATTGAACCCAAATAACCCATCCCATCCCATATAACTTCCCAAACCACATATGTTGTTCTCTGGAAATTGTTGATGGAACTGTACAGAGCAGAAAAAGGCTGGTAATATCACAGATTCCAAGAACATGCGTGACAAAAATATCACCATTTCCCGTTTATTATATGGATGTAGGGATAATCATTATATAAACGGCAAACTATAGATTCATCCAATTCAACTACAATAATGCTTGTATTGATCTATTGCTACATGAATACTGATAAAATATAGCCACATACCGGCCACCAATGTGTCATGTATTGCATGTCAATAATAATTGACATGCTATGATTATTAGAGATGCTGCCTCATGTGCATGATCCAGGCATTACAACAATGTCATTATGTGTGATCCGTTTCAGGAAAATGAGTCATAAGTCGCAAAATATGGATTTTGAGATATCACCATATTTGAAAAGGGGAGATCAAGCCGATTCCAATGATAGTAAACATGAAGGACATTTAAGAAGTGTTTGATATTTTTATTTTTTAAAAAAAGTGTGCAATGTTTCTGGGTGGGTAAGTAACAGTTAAGTAACTAAATATACTCCATACGAAGGCCTTCAAAACGCAAGGATACATTTAATACAATGTCCCAAATTTTTTTACATGGATTTATATGACTATAAGTGCTAAATCCACTAAGAATCAGACCATTTCAATGAAGAGATTTTGTGAAAAAAACACTATGAAAAATATCAATTCTGCGACTTGTGACTCATTTTCCTGGAACACATGATGAAATTTCTGGATGGACTATTGCTAGTAAAGTAGACACAATTATTAAACCAAACAATAAAACAAGTCTTTATGAACCTGTTGTTCCTTTCTCCTGGGGTTACCCAACATCAGCTTGATTAGTATAATATTTATTATATTAAAGTCTGCATGTTCTCCACTCACTGTAGGCTATCCACCAGACACAGGTATAAAGTCCCTCTATAGCAGTAATACCGTCCTATATGACACATCCAGGTGTTAGCAATGGCTACTGTAAACCGTTCATATCCTCCAGTCTACATCTATATATACTCCTTTCTTTTCCTTTCCTCTCCTTTCTTTTCCTTTCCTTTCTTTTCCTTAGTACAACGTTAGAAATCCTGGAATATTTCCTTTAGGGACTTGTTACGATTTTTAGTGTCACATAAATAATTGGTAGAATTGACTGTCCTACACACAAGGTGTAAGCACCCCACACACCGTCTCCCTCCTAATGCAGGAGATAGACTTTTGTATCCTTGTGTCAACCCCACGTGCAGGGAAAAGCCTCTACAGAATAAGGTCTTCATGGGTCAGATCGTCAGAAAATGTACAATTCACCTTCACCAATCCTCTCAAATGACCCACATTTAAGAAGAAAATTAGGTTCAAAATTCAGTTCAATATAACGTGACAGATTGTTTAGATCAAGGCAATATTATCAAATATACTCAGATATACCTAGTAGTGACCATTGTACAGCCTAATTAAACAGAATATATACTCAATGTGTAGATCTGCCAATTGTACATTTTCTGAAGATGTGGATCTAATAGAGCAGAGACTTATGTGCACCCTCTATGTGTACACAAGTGACGATTCTATAGACTGAGGTTTCATATATGGGTCTGATGTTCAAAAAATGTACGATTATCAGCTCTACACATTTAGGAAATTCTGCTAAATTAGGCTGAAAAATGATGACTACTGGGTATATCTGAGTATATTTGGTATCGCATTGATTTAAAGTATCAGTTATATTATGTTAAACTGCATTTTGAAGCTCATTTCTCTCTTAGATGTGGGTCATTTGAGAGGATCGGTGAAGGTGAATTGTACATTTTCTGAAAATCTGACCCATATTCATCATGTATCCAGCGAAGCATGCATACCTATACAACACAGGTGATGGAAGGTGAGCTCTATGGAAAGCCGTAAGCACACATACCTATACAACACAGCTGATGGAAGGTGAGCTCTATGGAAAGCCGTAAGCACACATACCTATACAACACAGGTGATGGAAGGTGAGCTCTATGGAAAGCTGTAAGCACGCATACCTATACAACACAGCTGATGGAAGGTGAGCTCTATGGAAAGCCGTAAGCATGCATACCTATACAACACAGGTGATGGAAGGTGAGCTCTATGGAAAGCCATAAGCATGCATACCTATACAACACAGCTGATGGAAGGTGAGCTCTATGGAAAGCCATAAGCATGCATACCTATACAACACAGGTGATGGAAGGTGAGCTCTATGGAAAGCCGTAAGCATGCATACCTATACAACACAGGTGATGGAAGGTGAGCTCTATGGAAAGCCATAAGCATGCATACCTATACAACACAGGTGATGGAAGGTGAGCTCTATGGAAAGCCGTAAGCATGCATACCTATACAACACAGGTGATGGAAGGTGAGCTCTATGGAAAGCCATAAGCATGCATACCTATACAACACAGCTGATGGAAGGTGAGCTCTATGGAAAGCCGTAAGCATGCATACCTATACAACACAGGTGATGGAAGGTGAGCTCTATGGAAAGCCATAAGCATGCATACCTATACAACACAGCTGATGGAAGGTGAGCTCTATGGAAAGCCGTAAGCATGCATACCTATACAACACAGGTGATGGAAGGTGAGCTCTATGGAAAGCCATAAGCATGCATACCTATACAACACAGCTGATGGAAGGTGAGCTCTATGGAAAGCTGTAAGCACACATACCTATACAACACAGCTGATGGAAGGTGAGCTCTATGGAAAGCCGTAAGCACGCATACCTATACAACACAGCTGATGGAAGGTGAGCTCTATGGAAAGCCATAAGCATGCATACCTATACAACTCTACACAGGTGATGGAAGGTGAGCTCTATGGAAAGCCGTAAGCACGCATACCTATACAACACAGGTGATGGAAGGTGGGCTCTATGGAAAGCCGTAAGCATGCATACCTATACAACACAGGTGATGGAAGGTGAGCTCTATGGAAAGCCGTAAGCACACTTATACACCATCCTACCACATGTTTAAAGATATTTCTAAATGTTAAAGATGCCATTAAATCATCATATCTGCAGATTTTGTTGAATCCTATCCGGGGCATTTTGTTTTATTCATATCTTAAAATCATTTACAGATTATGCGTAAATGATTTAACGTGTATCTTCAACATTTAAATAATTGATATGTAAATATTAAAATTCACATGTAAACGATTTGAGGATACCTTAAACTATTTAGAAATATCTTAAAATATTCAAATATATCAGTTGACTTATATCTGTAAATGTTAAGACATATCCATAAATAATTAGAGATATTTTCAAATGCGGAATAAATATGTAACTGCATGCTCACCGACTGGCTACAACACCCCCGTATATCAACAAAAGCATAAAGAATACTGTACCATATCTGTGATGTGTTTCAGGAAAATGAGTCATAAGTCGCAAAAAATAGAATTTGAGATACCATTATATTTGAAAAGATAAGATCAAGCCGATTCCAATGCTAGTAAACAGTCTACTAATCTAATAAGTATTTCTAGATTTTAAGTTTCATATTTTCGTTTTTGAAAAAAAAGTTTACAATATTTCTGGGGGTCAATAAACAGTAAAGTAAATAAATGTAGTCCATATGAGCACCTTAAAAACGAATGGATATATTACATAGATTGTCCTGATATTTGATACATTGATCGATATAGCTATAAGTGATAAACCCTCCAAAAATCAGAACATTCCAATAATGCGATCTTGTGAAAAAAACATTTTGAAAAATATCAATTTTGCGACTTATGACTCATTTTCCTGAAACACATTACATCTCAGTTAAAGGTGAGGAGGTAGGCAAACTACCAAGTGACTAGATCGTCATAGCACTGGCTTGCCCAACCTATTATTGTTTATTGTATTTGTCTTATTTATGTTATTATTACTGCCATAATAGTTTTATCACATTAATGTAGTCGCCGCATCAATCTATCTATCAACTACTACTGTATGTTTTATGGTGTCAAAATGTGTTATATGGGTCAGATCAAAATGTACAATTCGCTTCACCAATCCTCTCAAATAGCCCACATTTAAGACAAAAATGAGCTTCAAAATGCAGTTTAACATAACAGAACTGATACTGCAAATCAATGCTATACCAAATATACTCAGATATACCCAATATTCTTCATTTTCTAGCCTAATTTAGGAGAATTTACTGAATGTGTAGAGCTGCCAATTGTACATTTTCTGAAAATCTGACCCATATTATTGAAGATGTACCCTTCTGGAAATAAAAACCCTATACACATACACATGAGTGGCTTTCCATACTAGGTTTGCAGGCATGAGACATGGAGTCAGTGAACCACTCTGTACACATGTACGTCTCTCCCATGTGGGCTCAGTCTAGAAACGTGTACAACTGACTTTTGGTTGTTTTACACCTCTATCAACACATTGGAGGTTATATCAAGGGTGGGAGAGCTGTGAGGGAGAGAGTGAGTGAGATTGGTTGCTTTACGCCCTTATCAACACATTGTAGTGTTATATCAAGGGTGGGAGAGCTGTGAGGGAGGGAGTGAGTGAGATTGGTTGCTTTACGCCCTAATCAACACATTGGAGGTTATATCAAGGGTGGGAGAGCTGTGAGGGAGGGAGTGAGTGAGATTGGTTGCTTTACGCCCTTATCAACACATTGGAGGTTATATCAAGGGTGGGAGAGCTGTGAGGGAGGGAGTGATTGAGATTGGTTGCTTTACACCCCTATCAACACATTTAATATGGTTATATCAAGGGCGGGAGAGCTGAGAGGGAGGGAGTGAGTGAGATTGGTTGCTTTACACCCCTATCAACACATTTAATATGGTTATATCAAGGGCGGGAGAGCTGAGAGGGAGGCAGTTTATGATCATACCCAGGAAATAGAGGTAGAGAAGAAGGAAGGGAGAGACACAGAAAAGAGACAGAAAGGCACTTTATGGTCTCACCCAGGAAATAGAGATAGAGAAGAAGGGAGAGAGAGACAGAGAAAAAGAGACAGAAAGGCACTTTATGGTCTTACCCAGGAAATACAGATAGAGAAGAAGGGAGAGAGAGACAGAGAAAAAGAGACAGAAAGGCACTTCATGGTCTTACCCAGGAAATACAGATAGAGGAGAAGGGAGAGAAAGACAGAGAAAAGAGACAGAAAGGTATACTTTATGCTCATACCCAGGAAATAGAGATACAGGAGAAGGGAGAGAGAGACAGAGAAAAGAGACAGAAAGGCACTTTATGGTCATACCCAGGAAATAGAGATAGAGAAGAAGGGAGAGAGAGACAGAGAAAAAGAGACAGAAAGGCACTTTATGGTCTTACCCAGGAAATAGAGATAGAGAAGAAGGGAGAGAGAGACAGAGAAAAAGAGACAGAAAGGCACTTTATGGTCTTACCCAGGAAATAGAGATAGAGAAGAAGGGAGAGAGAGACAGAGAAAAAGAATCAGAAAGGCACTTTATCGTCATATCCAGGAAATAGAGATAAAGGAGAAGGGAGAGAGAGACAGAGAAAAGAGACAGAAAGGCACTTTATCGTCATACCAAGGAAATAGAGATAGAGAAGAAGGGAGAGAGACAGAGAAAAGAGACAGAAAGGCACTTTATGGTCTTACCCAGGAAATAGAGATAGAGAAGAAGGGAGAGACAGAGAAATAGACACACTTACCTGACCACTATCCCACAGTCACACAATAACAACATTAGTCGGTCAAAACAAATAATAGGTGTGTGTCCGATTTATCCAGGGGGGGGGGGGGGGGGTAACCTTTTTTAAAAAAAATTCTTAAACCACGTTCCAGGAACTGAACAAAATGTCTCTATATGTATTAGAACAATAGTTGTTTACACAAGGGAAATGTGCTTTTTGACAGTTCCGGGTTAGGAAAAACCTGTTTTCCTACTTTTATTAGCTTTATCCAAAGAGAATTAGGCATGGTCGAAACTTTTTTTTTAAGTAGGGGTTTTTCTTGTGGGGAGGGGGAGGAGGGGTAATCGGAAACGCACCTATTTTTTCGGCCTAGTTAATGTCAGTCATGTATCTATATTAAATCAGAAGCCAGTATACACAGATACTTTCTACACAGATCCACCAACATTTTGTTAAGATGTTCTGAGAGTAACTTTGCGTATTTGAATACTAAATGTGCTTAGTGAAAGTTTGTGACGGGGAGTATAATTGGTTTGCTTTGATCACACACATTTTTTCTTTGTTACATGAGTAGATATATTAAATGGTAACAATTTTGTGAAAGAATAATGGAATTATTCAAATGCGGAATAAATATATAATGCCCGTGCTTCACACAGGATTTGCTAGTGGGACAGTGGGGCCTACATCTTCCCACTCTCCTTGTTCCCTCTCCAACCATCTTTCTCTTTCAAGTTGTCTCTGTAAGTTAGTATCTGTATCAACATTCATACCTCAAATGGAACCGTTGTATTGTTGTTGCTTCCTATTCCCTCTCGTCCCCCCCAACACCCCCATCCTCCCCTCCCTTATATACTATAATACAACTATAATATATAGTATATAATTTGTGATATGTTTCAGGAAAATGAGTCATAAGTCGCAAAATGGATATTTTTCAAAGTGATTTTCCACAAGATCTCTTTATTGAAATGTTCTGATTTTCAGAGGGTCTATCACTTATAGTCATATAAATCCGTGAGACAAATTTGAGGACATTGTATTAAATATATCCCTGTGTTTTGAAGGCCTTTGTATCGAGTATATTTAGTTACTTTACTGGTATTTACCCAGTGAGAAACATTGCAAACTTTTTTTTCCAAAATAAAAATATCAAACTTAAAATATAGAAATACATGTTAGGTACCTTAGTGTTTACCATCATTGGAATCGGCTCGATCTCCTCTTTTCAGATATTGTGATATCTCAAAATCCATATTTTGCGACTTATGACTCATTTTCCTAAAACGGATCCATATATATTTAGTATTTATCATTTCTCAGCCATTAATTGCTCTTAATACTAGGATCTCGCATTGCATATATATAAATATGGATAACTTCTAATGAATTGATGTCTTGAATGGGAATTATGCTTGGCTTGTGATGTAAGTAGATATAGAGTAAGGCATGGAGTACGGAATGACTTCTTCCAATAACACAGTAGTCATATATAAGCAAGTCATGTAGAACATGGTCAGTCTTGGAGGTGGCAGGGCTTCCAGTCAGTCAGCATAGATCTTCATTATACAGCAGTGGGTAGTAGAGCTGACTTAAACAGAGACTCCCGATGTGCAATAGAGCAGTTCTAACATCATTTTGACCTGGACATTTACACCTTATTTTGACCTGGTGCTTTACTAGTGGAAATCGTAAACGATTGTGAGGCTCAAACTTGATTTTAAAATGCTCTATGGACCCGATTTATAATTGCAGTCAAAAAGCTCTCAACAATGCAATGTCAATGCCATTTTCTCCCAAATGATCTCCAAAAAGGGGTTAAAAAACGTGATAGCCACGACGACTTGACACTTTTTAAGTAGGGGTTTTTAATCGGTTTCACCAGAATGATTCGTAAGGAAAAGATTACAAACCCCACAGTAGTAGCTATGATTGGTCATTTGGGACAATTAGGGGAGGACCTTACTCGATTTGACTGGGAGCATATGCGTACATGGTCTAACACAATCTTGCACGATATCGGGCAGGAAAACTATGATTGGCGGGATTCCTCAAGGATCTCATCTGAGAGGACCAGGGCAAACGTTATAGCTTCTATGAACTCTTCCCATATAGACAAATCAAACGTCTGTCCCCAATTTAACAAAGGGAGGTGCCACAACACAAAATCTCACGGAAGTACGCACATACATGCATGTGCTTACTGCTGGCTGGCATATGGGGTGGAACACGACCACCCCATTACCACATGTAATAAAAGGAAGGGCCAGGGCAACAACGGAGGCTCTCAGCCTCAAAGACCCAGTCATAATAATCAAAACGCTAAGAAGGGCCAAAACTACAAAAAGTCATCGGGTTCCAATGACAGATCATTTGCAAAAAACGAATAATCCCTTCCCCCCCAAACGTAAGTTTCACTACCGCAGACCACTGCCCCCCGCTCACAGCGGGGCAATCTAACACTCAACTCAGCGAAAGCTTCTCTCATATCACCCCCCCTCACGATAAACATATTGATGACATAATGAAAATCCAGGTAGACAAGATTGAGACCAGACAATCTCAACCCTGCTCGGTCTTGGGGGAGGAGGGGGTGTATGAGGGCATCGACCCAGTAGCGGTCACTGGTGAAAAAACAATTAGTATAGATGATCCTAGTATTTTTTTTTTTTTGACAAATCTTTATTCAGGAGGATAGGTGGCATTTGCCAAAATTTTTAATCAGTTCGGGTAATCCCGGTATTCCACTGGATCCTGAAATTTCGCATTTTTCAAAATTGACAATAGTAGCTATCTTAATTTAGCTGTTTGTTATCATATTGTCTAGATCAATGGAGAGAATGTTTAGATGAATAGAAATGATGAGATGAAATGTAGGTGATACTGTGATATATGAAATGTTGGGTGCATAATATTTATGCAGTATGTCATATAACAATGGATTCTAATAATAATTACCGTCTATAATATAGGTATGCGGATAGTTTTTGCTAATATCCCATTTTTAACTTTATACTTGAAACTGCACAGGGATTCGATATTCTTAATTCCGTCTTCTAACTTATTCCACTGTAGTATGCCGGTATAGGCAAGCGACTTTTGATATGAGGTACAGTATGGTCGGTTTACCTCGAAATTCAACCTCCAATTCTCCCTGAGGGCATATGCCCTATTTGGTCTCCTCCTTTCTATCCAATCTAGTCTACAATGGTGTAATTGCTTGTGGAAGAATTTTAAGTTATTAAAGTATATACGCTCTCGTATGGTCATGGTGTTAGAGAGTCTATGAAGGTCATCAACATTGTGCCTTCTTGTTTTTTTTAATGCAAACCTGAGTGATTTGTTCTGCACTACTTGCAGTTGCGTTAGGAGGGTTTGGCTACTATTCATATAGCAGGCATTCGCATAGTCCAAATAGCTCAGAACCATTGATTTGACCAAGAGGGTTCTGGTTTTAACATCCAATGCATGTCTATTTATATAAAGATTACTTAGTCTGGCATTTGCCTTACTAATAACCGACTCAATCATGTCATCAAAATTGAGTTTCACATCAAATGTCAGACCTAGGTAGGTGAATGTTTCCACCCAATCCAAATCGACATTATTTATGGCTATTTTCCGTACTGGTGGGTCAGTATGTCTAATACTTTCCGGAATTAACATCGTTTTCGTTTTAGGTAGGCTGATACAGAGTTTATTTCGCAGGCTCCACTCGGCTATTAGTTGTGTGTCATTTTGGCATTGGCCAATTAGCTCGTTACGGTTGTTAGCACTATTGACTAGAACAATATCATCTGCAAATAGCAGCATATCACCCTCAATTGGGATTGTACATATGTCATTCACAAATATATTAAATAATATTGGTCCGAGTATGGAGCCCTGCGGTACTCCATGCCTGATAGGAAGGTACCCTGATTGATGTTCCCCCACCTTAACCTGTTGAGATCTTTTACTCAGGTAGTTAGTCAGCCACTTGACAAGCCAGTTCGGGAAGTTATATTTCGATAGTTTGCCTAATAATAAATCGTGATCAATCGAATCAAAGGCCTTCTTATAATCAAAGAAGACCAATGTGCTATCTTTCTTGTCATTTCTGTTGTTAACTAGTTTATACAATAGTAGATAAATGGTTTCAATGGTGGAAGAGTTCTTTCTAAAACCTCCCTGCTGTGGCAATATAACATCATTATTTTCAATTAATTCTTGTAGCTGGTTATTAATATGTTTCTCCAATACCTTGCCGGCCACATGAGTTAGTGAAATTGGTCTTAAATTAGTAACATGGGTTGCGTTTCCTTTCTTAGGTATAGGTATTACTGTTGCCGATTTCCATTTCGTTGGCATAGTGCCTGTATTAACAGATAGGTTATATAAAAATATAAGTTGTTGTTTCGAACCATTAAAGAGCATCTTGTATATTTTCATTGATATTTCGTCGCACCCAGATGACTTGGATATAACTAAGTCATCCAGGATTTTTGATAATGATACCATGTCAATCGGTTTATAGTTGGCATTAGCCATGTCTATGTTACCCTGGATAGGTTGTACCTGATCGTTGTTGGCAGCTTGCGCCGTCATGTCTGACGCTATTGTTGCACCAATGGTAGCGAAATACTTATTAATAATAGGTGGTATGTCCCCGGCATATGCCATCGATAGTGTAGTTGGATCAAGTACCTTGTTAATCTGGGATTGGTTGTTCTTGAAAGGTAGGTATTCATTCAGGATTTTCCAGAATTTTTTGTAGTCATATTTATAACGCTCTAATTCTTGCTGGAAGTATCTACTCCTGGCCATACGTGTTTCATTATTGGCCTGGTTCCTAAAGAATACTGCTCTAACTCTGAATTCCTCTCGCCGTGTCTTTCTAAATCGTCTGAAATTATAATCTCTATTATAGGCTAAATTTAGGAGTTCATTAGAATACCAGGGGGGTTTATTTTTTTTGGCCTTATATTTTTTCTTCGGACAGAGTTTGTCTGAGACCATTACGTATTTATCAAGTACAAAGTCCCAGGCTTCATCCGCACTTGTCAGGGAGTACAGCGTATTCCAATCTCTAATCCCACCAAGTTCGTGATTAATGGCCTCCTGACTTAGGTTGGAGTATGATCTTGCTTTAAAGTTACTTTTGACATATTTCTCTCTGGCCTTTTTTTTGATTAAGTATATCATATTGTGATCACTTAAGTTGTATTGGATCACACCCGAGTCACTAACATATTTAATGTCGGTGAGGATATGATCAATGATTGACGATTTGTCCTTATTACCATCCCTTGTAGGTAGATCTATTAATAGTTTTAGATATTTATCTTTGCTCAAGTTAATGAAGTCCTGCCTATTGTTATTGGTATATTGTGGTCTGGGGGTCGTGTCTATATTGACATCACCAAGAACCGTCAGTTCATGGCCCGGATAAGCTTCTCTGGCTTTATCTATATAGTCACTTATTAATGCAATAAAATTTGGAATACTGCCAGCCGGTGGACGGTACAGGCTTAACATTAACATATTTTTAGATTCCGGGTAAATTATGCGTATAGTTTGCAACTCTAAGTCCCGACTCAGGTGGGTCAGCTCAGGTTCCATTGAGTATTCTAGTGTTTCATTGATAAACGCACATAGTCCCCCTCCCACTGCTCTACTCCTGTCTAGTCTTTCAATTACGTAGCCCGGGAGATTGATATTGGCGTCTAGTATGTTAGGCTGCAACCACGTTTCACCACACATAAGGACATCAAACTTAATTTGTTCTAGGTCCAATTTAAATTGTGTCCATTTATTTATGATCGATCTTATATTTAGGTATAGAAACTTGCGACCTTTAGCTTCCCTTAGAAATAACATAGATTTTCTTAGGGTACTGGTAGTAGACTTAGCCATTATTACATAAGCCTGTTACTCTGGTATAACCTTCAATCAGCAGCTTGTTATCAAAGGGATAATTTGGCATTTGCCATGTGTTTAAGTATTTCATCTTACAGCTAATACACAACAATGGAGTAGTGGTTGAGTCCACCTCCTTCTTATACCAATATAACATAACAAAAGCAACACTGGTAAGTACAGAGTAATCTTTACGCAACTCTAATAGACAATGACTATATATACCCTGTTCGTATAGAACCAACTCCTGTTTACCTAGCGTCCTATAATGAGTTGTGTAGTGGGGTGGCATTTGCCATAAGTAGCTTGGTCTAGAATACCAATTCAGACGAGGGGGGTGCCTACCTAGTGTTAGATACAGGTACATTGATCTAGTTATGGTCAGTATAACCCAGCTAAGGAGGCTATACTGGCCAAAACTTACGGGGGAGGGAAGGGACCTTGATACTCTCAAAATCTATGACACAGTGCGGGCCACAGGTAGGGCTAATATGTTGGAGGCAAAGGTAAAGGTAACTTCCCTTCTAAAGCCAGAAAACTGGGAGGCCATAGCCACGGGCCACCCAGACGACAGAATAGTGCTAGATGGGATTACATACGGATTCCCACTCCAATACACAGGCCCGGTCTTGGACCGACCGAACAAATCCGCCCACAGCTCCGGTAAACAATTCCCCGCAGCCATAGACAAATATCTTGAAACAGAAACAGTAAACAATGCAATGCTAGGCCCATTCGAAGACGGCCCATTCGAATGGTATAACGTCTCCCCCATCATGACAAGACCAAAGTCAGACCCTAGTAAAAAACGCATAATCATAGATCTCTCATACCCGCCAGGAAACAATGTAAATGACTATGTCGCTAAAAACTCAATGTTTGGAAATATACATGACCACACTCTCCCTACTATCCCCGAGGCAGTGGATACCATTAGAGGCATGGGCTTCCAATGTACCCTGGCTACAATTGACATCCAGCGAGCATACAGGAATATTCCTACATGCCCGCTGGACTATCCGCTTCTTGCTATATCACACAGAGGCAAGATATACATTGATAAAGCAATGCCATTCGGCTCGCGTAACAGTTCGCTCTATATGCAAAAGATAGCAAACTTTGTAGTTCGGGCATTAAAACAAAGGGGCATACACGCGTATATGTTTCTTGATGATATGCTAATAATACACCAGTCAGAACAGGACCCCCACGCTCAATTTGCCCAGACACTCTCCCAATAGCATATGAAAAGATACAAGCCCCCTCCCCAAGAGTAACATACCTGGGAATAAACATCGACTTGTCAAAAAGGGAAGTCTCAATCCCTCACAAGAAGGTACAGGAATTTCTCGCTCTCATCAGGTGGGCTATTCGCCAAGAAACACTAACTCTAGTCCAAATTCAATCAATAGTGGGAAAAATAAATCACTTGGGAAAATGCTTTCACCGGCACGTTTATTCATGTCTAGGATCCTTGAAACCCTTAGGCAAAATTACACCAACCACACCGTCCCGGTCACAAAACCACTTGTGGCCGACTTGAAGTGGTTCATTCGTTTTCTGGTGACTTATAATTGCAAATCAATCATACACACCAGCCCACCGGTCAAATCAATTGTGGCCGACTCCTGCCTCACAGGCGGGGGCGCCTCCGACATGACAAACTACTATGAATTGGTGTATCCACACAAGATTGCTGCGAGCTACCACATATCCATTCTCGAATGTTTAAATTGCTTAGTCGCTCTCAGAATGTTTGTGTCTGAGAAGGACAGGAATACTACAATTGAACTGTGCTGTGACAATTCCGCAACGATTCACACATTGAGGGCGGGGCGGGCACGCGACCCCGTTCTGTGTGCAATAGCAAGGGCTGTGTGGTGGATACTAAGACAAAAATGACCAAGGAACATAGCGGGAAGCCGTATCGTCCCGCGGCGGAGGTATCCGACCAAGGGTGCGTAGCACCCGCGGTCGGATACTGAAGCCAAGGGACGATACGGATTTCCCGCTATGTTCCGCGGATTTTTTTGTATTTATTTCGCCGTTTCTTATTAAAGTGTACTCGGGCATGATAAATGTATTGGTAAAATTAAGTTATATTCGTCTTGGTTGACATCGACGACTTTGTTGACATCATGACGCCCGTCACGACTCCCGTCATGACGCATTTGCGTATTTCTACGCGCCGTTTTTTCCGACCGGCGTGGGTCGAACTACATTTTAGAACGCAAAATTATTTAATCCTGCCCTGTCATGTACATTTATTTTACTAACTGCTATGCAGTAAATTACTGTAATAAATATATTCATTTATTTTCTTAAATGTTACAACTCATTTATATGCGCTGACACTATTATTGTTGCGCTGACACTATTATTATACGGCCGTCGTATTGGCCTCAGGCCTGAGTTGCAGTCTCAGGGCTAAGTCAATGGGCCGTACGTATTGACCACAGCCAAAGGTGAAATAAAGGCCAAATACAACTTGCATATTGTATACACTCACGTCCCTGGCGTTGAAATGATCTTAGCCGATGCTCTCTCTCGGGCACATACATCCCAAGAATATAGAGCCACAGCAGACAAACTTATAACTAAGCATAAAATCAAAAAACTTACTCCTCCTGTCTATGTGACTAATTTCAAGCAATTTATTTAACAGATTCGGGACTTGACTCATATCTCAGGGCAGCTGAGAGCCGGATGACCCAAGCATATCGCCCGGGTACCATCAAGAACCACAGATACATCCTCAGACTCTATGTGGGCATGGCCACACAATTTCGTCAAAACTACCACAATCCATCGGTACAACTGGTCGCGGCCTTCATCGAGCAGGCAGCTCGTTCGGCCCGCACCGCGATGGGTGTAGCATCACTTGTCTCATCACTAAAGGCTATCTTACAAAGGCTTGACATTCCAACAGGGGCCTTTCAATCGCGCCAGGTCCAACTATTATTGAGATCTATATCTATAAACAAGAGGACCCCGGCAGTCCAGAGGCCTCCTATTACACCTCAGGACCTTAGGCGCATTCTACAGGCGCTTCATTTCAACCCATACTACTACCAATACGCGGTTGCTTTCCTCCTGCTATTTACTACAAATATGCGCCAGTCAAATATAGCCCCAAGAACTCAGAGACAACCTGACTATCAACAAGGAGTCTATAGTCATAAATATTAAATGGTCAAAAGCCCAACAGACTGTCGCCAACCAAGCCTCTTTGACCATTCCTCGGGCAGCCGACAAGCAGCTGTGTGTAGTCTACCATCTTTCAAGGTTATACAAGATATCCCCGCCCTCCCCAAACGCCCTCCTCCTCCGCTTTAGAGACAAAACTCCAATGATTACCAACACCTAGTCTCCATATGGAAAAAGGTGGTGGCTTCAGCTGGCATTGATCCCACCACCACGTTACACTCTCTAAGGAGGGGGGGCAGCCTTTACCTACAAGAAAAAGGCGTGGATATTCCAGACATTGCAAAGCACGGTGGCTGGAAAAGTGGAGCCATCTTTCGTTATGCGAGAAACCCCTCCACTATCTCTACACTCCAGGCACTAAAGTCCCTCTCATGAACTACAAGCCTTGCCTTTGGCTTAAAACTACACATCTGCTTCAAACATCAATTGCCATTGTCAATCACGCTGCCATGTTTATCGCTGATTACCTCTTAACTTAATCATCAATTTACAATTGTCTTATCACTTTTATCAATGATCAATCAAACAAATATATTGATCTCTTATCTTCTTATTATACATCAAAGTTTATTTATCATCCATGTATTTACCAATTCATTCATCATATTTAATAAATATTATAAATAAACTTTTATTCTCCAACCCGGTGTCCGTCTTAGTCCATGGGTATACAAAGTATACATTTCCTGAAAGAGGAATTTGTTACCTTCGTAATGACACAAGAATTAAAGCAATGGCATGATTTGTACTCACACAGCGAATGACAGAATGAAGAACATCATTATTGTAGCCAATTTCACATTCCAAAAACTCAAACCAATGCATATTGTATTTGGTTGAATTCGGAAATTTAATTGCAATTTTGATGTTTTTCACGTTTTTGGTTTATGTCATATCTTTGCCAATTCCAATCGTATAAACATAGAAATGGTATGTATGTATTCCTAAGAAAAACATGCTCCTTATTTCTATGAACATTTTAAGGTTATATAAATATTATTTCCACTGATTTTCTTATTTGTTGCTAGTACACTATTGTATTTTATACTTGATAAGGCTGTAACAATCCACTTTTTGCCGAAATGATATCATTGTACCTGAATGCAGTGAATATCTATGTTATACCTTGGCGACTTTTTGAGATTTTTACAAAATTTCAAAAACATTAAATATCCCGACATGTCTATCTGATTTTTGCTGATTGATACAACTATTCTATCTATTAATAGGGATATGACGCTTAGACTTTGATATTTTGTTTCCAAATGTTAATAGGGCCCTTGTCGATGTTTCATGAGAAGTGCCCTTATAATAGCATATTTCATATGGTCATTTAATTTCTGATGAATAACGGGGCAGGAATCAGGACTGTTATTTTGTGTTGTATCAATTTATCTGGTCTACATATGTTATTGAATAATAATGATACCAGGAATATGGCAAAACAGGGCAGGAATTAGGAGTGTTATATTATTCTAAATGAACTTTTAATTTTTTGATATCATATCACATTTGATTATCTATCCATACTAATTCAAACAAATACAAATCAGAACTTATTCATTGGGTCATGGTATATGGTGAGTTGTATATCTCTCCCATTACAAACAAATCTAGTGCTATATTTTTCTGAGAATGATAGGTCTCAAACGTACTCCAATATCTTGGAGACTTGGTTATCATACACAAACTCTATAGCTACAGAAAGCAGAGACAATAAGGAATCCAACTATAAGCACCATTTTGTTCTCACAACAATAACAGGATTGTTATTCTTGCACGAAATCATTACGAATTCTCAGCATAATTAATGTGCGGCAATTAGAACTAGATGAAACTGTGAATTCTAATATTGACGCTGACATTAGTGAGCGTAGAAAACGTTTAAAGGCCGGGCACAAGAAGGGTCTCTAGACCGACCGGTTGGTCGTTATCTTCCAACTCCGCCCCACACCCCATATATGGCAGGGGTGAACTTTGACCCTGATGCACACAGAGTGCAACTCTTATCTTTGTTGTGACGAGCAGGAGCGCGGCAGTGATATGGGCCATTGGTGCCACTAAGAGGGGTGGGGCAGGTTGGGGCAGCACATGGAAGACCATGTGTTTGGTGTATATGTATGTACACACGCTGCCTGGTTGCTATGGATACCTACCTGTCAATCATTCCTGAGTAACGGTTCTCATATTTACAAATATTTCATGAAGAAACTGAATTTTCTCTTTTCTATGCATGTGACAAGATAACACATCTATGAAGATATGACCAGTAGACATTCATGTATGTGTTCAGCAATTTTGTATGAAAGTGGTTCATTATAGTTCATTTTATATGAAAAAATAATATCCCAGGTTGGTTATGATTCTACAGTTTGAATGTACAGGGAGGAATGCTGGGAAGGGCCATGGGCCCTTTATATATGCTGTGCCCAGCCTTTAAAATCTTTATTTTTTAGCTGAAGATTGGGGCAGGAATTAGATGTGTTTTATCAATATAATTCATGTTGTCCATGGAACTATTTATACTACATGATTGTATGATTGAATAAGATTCAAATACACTACAAAAAGGTTTCAACTGTCCCTGCCTTCCTATTGTGATGGGCTTCCTTAAGGTGTTAAAGCTTTGGTAAGAGTTGTGTGTCAACATTTTGAGAGTGTGAGGGTTACCCTGGGAGGGGATTCGCACTAGATTGACACCCCTCCCTATCTGTCGGGGACAACCATAGGGGGTTAGAAGATAATGGGGGTAATCCCAATTTTCATTCTTCACTCCTTACTCATCTCTTAACTCTATGGTTTTTACACAATAATGTTTCTTAACATCCATAGGTAACAGGCTTCTTTAAGGTGTATTAGCTTGACTCATATATGATGTATATATGGTTCATACCTACTCACCATATGAAAGGCCAAAATATTCTACATTAAATCAAAACTCTGCCCATTTATCACTTGTTGAAATATTTTAACTGTATGCAACATGTGGATTTACACCTGATTTAGACACATAATTTTGAGATGCATTTTGAAGTGCATCAGTTAATACACCATGCATCAGGTACAAAACCAGGTGCAAAACATTTCTTTTGAGAGGATTGCAGTTTTGTGACTGGTCAGATGCAGTTTTGCATGCAGTGGCGGATTTTACAATGCACATCGGGCTGGGGACCCTTATATACTCAACATGTATTGCAACAGACTCGAGGTACATTTCATCATCCTTTCCAGGCTTCCTGCAATGCACAGTGGCCATTTCATCAGCAACTCGTGCTACCGAGTGGACACTGCCCATTGCATCAGCCTCCAAGTCTGACCCCCGTCTGACCCCTGGGGAGAGCGAGCTGATGCAATGGAGCTGGATGATGAAATCCCTGCGCGCCATTGCATGTGAGCTACTCCGCCATTAACTCGAAGGCTGACCCCTCTACCACCTTGCGACTGATAGATCAATAATACAAATAAATAAACAAGTAACACCCCCTAAATAAAATAGGGACACTGACATATACATGTTAAGTCAGGCAATCATGTTTACACATTCAATTCAATTTAAGAATTTTTTATTGCTGTAGATGTTTTACAATAAGGTGGTCCAACATTCTAAATAAACAGATGTCTAGATAGGTCTTCCGTTGGGTGCCTGGAGTCTAGGTTCCCTTAATGGGCATTAACAGACTTAATACAGATTAATTGGCTCTCTTTCCTAGAACAGATATCAAACACTAACACAGTTTTCAAGTGAAAATCAATGAAAAGTTATATAATGACATTTCTTCTATAGAATATACAATAATAATATTGTTCAAATAATTAGAACTAAAAACATTGAACTATGAGTAGTGAAAGAATATTGTATATGAGTTGATGCATATACAATATTTCAATATCAATTGTAGAGAAACCTTTTTCCTGATTGATATAAATAAGATTGTTATAAAAGTTAATATAAATTAATAGATCATTATGAAATATAAAGTTTAATTGTGTCACAGCCCCTCAGATCAGAATGGTATGTCAGTGATTGGACGCCTACTGCGCTAATGACTTTCCCAGCCCAGGAGTAGGGTGTCCTAATGGGATGATAATGGCATTTTGTGGATACAAGTGATATGCCTTCCCTCAGTTTGGAGGGACACTGTCAGCTCTGAGCCTAGACTACCTCGGTAAACTGAAGCTCACAACAAGAGCATAAATGCAAAAGTTACTGGTCCCAAAACCCACATGTGTGTTATGTTAAACTCATATACAACTAGTGTGTTACATAAATATCTATCACCAGTGCTTACCAAATATCTAATATTGATTGTAGACAAACATTTTTCCTGATTGATATAAATTATATCATTATAAAGATTAATATAAATCAATAAATCATTATGAAATATAAAGATTTGTCTGTTAGAATTAAATTGTTATATCTCCCTTGTTGATATAATAATACATTTATAAATACAGGGTAACAAAGAGTTGGTTGATGGAGCATGAATATTACCCAAGTGCATTTAGTCTTAAGTCTTGAGTCCCACTGGCCGGCTACTCCTCCCGCTACTCCTCCCGTTTCTTTGACAGCCTATTGTTCCCACTTCTTTAGAAGCCGGAGCAAGCAACCAAAGGTATACCGGAATAGGTGCTATTGCCCCCCTACTTCCACCGCTACTTCTAACGCTACTCAGAAATTTAAGCAGACAACATTTTATTTTCACATAGAAATGAATGCATCAAGTAGCATGAGAAGTAGTGTAGAGTGGTGCTAGTGGCCCGCTTCAGCCCCTGCTATTTCCCGCTACCTCGATCCTGCTACAAAGTAGCTGCCACTTCAAATCAAACAAGTTTGGTAGAAGCAGGAGCACTCTACACTTTGAAAACGGGAAGTAATGTTGCTTTGTAGCTGGGCCCAATAGCACCCATCCCTGTTACTCTCCTGCTTCTGCTCCTGCTTCTTTCATCAAGAAGCGGGGGAAATAGCTTTTAGTGGCTGAGACCAACAGCTTAGTTACCTGTTTTATTACATTTGCAACTATGTAACTAGTGACATACGCACTGTGCATAACTCACTCTAGATACATAGCAATGTGAAATATAATAAGTAATGATAAAAGTTAGTTCAGTCCTTATAACAGTTCTTCTACTAACTCCTGGGGTAGTATACTACCATCTATCGTGGTATGATGATTTACCAGGCTGTTTACTTCAGCTCCTATAGCTTTTCTTCCAATAACTTTATTAGTATACTACCATGTTTTGCTGAAAGGAAACATGTTAATGTGTGGTATATCCTGCTATACATGTGCCACCCCCATCCACAGTCGGCAAGCACTCAGGTGGAGGGGAAATGGCACACCTGCATTTCGGTCCCTCAACATTTTGATCCAGAGACAAATGGTAGGAAGACAAATGAAGCATAGTCCTGAGTAAAACAATGTATCCAAAATACGCAAAATTCCGCTTTGTGGCAACATTTTCATGTCAATTTGAATATTCTGAATGAGTAACGCCACCTTAAGGCTTGTATCTACTCAGCTGATTGTCTCATGAAGGAAGTCTGTCAATGGCTGAATGGATGGATAAGAATCACCTAATATCACTGAATAGTATGAACTAAATGATGAGTTTTCACATCATTGTCTAATCCTGGGTGGTCTGTTGGAACTAGTCCTTCATCTCCTGCTATCTGCAGTTGTCTAAAGCGGTCTGGCCACTGTTGACAAAATCATTGGTGATGCGTTGGCAATGAGCCAGTTGATAAGAATTTTGTAAAATTTATTGCATCATCTTTACATTGGCTTGTCATCGCTTTGTCTTTGGCAACAGCAAGCGATGACAAGTGATGAGTGGGCGATGTCAAAATTGCATCGACAAGGCTAGCGATGAACATCAAACATGTTTGATATTTCCTGTTGATGTGATTGTTATGTAACATTACGTTTTGCATCGGTGCTTTGTCAATGGAGGTAATATCCGTAGTGATGTGTTGGCGATGCCTAGTCGATGCGATTACATATGTAAAAGCAAATGAATTAGTTCTATAGTTGCTGATCTTATTCTGGTTGTTGATGCAAAGATGATGCAGCCCTCTTTATCGATGTGCATCGCCGGTAATTACATCGACTTTGCATCGTCTTTGCATAGTCTTTGCATCGACTTGGTTTTGTCGACAGTGGCCAGTTTGCTTAATCCTGGGTGGCCTGCTGAAATAGTCCTGCTATCTGGAGGGTGGGGGAGCAGTCTCTGGTTTCCTGAAGACCAGGAGGAGGAGCAGGAGGCTGGAGCATAGGAGGGACATGGTCCCGCTGACCAGGAACGCAGGGTCGTACTGCCCCAGGACATCCTTGATCAGACCTGCAAGGAGAATGTGAGAATAGAAACATCTATAGGGCAAAATATAAGAATAGAGAATATCTTCAACTGATATTGATTCAGGGGGTTTCTTCTTAAACCTGTGTACACAATAAGTATCAAGATATTTTTCATTATCAGGCTATTTCGAAGATTGTATGTATAATGTTTATTCCCAGAAGTGTACATTTCTGCAATACTAGATATTTTATGAAACCATAGCTCTTCTAGAGGGCCCCTATCGAAAATGAAGTTAAACTATATTAGACAGTAAAAGTTTAGTTGAAAGAAAGATGCAGCGACTACACTAGCATATGAAGCTAATATGGCAATAACAATAAAATAAAATAAAATAATAATCTGAGCATGCTACATGCCACAAAGTGAGGTCATATAATGCACTCTCCTTCATGTGTATGTTAGGCTTTTCTTAGTTCTATGTTTGGGCTGATGTTATGATTTAACTTGAGGCTTATCAAATTTCAGGTATGGGTGTCCAAACTGAAACACTACTCCATGTAATAAATTATGATACAGTCAGGGCGTCAGAAAATGTACAATCAACAGCTGGATCAAATTATGCTAAACAAAGCTGAAAAAATACTGTGTACTGTGAAAAAATAATTGTATGTGTGTATACTAGATTTTGCATAGGGTTAAGGGCTTATGTCACAGCCTAAAGGGGGGGCCTCCACTGGCTGTGGTAAGCTCTGCGGTAAGCCTTGTGATGGTGCTGTGATGGTGAGAAGTGCCTACATGGCTCACTGGCCATGTAGGCAGGACCTTGCCACTTCATCATTCCTCTCCACCTACAGAACCAGCACAAACCATCACGAGGCTTACCGCAGAGCTTACCGCAACCAGTGGAGACCACCCTTAATTGATCAGAATTTACTAAATGTGTTCAGCTGCTAATTGTACAATTTCTGCCTCCCTGATGCACTGATACTCACCGGTGATCAGACTACCAGACGTACACCCAAAGGAGGCAAAGAAGAGAGCAAGGCCCAGAGCATCAGGGATCTTGTCTGGGCGCACCAGGTCAGTGAGGATGGTGTTCCTCTGTCCCCCAAACCCACCATTGAGCAGCCCAAACACACAGCAGGCTATCAGTATGGAGAGATAGCTGGTGCACAGGGGCAGGGCAAACACTGCTAGGCTGGAGCTGAACCCATAGAAGGCATAAATGTACGCCCGGTACTTCTTGATGCCAGGGATGTCAAATAGAACTGCTGTCACAATTTTCCCTGCAGCGTCACAGCCGCCATTTGCTGTGACTAAGCTGGTTGCCAGCCGGACACTGATACCGCGCTGCACTGCCAGGGCAGGGGCGAAGGCAGCGGTGGTGTAGACTATGTAGAAATTACCATAGGATATAAACATGAGGCATGAGAGGTATGGGTCTTTGAACAATTTTATATATTTCACTATTGCACTGAGAATTCCATGGTTAGTTTGTTTGCTATTCCCCTCAAAATGAACACTTCCATTGGTAACAGCTTTACCATTGTTTTCCACCACTATGTGATCACTTTGGTGGATTTTGCTGTAAGATCCCTTCTCTGTGGTTACAACTTCCATGGCAGGTATTGTAGGGTAAGGTTTGGACATGACTTTGTAAGGTTTTATTGGGTAAAACAAAGCTGCAGCGACACAGCCTTGTAAAGTTAGTCCTGAGAACATGATCATGCCACCGGTGAAGCCGTATGTTTCAAAGAAGAGCTCCAGTAGAGGCGGGCAGACAAACATGCCAAGGGCGGCCCCGATCGTGGTGAGACCCATTGCCAGGGCTTTCCTGGCTCTGAAGTACTGGTTGATGATGAGGAAGCAGGAGTTGAAGGCTAGGGAGAGCCCTGACCCTGTAATGTAGGAAACACAGTCTGTGTAAGTGTTTGTTATACTGAGGACTTGGACTGAGGACTGAGGACTGAGGACTGAGGAGTGTATTTGTATCAATATTCTGCTGCTGTTATATGTTTATAGAAGAGTTACTCATATTATGACTTATACAACTGAATTTATCAATATTCTGCTACTGTTATATGTTTATAGAAGAGTTACTCATATTATGACTTATAGGACTAGATTTATCAATATTCTGCCACTGTTATATGTTTATAGAAGAGTTACTCATATTATGACTTATACGACTGAATTTATCAATATTCTGCTACTGTTATATGTTTATGCAAGAGTTACTCATATTATGACTTATAGGACTAGATTTATCAATATTCTGCTACTGTTATATGTTTATACAAGAGTTACTCATATTATGACATATAGGACTGAATTTATCAATATTCTGCTACTGTTATATGTTTATAGAAGAGTTACTCATATTATGACTTATAGGACTAGATTTATCAATGTTCTGCTACTGTTATATGTTTATAGAAGAGTTACTCATATTATGACTTATAGGACTAGATTTATCAATATTCTGCTACTGTTATATGTTTATAGAAGAGTTCCTCATATTATGACTTATACGACTGAATTTATCCATATTTTCCTGCTGTTATATGTTTATGCAAGAGTTACTCATATTATGACATATAGGACTGGATTCATCAATATTCTGCTGCTGTTATATGTTTATACAAGAGTTACTCATATTATGACTTATAGGACTGAATGTATCAATAATCTCCTGCTGTTATATGTTTATACAAGAGTTACTCATAGTATGACTTATAGGACTGGATTTATCAATATTCTGCTACTGTTATATGTTTATACAAGAGTTACTCATATTATGACATATAGGACTGGATTTATCAATATTCTGCTGCTGTTATATGTTTATACAAGAGTTACTCATATTATGACTTATAGGACTGAATGTATCAATAATCTCCGGCTGTTATATGTTTATACAAGAGTTACTCATATTATGACTTATAGGACTGAATGTATCAATATTCTGCTGCTGTTATATGTTTATACAAGAGTTACTCATATTATAACTTATAGTACTGGATTTATCAATATTCTGCTACTGTTATATGTTTATACAAGAGTTACTCATATTATGACTTATAGGACTGGATTTATCAATATTCTGCTGCTGTTTTATGTTTACACAAGTGTTACATATTATGACTTATAGGACTGGATTTATCAATATTCCGCTACTGTTATATGTTTATACAAGAGTTTATATGTTTATACAAGAGTTTATATGTTTATACAAGTGTGTATACAAGTCGCAAATTTGATAATTTATTGATTAAGTATTTAGTATTAAATTGATAGAGTATTTTATTCATTAAGATCTCTTTGCATGAATGTTGTCAACTCTGTATATATCACTTTGAAAAATATCAGTTTTGTGACTCATGAGGGGCCACACATCAGAAAAAGAGTAGGGAGTAGTGGACTCCCCACCCCCCAGCCCCACCCTGCCTTGCTCAAACACAACAACAAGGTCCTCACCTGCGGCGCTGAAGGTGATGTAGGCAACGAGTAGAGACGGAGCGACACCTGTTGCCAGAATGCTGCATGAGAGGAGGAGAGAGCCACCTAGCGCCACCGTGCGGCAGGAGAAGCGCTTCATCAGCCACCCACTCACAGGCCCTGGTGGAGAAACAATGTACTAGAGATTTAAGGTTGTAGTCCCTACATGAATCTACACAAACATTGCTTTAATTCTTTCAGTGAACATTAGGATGCTGAAATTAAGAAAACAGATCTAAAAACTAAAGAATATATTCCATCTTCATCGTACAGTAGACATCTTCCCCATCAGGCATTTGGAATCAACATATCATCTATATATTCTAAGTACTAGCTTGATGTGTTGTAATATATTATATGTAGGCTAAAGGCCGTAATTTTCGACAATAACTTCTTCATGTATTGGAAATTTATTGAAATTCTAAATATTAATAATGGTAAAATTGGATGAGTAAGGGTTAGATGTGACGCAAGAAAACATCCACATGGTGGAGAGGCCTTTTTTGTTAACCATTCATAATTGTACGGCCATATTTGTAATAAAAAAAATAAAAAAAATACATAGCTATGATAGGGCCTAGAAGAAATTGCAGACATGCACAGTGGCACATGCAAATCCACTATTATAGTTGCAGTCTGAATTTACCCCAAAATATCTACCTCTTAAGTTAAATCTAATGTTTTCCCCCTCTTTTTAGATTGATGAGATAACATCAATCTAAATGGATTGGGGTGATGTCTGTCAATCATTGATAGCATCTTGGCTTCTCCCATCCTGGATATCAGTGTGAGGAATCTGTTGATTCTGATATCAGCAGATGGGATCAGCTGGTAATGGCTGGCATGGGGAGGGGATGGCGTTTAGGTGTGAATTATTTTTTGGAAAGGCTTTTATTCACAAACGGTTGCCTGGTCACTCTCACTCAAAAGGTGATTTTTGTAATTAAGGGGTAGACAATGTGTGAATTAAAGTTGCAAGTTGAGAAGTAAGATGCCTCATATGTAAAGGTGTTAAAGGGACCAACAAAATTACATAGAGTGACAAGTCATATATGGGATAGGGATTTCATGTTTTCTGTTTCTCCTTCCTCTCCCTCCTACTATCCCTCCCTCTTGAACTTTACTTAACTGACATCAATCTTCGTTTCCCTTGGAAACCCATTCTTCTGCATGAACCGGAAATAAATAAATGTAAACTGATCACTGTTAACTAATTCTTGTTAATTCTTGACATTGGACAGAGGGGTAGGTTTGTGTCATATCATCGCTCATTGTTATAAACATTTTCTGTGGAAATGTTAAAACGTAGTCAGGTAAAGTGAGAATGATATCAACTGTGTAGAGGGCCAGTGAGCGATATTGTGTGAAAATGGCACCGATAAATATAAATATAAACTTTTATAAAGGTATGCAGCAGAGCCAAGAGATTAAAATGGTCCACAATTATTAGGGTCAAATCACTCTCAGATGTGTAGATGAACAAGTTTACCCTTGATTCTTACTTTCACTTCATTTTATTCACTTAGTTTTGCCTTGCTTTTACTTTATTTTGTTACATTTTATTGTTGTGCAGCAAGCAGGTCCAATATTAGACACTGTCTATATTTAGCTAGAAATAGATGTACAAATAATAAGAATAGCAAAGTAATAGTGGGTGGGTTAAGTGACTTTATACTTCAAGTCATGCTACAAATATCCCCTTTGGCATAAGTGTACCTTAGGGTCATAGAAATCTTTTTATCCAAAGACACAAGTGAGATCACCCTTTGAATTCAAAATATATGCGTTTCCATGGCAACAGGGTATCATTATTTTCAAAATAAGGTATTTAGAGTATTACTTGTATCCTTTTGTCAGGAATGTTACCAAACTTGACAATATGAATGGTATATGTAAGGGCTGTTTACAGACAATTACTTGGTGACCTTGACAAAGGTCAAGGTCATCATTTTGAAGGTCAAAGTTGAGAATTTAGTCAATTTTTTTGATATACTGTTGTTTCAATTGCTACTGTAACCTCAGGTTATATATAAATACCTTGTGATCTACTAACTATTGTTCCCTAGGTCAACAGCTCTGTATTCATACTCTATTTGTCCATACAGACCTATTTTAACTAAATCTATTGCTGCCAATATAAAAAATAGTCAGTTGCGTTTTTATGCATTTCTATGGAAAAAAAGCCTAACAAAAAAAGTGCAAGGTGAGATCTTTTCTACATTCAAATAAAGGTTTAGCAACCATACATTTAATGTTGCTTATTAAGATAAGATAAGATAAGTGGTTTTTTATTTGTCTTAAAATGAGTACAAGTACAGTAGTAGTTGTGGGTTTTTTTATGAGAGAGACAAATTGGTCGACATACCATTTATGAACTGCAAGAGTTCATATTCTTCCGGCAGTTACCATGAATTTAGAATAAAGCTAGAGGAGGAGCTACGTGACATTGTCTAGATAAACTACATGAGGTTATAAGTGACTTAGTTAAATGAGTATTAATTCAATAGCACTGTCATACAATACAGCATGAAGTTCACATGGTATAAGTGACACTTGGCTTATGAGTAGTTATAAATCCATTCAGTACAGTATGGATTTTTACATTTGTTTCGTCCAATTACACCCTATTTCCAATGATAGTGGGTGGGACCGAGGGCTTTAACATATATCGAGTGGTACACAGAACAGTGTTAAATTAATGTGGAATTTACAGGTTTATGATATAGTACATTATCGCCCAAACTAGAGCATGTAAGTCAATAAAATACAAAAAAACAGGAGGTTTTGAATTTATCAACAGATAAATTTCTTACAAGTAGAAGTATAGCAGTTGATGGGGATAGTGACGTCACCCACAGATAATAATTAATGCTTGACATTATTGCCCAAACCAGAGCATGTAAGTCAATAAAATACAAAATACAAAATACAAGAGGTTGGGAATTTATCGAGTGACATCACCCACGGTTAGTAATACTTAATGACATTATTATTCATCTTTTTAGATCCATGTTTTTAGTCAACCTGCACACGAGCTCTGATTGCTGATTGGAGTTCCTTTCTGAATTCCTTTCGAACATCCAGGTTCTGCATGTTTGTTTTTAGTTCATTCCATGCTTTTCTTGCTTTGTAAAGGAAGCTGTTTTGATAAAGGGCTGAATTTGGATGTTTTATTATTAAATTTTTCCGTTTTTCAGCATGGCTTCTGGTTTGAAGTTTTCTAAGATCTAGGTTTACTTTGTTTGAGGCGAGATGATGTGCACATTCTAAAACATGGATCTCCCTTCTCAGTATGTTTGGAAAAATACCCAATTTAAACAGTTCTGCTTCTACATTCTCCCTCTTTCTGAGGTTGAGGGCTGCACGTACAGCTGCATTTAATAAGGACTGCAGTCTATCTATCTGATATTTGTTCGAACTCGAATAGAATATGTCTCCCCTGTCTATGAGTGGGATTATAAGAGTTTTAATGATGTCAATTTTTACCTTTTTTGTCAACATCTGTCTGGCATTACCCAGGAGTTTTACCTTCCATTTGACATTGTTGACTGTTTTTATTATTTGACTTTTAAATGATAATTTCTGGTCGATTATTAGACCCAGATAGTTGTATTCATCGGTTTCTAGTATGGCTTCATTACCCAGGACAAGATTTTGATGGTCAGTTTTAATTACTGATTTTTTTCTTTTATTATTGAATTTAATATATTTAGTTTTCGAGATGTTCATAGAGATTTTGTTTGATCTGCACCAAGTGTCTATCAAGTTAAGATCTTCTTGTAAATGTTGAGAGATTTTTCTTTCATCTTTGTCACTAGCAAATATTACCGTGTCATCGGCATAATGCTGGATTGTAGAATTTCGGACAACTTGGTGCATATCATAGAGTGAATAGAAGAGCAACTCTTCTATTCACCTGATATTACATACATCCCAACTAGGGCTTAATCATGTCTAGTTTATTGTGACCTTGAACCAAGGTCAAGGTCATATTCTCAAGGTCAAATCTAGGAAATTGCTATATTCAGCTATATACAGCTGAAATTGTCAATTTTCGTTGGTTTAGTATCTGTGTATGGAAAACATCAAAGATGAAGTATAATTTCTAAAGAGTATAACCTTCAGTTGACCTTCATACCAGGTCAAGGTCATTGGAAGTGTGGAAGTACCTCAGTGCAATAGAACAGAGTTATCCGAAGACACAGCTAAGAGCAACTCTTCTATCCAAAATATGCAGATTGATTTTAAAATGGCTACCAAGAATACACTCCATATGCTTGCGTCAAATTTTCCAAATAATATTGTGTTAAATCATAAGCCCAATCTAATTGAACTAATTAATTCTTAAACTCTGAAACAAATGGTCTACTTTTACTTTGAGAATCATCGGTAAATAATGAAAAATCTACTCAAATTGGTACAAAGTTGAGGCATCCATTTTAAGCTCTTTCTTATGTTCACTGATAATAGCTCAATATTGTCATCACTGACAATTTAAGGTTATAAGGATGTAGTTGTAATGCTCTAATAAGGGTATACAGGTTTTGTTATATATCCAGGTTTCAGTGAAACAGTTTATGTCAATATCTGAGCTTAGGATATCTTCTTTACTTGGTCGACCATTTTAAATGAACAATTTTCAAACATTTTTGTGTTAATAATTCATCCCCATGGGCTAGTAATAGTTCAGCATGGGGGAGCCCAACATTGTTGGTACCAAAGAAAAATTAGGAGTAATTAGGCCTTGTGTAGATCTTAGAAAACTCAACTCTGTTACCAAAAAGGACACTCATCCCCAAACATTCAAGATATATTTATTAGTTTGGCAGGATCAACTGTTATTTCCACCATTGACCTAAAAAGCGACTACTGCCAGGTAGAAACAGACCCAGAAAGTATTGAAAAAACAGTGTTTGTGTGCCATGGAGGCATTTCCATAGAATGCCTTTTGGTCTCACCAATGCACCAGCTGTCTTTCAATGGGCCATGAACAAAATGTTTTCAGAATTTATTGGAAAATTTTATGAATGATATTGTGATTTATTCCAAAACTGAAGAGGAGCATGATCCCCATTTGGGTCTGGTGTTCAATAAGCTAAAAGAATATGGAATTACAATTAAAAAGAGTAAATGCATTTTCAAACAAGAAAAGGTAGATCTCGTTGGCTACCAAGGATGGTTTCTGTTGGTTTCCAAGGATGGGATTAACTCCCACCCAGATAAATGTAATGCTATCAGGGATATGCCAACCCCAGAAGACCAGGGCAGAATTCACTCATTTCTAGGAATGACTGGGTATTACCGTCAATGTATCCCAGATTATGCCAGAGTAGCTTATCCTCTAGTAAAGCTTACCAAAAAGTATGCCCGGTTTGACTGGTTGGAAGAGCAGCAAAATGAAACACTGAAGGAATTACTTACTTCAGATAGAGTAATGCCACACCCTCAACTAGATAAGCTTTATCACCTCTACAGTGATGCATGCAAAAGGGATCACACTATTTCAGGCTGATAGCCAAGGCACAAGGAGAGCCGGTCAATATATTTCCAAACAACTCTCCGGCCCACAATTAAATTGGACTACTTTTGTGAAAGAGGTATATATATGCAATTGTTTATGCTCTAAATAACCTTAGACCAAGGTAGCAAATTCAAAATTTATACTGATCACATGCCATTAAAATTGCTGTTTGTAGGTCAAAGACACAAAAATTCATTGATGGGCTGTACTAATAGCAGAGTTACGGGCTCCCATTGAGTATAGAAAAGGGGCCGACAATATTAGGGCAGATATGCTTTCTCAAATATAGACAATTCCCAAGGAGAAGGACAGACTCTCAGTCAATTCAAAGTCTGCGCCTTAGATGAAGTTAATGAAATCCTTTGGGAATTTGATAAACTTGAGAAAGAGCAAATAAGAGTAGAACAGAGGGAAATGGATGAATTCCAACTGGGCGTGGAGGAGAAGGGAGACTATGCCATAATTGTTGGCATGCTCTTAACTCTAATTCCTCCCCGAGGTAAGCCAGCCTACCCCCGTTTGGTCTTGCCCCCCTCAGCTAGGTATAGAGTAGTGAGGCAGGCTCACAGCAAGATAGGCCATCAGGGCATGAGAAAAACATTGGATAGGATCCAAGAGGCCTAGAAATGGCCCACTATGAGAAGCGATACATACAATGTTTTGACAAAATGTGCTAGTCAGAAGTCAGAAGTTGGACAGGGGTGTGTACCTCCTACAGCTATGCCCATAGCAACGTACCCAGGACAGACACTGGGAATGGATCTCTGTGGTGCCTTCCCAGTCTCTGATCAAGGGAACACATATATTATAATGGTAATAGATCATGCTACAGGCTGGGTTGAGGTCAAACCCATACCCTCCAAGGCAGCTAAAAATATAGCTGACTATTTGGCAAATGAATACATTCCCTGGTATGGCCATCTAGATGTAGTCATCACCTATAGGGGACTGGAATTCATAAACCAACAAGTGGAAGGGTATCTCAAATCTCTAGACACTGAAGTAAGGCATTCTACCAGCAAAATGGGAAAGGCATTCAGGTCCAACCCTCTTAGCAGAGTCTCCACCTCTTGTGGGACTACTTTTAAGGCCTATTTTTTAACTTTCAGCAACAATCCAAAATATCCTTTTTCTAAAATTGTTCCCACTCCCAATGGAACCAAAGATGCCATGCTAAGTGAAGGCCTACATGGCCCTAACAGATGCTTTCAGAGAGGCCACTGAATGCACTGAGGCCAGTAGAGAGGCCAATTACAAGAGATTGAGGGCCAGAGCAAAACATCTAAGGATCCAAAGATCTAAACATAGGGGATCACATAGTGGTGTTATTGGGTACCAGCACTCCACTGGACCCGAAGTGGGATCATGATTACATTATAACTGGCATAAGGGGTACCACTATAACACTCAGGGAGCCCTGAGGTGAACAAAAACATATAAACAGTTGATATCTGGGGAAATAGATTGGAATGTACTGAGAACTAGGCAACCAAGGGTGGATCAGGGTAAAGGTAATAAGGCTTGGAAACAGACTGAACAAGCCCAACGAGTCAGAGCTCCACCACCGGCCCCACCCATTCTGAGGCAGTGCCTGACAATGTATCTATTCCTATACCACTCATGCCTCATGCAATTCAGATAGAAGAGCAGAACAAAGAAAAAGTGCCATGCCCACCCCAGCAACTGCCACTGCAAAAGGAGGTGTTAGTACTATCCTCACCTAGACCAGTCACCGTGCACCACTCTCTGCCACCCAATGCTGCTGTGGAGCTCCTTTGCTCAAGCCCCAACCAGATGCTCTCACCAGATCCAGAGCCAAGAGAGGGAGGGTGAAAATACCACCAATCCATCCCCTACCCAAAGCTCTGAACCATACATCTGAAAATACTGATACTCCACCCTCTAGAATCCACCAAGAGGGAGAGACCTGACTCCTCTCCCAACCCAGTCTCACCCTCTTCACCTGTGCAGAAGCTGTCTTGCATACCCCCACAATGACCACCACCCACCATGGGCTCAACCATGGGAGTTCGACCTGGAAGTACCTCCCATGACAGATTTCTCGGAGACTTCACCATTGGATTCCTCTTTATAACCTTCTTAGCCATGCAGGCAAGTTGTGATCTATTCAAGAAGAGGGAGTCCTAGTGTATGAAGAATTATGGGTCAGAGCGCTGATGGTGACTTGGACGACAGTGATTATCCTTCATCCTCCTATACCCCCTCCTGTCAAAGCCTAGGATAATAATAGTAGGTGGTTGTCTCCTGGTTGGAAAGGATTGGCGTGTGAGTAGTATTCAAGCCATAAGTCCCATATATATCTCTCCTCAGCCCAAAAATGATTAATTTAACCTATGACAATTTCTCCCCTCTTTCCACAATTGAACCAACAATTAACTTTCCTGCAAAGAGCAGAAGTACGCATTCTCTCTCACACAGAGGTCCCTAAACCCACCCCTGCTGTTACTTCCTTTATCCCATGGTCTGACTATCTGGGGTTTGGTTACCCTTATATAGACATAACTCTAGGAATTTGTCACCTTTGCTGCCGAAAGGGGCTTGTCCCCGAGACACAGTCAACCTACAGTGTTGCTTGAGGACCCTTAAAAGAAAGGAAATTGCCCTAGAAGAGCCCCCCGACCCTTTCGCTTGAAAGCCTACCCGTCCAAAACATGAACCAAGAGAACATGTGAGTGATTCTTGAACATCCCCCTTCCTCACCATATCATTATGATGCCAATTTCAGACTGAGCAGGATGACATCATAGGTTTTTAACAATTTATTTGGTTTCTTGAGTAAATAACATCATCACTTTGTGAACAATTCAATTCAATTCAAGAATTCTTTTATTTTATCAGATCTTATTACAATGCAGTAATTCAACTTTCTAAATAGACAATTGCCTAGATAGATCTTCCATTGAGTGCCTGAACATCTACATTGTCTTTATCTTTATCTCATCTTTGATATTTTACTATTAATATTTTGTTCTGCCTCTTCTGGGTGTGAGAGCGGAACGAAGAGTATTTTATGCCTTGGGTGAAATTCATTCCTCTTAGGAGGAACGGTGGAATCCATGGACAAGGATCCAGCCAAACCAGGTATTTTTATCCAACTCTCATACAAGGAGAAGTTGTTATACACAAACAGTATGGTCAAGACAATAGAGCCTGATAGGAAGCACCACAGAACCAGAGCTCCTTGTCTATCTCAAACCCTTCTGCTTTGAAATGAGAGTGATACAGGCGCCCTGTTGGTCTGCAACAAGGTCCAGGGGCCTTCGGCTGGCTGGGCAGGCAGAGGATGATGTGGTGACAACCATACAGAAGAAATTTCTGTGTACTCAGACTCTCACAAGAGTTTAAGACATTTTCACAGGTGTTCAAAAGCACAACTCCACACAAAGACTTCTTTATGAATTTACCTGACTAAAAGACTTTTTAGTAGCAGTACAATGGCCTCACATCAATGAATATAATTCCTTTAATAGAGCCTCAAACCAACTTTCTAGACCAATGATGTCCATTTTACTTTATTACCTTACATATCATCTACATTCTTTCTTTGTAAACACTGTATAATTGTATTCCATTCTGTTTGGTCAGACTAGGTTGGTCAGTTGGCTAATATTTTGTTTGAAAGATTTATTATCTTTCAATCAAAAGAAAATTATTGTATGAATGTAAAGAATTGCATTCTTTGGGAGGGAGGGTTGAGAGGGAGGGGACAAGCTATCTAAAACAGACTCCCCTACCTGTCCGATCTAATTAACATTCGCTGCTCTAGGGTAATCAGTGGAAAGGGGGAGGGGCCAGTGCGAAGGAGGGATGACCAACTTGGGTTTGGAGTAGGGGAGGGGAGGGGGAGTGGAGGGAATCCTATCTACTATGTTGACAATGCATGACCTTAGCATGATGGGGCGCTGGTGGTCAGTCCACATGGAGGAGGATTATTCCTCAGCCAATTAGAATGGGGTAGAGCAGCGTAAATATGACCAATTTTCATGAAAAGTAGTAATTTTCAGGAAATGCAGTTGAAAAAATGTAAAAATAGATTTGTTTATATATTGCTGATTTTTCTTGTACATATTAACATAATACCCAGCTGTAATTCTCCGAAATTTGGCAGTTTAATATCTAATAATTACCATTTCACTCATGTGGTAGGTTCATTTTAATAATTTTCTTTTTCTACCTTCAAAAACAGGCCTATTTATTCAGATTTTGACTGTAATTTGATATATTGTGGTAAACACATATAATGTAAAATGATCCTAAATTTGTGCATCTTTTTATTTAAAAATTTCAGTTTTTAATAGATAGTATTTCCTTTCATTTTTCTATACAATAGAATGGTCCATTAAGATGGATTCATTCAGACTTACTAACTAACTTGTTATTACCTGTTTTAAGTAGCTTAAGAGATGAGCATGACATACGGTGATGCATGACATACGGTGATGTTTTGCTGTATCAAACATACCTCACAGTCAGGAAAATGACAAAAACATGTCAATATAATGCTCAGGATTGAACCTAATCCATATTTCTTTGAATATCCAGAACAACAGCTTTATTCTTTAGCCTCTAAATTGTGAGGATATATAATTGGTGTGACGTACAGTGATGCATTTAACTTCCCCAACCATCAAACTGACATATGGATGATCTTATGGGATAGTTACTATCCCTAAATATTAATGCAAATTTAACCTGGGATTATGAAACTATGTAAAAAACACTACTTGATAATCTAATAGATCTATATTAAAGCTTAATATTTATAGTTGATCTAGGCACATAAAGAAACATGACATACGATGACACATATTTCCCATAGGTTCCCCCTCTAGTTAATAGAGAAATATTGAATTCATACCCATTAAAATTATGAGAATCAATTGGCAAGTACTTAAAATCAATATTCATAGAAGGAACGGATGGACAAAATATTGCTATTTTTTATTATTACAGTTTAAAATAATAATTTTGTTTAAATATATGAATAAACTAGGAAAGGCTGGTTGTACCAGACCAAAGTTGTTACAGTGCTAATCATTTAATAGAATTTTTAAAAAACACTGTTTTTTTTGCCCATAACTTCCTTATTTCTGATGATAGAGCCATGAAAATAGATTTCCCATGACAGATTTTGACAAGTTATGCCCATCCAGTGTCAGTATTTGTCCTGTTATTGCTCAAAAACCCAAATGCCTACCAGTCGTGAAAATCGGTCATATATCTAGGAACTTGTTCATGAATAAATTCAGTCAAATGCTTGGATATTGATAAAATTTGATGCTAGGCCTCAAGCACTCCTTGCCTGGGCCGAGCTGACAAAACTTCAACTGATCTCTGACTTCCTGATTCCGACTTCACATAATACCAAATCTCTGGGCAAATTGGCCTTGGTATTTCACAACACATCATGTATGATACTGAAAAGCGAAAATTACTTACTGAGAATTGCAAAATCATCCTAGCTGTCGGCCATCTTGGTTGCTACTAAGGATGATGTGTCTCATCAAATATATTCACTTGTTATTTTGCAAAGGTGAACAACAAGCTCTTTTGCTTTAAAAATATCATGGTTTTGAAAGCCTTCATCAAGGACTGAAAGATACATTCCAAGAAATTAAGATCGAGTGGTTCTTCTGGAATTACATTCATATTAGTTCCCAAACTCAATATTATCAATCTCTTATTCAATGAAAAGTAAAATAAATGTCTAAATTCTGTGATTTTATGATCGGGGAGACACAGAAATGAGCGTTGACACCATGGTCATAGTATTGTAGATGCACTGAATAGATACATGGTGGCACCTCTGTACCAGGCCAAGCCCCATGTTTCTCTCTCTCTGCAAACAAATTTTCCCTCACAACGCATGCGCGGCGACTATCAGAATGGAACAAGGCTATGTAGGTCACACTGGTGTTCACCAGTATAAGAGGATGAGTATTTCTTCTCAAATATTAAACTCCAAACTTCAGAAAGAAACCTAAACGATTGGAAGAAGGTGGGGCAGCGTAGTAGTTAGCTTATCAAATGAAATTTGAGATTTGTATAGAAAATTCCTGGGAATGTAGCTTTAAAATAGGCTTATGCATAAAATATGTTTGACCTTTGACCTTGACCCTGAACCATGATCAAGGTCATTTAATCTTTGAAATTAGATCATCAACACATTTGTCCTGTTTGTAGCTCAAAAATCGTCACTGCATATACCTTAATCAAAAGAAATATAATTCAAACGCAAAAGCTATGCCTTTTGACCTTGAAAAAGTTGACCTTGAACTTGGCATTAGTTCAGGGTTATTCAAGGTCTATTGTACTAAGGTTGAAAATTATTATTTCAGTGGAGAATGTGAACTAATAAAATATTCAGAATTCATCATTTTGTTAATATTTTACAACAGACTAATATTACTATGGTCCTCTTTTTATCAAAATATTTGAATCATTGTCTTGGTAATAATGACCTTGACCTTGTATGAAGGTCAACTGAATGTTGAACTGTTTAGAAATTGTACTGCATCTTTGATATTTTCCATACACAGATACTAAACCACTTGAATTGGCAATTTCAGCTGTATAGGGCAGAATATAGCAATTTCCTAGATTTGACCTTGAGAATATGACCTTGACCTTGGTTCAAGGTCATCATAAACTAGATATGATTAAGCCCTAGTGGGGATACAAGGAATATCATGAGAGCAACATTAAATGTATGGTTGCTAAACCTTAATGTGAATGTAGAACAGAGCTCACTTTGCAATATTTTCGATATTGGGGCTATTTGGGGCTTTTTTCCATAGAAATGCATAGATAAAGGAAACTGACTATTTTTGTTACGGCAACAGTAGATGTAGTTATAATAAGTATATATAGACAAATAGAGTATCAATACGGAGCTGTTGATGTAGGGAACAATATCTAGGAGATAATTTGCTGTTTTATTTCAACAGGGGGTCACTATAACAACTGAAACAAACTCACATACAAAAGCTAGAGCAAAAATTCCTATTTGACCTTGAAAATAGTGACCTTGACCTTTATCAAAGTCACTCACCGGCTGGTTGGATATAGCCCTCATGGATACTATTGTTATCCCTAAGTTTGGTGACATTCCCAACAAAAGTGTAGAAATTGGAAACTGAAAACCATTTTTTTTGTAAGAACAAAAAAAATAGTGACTGTTGCTATGGAAACCCATATATTTTCGATTCAAAGGGCTATCTCACTTGTGTCTTTGGATAAATTTGTTTCTATGACCCTTGGCCACCTTCATACCAAAGGGAACATTTGTAGCATGATCTGAAGTAAACAGCCTATTTTATGCACTTAACTCACCCACTATAAAACAAAATTTAAGGGATATTCGGAAGAGCTGTGACTGTCACAGAGATTATTCCTCTTTCCATAGGTTTCTCTCTTTTAATTCTACATTGTATGACAAATGTTGTAAATGTGATATGGCAATAAAAATCATTATTATTATTAGAGAAAAAAAGGCAATATCAGGAAAATTATTTGATGAAAAGTTAGACGAGTGTGCAGTTTTAACACGAATGTAACAAAGAGTACCTGGTACAGTGTACAGTAGTATCTCACATGTAAACACTGTTATCAGCTTTGAACATTTTGCAATAGGGTCAGAATGTCAGAAAAGGCACAATCGGCAGCTCATTTAGTAACTTCCGCTAAATTAGACTGAAAAGGGATAAATACTAGCTGTATCTGAATATATTTGGTATGACGTTGATTCAGAAAATCTGTTCGGCAATTTTGAACTGTATTTTGAACCTCAATTGTGTCTAATTTGTTATATTGGGAGGATTAGTGAGGGCGAATTGTACATTTTCTGGGGATCTGACCCAATACATTAATCAGTAGTAACTGGGCTTCACATAGAATGTATGGGTCAGGATGTTAGATAATGTACAATTTTCAGTTCTACACATTGAGTGTGATTAAAGTGTGATGCATAACAAGTATAACAGGAAAGAGAGTCTTAAGACAGAAGATATATTTATTTTAAAATATAATCATGATATTTATTTAAAAAAAATGAGATTAAGATGATTCCAACGATGATTTATCTTTAGCCATTCTGATCAGAACTTCAATATTATTTATAACTAAATAAAAAAAAAGAATTTTTCTGGATGTACAATCACTAGTAACGTAGGATGGCCTCAGAAATGCATGGATTATTAAAAAAAAAGTTATTTGTTCAAACATTCGCAATAGTGATACTTCTCATTTTGCCAAATGAAAAAAAAACAGGCAAATTAAAAAGTTAGGAAACATACATTTAAATCAATTTTAAGTTTTAACAATTAAAGCAAGAAAGATCATTACGGTGGTATAATGTTCATCCCATCTTTAATATTATTAGGTTGTTGCCCATGTAATATTGCAACATCTCCAAATGGGATCTCCATACTTTGTTTTACTGTTCCTTTTATTTTTTATCTTGTTTCAAATTGTATTCGTTAATTATAATAAACACTTCAAAATTCGTACTCTGCCTTGGGCGAGATGGTAACGTCTGGGAGAACTGGACATGATCTAGATGACTGTATACCTATTTGTCTATACTGTCCATTTTATTTTGCTATATGTACTGTGTGAGTTGGATAAATAAAGTAGTACCTTATCTTATCTTATCTTAACATATTCTTGAGATTTGGTACATGCATTTATGTTATGAACAGAGCACTCCCTTGAGGAGTTACTATGGGGGAAATTATCTAAAAAAGGTCATTTTAATCTTTCTGTATACATCACAAGGATGCTAAATTATGCTGCAACATAATTACCATAAAGTATACCTGCGTATATTTGGTAATGCGTTCATTTATGAATCTGCTTGATCATGATAAATACTGTAATATATAGGAATATTGGATGGATTTAAAAAATCTCTTTAGTTATGTTGAATATTGGATTGATTAAAAAGATGTGTACATGTCGAGGCGATCTGGCCCATTGCCTATCTACACTGACTGATAGCACAGACTATAGGGCATACATTGCTGTAATGGGTAATGTCCACATTCCTTATCCTTTGTCCCTCATGGGTAGATATGGCTATAATCTCATCTAAATGCATATTTCCGCCTTCACTAATCCTCTCAAATAAACCACATTTAAGACGAAAACCAAAAATACTGTTGAATATATCAAAAGGATTCTTGCAATCAATTACAACATAAGATATACCCAGATAGTTTAGCGCCCTATTCCTTGACAGTAAAGAGGGGAGGTCAAAGAGGGAATTGGGGGAACAGACCATATGTATTGACCATTTTATTTCACCCACCACCACCTCTGCCAGTAGACCAGAACGGGATGAGAGACCTGATATCCTATTACTGAGGACAGGAGAAACTATCATAACAATTTGGTCGAGGGGGCAGAGCCATGCCATGGCCCAGCTGTTCTTTTATGAGGGTGTTAACAGATTAACAAGAACTAGTGACCATTCCTTCATCCACTCCTAGACATCAGAGAGAAAACACCGGTGTCTAATTAACCTGTCATAAACTATAGTATGTTTCATTTTTGTCTAATTGAGTAAAGTTTACTAAGAAAATGTGTAAAGTAGCCAATTATACATTTTTTGACGCCTTGACCCCATGCAGAGATAGATAAACAATTATCACTCTTTTTATCAGTCCGTGTCATTATGTTCCCTCCCCCACCTCCGCCACCTATTATCGCTCACCCATGTGCACTATAGTCAATTTAGTCAATAGTCATTTTGTTTTATTCTTTGTTTTTACTACTGATGAATTCATTACACTGCTTTAGATAGATTGTCATTAACTGTTAGCTAGATACATGAGCAGTTGAAGTTTATTGTCTCTGCTTCTGTTGCTATGAACTGCTTCTTATATTAACTAGATACTACTAGATTAGATATTAGAAAGTAGCACTAAAGTTTATTGTTGGCATAGTAATGTAAAATCAAAATTATTCTTTCTTGATAGGAACCCGTTGGAAGACCTGGAAGTCACCTTTTAGATACGGGGCTCCTTTTTGTACACCTTTCTTGTATAAATAAAAAATGCTTTGAATTGAATTGAATTGAGCTCTTATAATTTTAAAGATAGGTAAAATAACAAATAATGGTTTTTGGGTTGTTCATCTTATAATATGATATATATATATGTACACTTCTGTACATATCCTTTGCATCTTGTAATTTATACTGTATTTTGTATTCTGCATCTGATAATTTTTGCTCTAGTTTACTAATCGACTCAGATCATTTACTACCGTTCTTTTTTATCATTAAGTAATCAAAATTTTGGGGGTGTTCGAAAGAGCTGTGACAGTCACAGACAATATTCCTTTTCCATTCTTTATCTCTGTGCACTAAATATATGACAGCGATTGTATGTGTGAAATGGAAATAAAGTCTTATAATAACAATAATAATAAATTTGTCAGTGTTAGACCTTTTTATTGCCATATTTTCCCCCATGTTCCGACCTTTTTCTTTACATTTCTCACTTTTGACTGCATATAACCTTTTGTCATTCAAGTATTTCCTTATCTCCCTTAGGGCTTCCATTAATTCAATAGGGGATTTGCATGGCCGCCATTTTGAATCTTGATTCGCATGGAATCATGGGAGTAATAGTACAGTCTAAAATCAATAGGAAACATGCCATGTTCAGCATGTAATATTTATCAATGTTCTAAAGTCAATATCCATTTGTTTTACATGTTTCCATGACCCAAGTCCCCATCCCATCATGCTTTTGGCTTCCACTGATCATTTATAGAAGCTATGATATTGGTGAAAACATTCTTGCAAAATTCGATAAAAATGTTGCCAAATATTTGTATGTCAAATTTCAACAGAATCCACCCAGCATGCACTGCAATAGACATGCGCAATGAGACATGCAACTCCCCTATTCTGCCCATTCCTAATCTGACTGATGTATTTACTGTTTTTTAGTGTTCATTCATCCTACAGTACCACTCTTTTATTTGTATTTAAATATTTGTATTCAGACACAGACATTTTGCATAGTTAAAATATTCTCAGTAGAAGCTGTTCAATTTTACTTTACAGAAATAACAATTCTATTTGAGAATGAATAGTGATTCTTATATAAATCAAAACCCCACACTATATATTTGATCTACTACAAGCTACGCAGCCCCAACAGAAAGTGAAAACACTGTACAAGATTGTATGTATGTGCGTTGTTTTATTGTTATTTTATTTTACATTGTTTAAAAACTTATCTGTTATATGATAAACATATGTTATCTTAATAAGTAGAGGGTCCTGTCAGAAGAACTGACTTTTACATAAAACTTTATATAAAACAATACAAATTTAGTTCGAATAAATTCTTTGTTATCAAGTTGATGACCTTATTTAAAATAAAATTTAGATTTTTTAAAAAAAAGAGCCATCACCTGGCGTTGATTAGCAACAATGCTGACTCAATGTAACATACGGGTCAGATCGTCAGAAAATGCATCTGCAGCTCTACACATTTATTAACTTCAGCTAAATTAGGTTGAAAAGTGATAAATACTAGCTATATCTGAGTATATTTGGTATGAATATGATTCAGAAAATCTGTTCAGCTATTTTGAACTTTATTTTGAGCCTCATTTTTGTCTAAACACACTTTTCTGACAGGATAGTTGAAGGGCAATTGTACATTTTCTGGGGATCTGACCCATAATATATATTCCTATCATTCCTGACCAACATATAATATGTTACAAACCCTTAACACAAAGGTCAGCTCTGAATGGGTAGCGGGGGGGGGGGGAAAGCTCTGAGCTATGTGTTAATGGTTTGTAACATACACATAATCTTAGCTCACATTGATGTATTGTTACTTCATTAATTACATATCACATCACAAATAAAGCGGAGTTGCCACAATCATTTGTGTAATAAGGTACCCCAACCGGAATTGAACTGGTTGGGAACAGTTGGATTTTCCGATATGTATTTATAGGGCAAAGATTGTAGTTAGATGCCATATTGTACTGTCGAGGTATGCTATAGGGTCAATAGGAAGACCTGCAGTTTGCACAAATTGTATTCCTAATTTCAATGTATCACGAAATAAAAATCTATATTTGGATGGCAGGTGAATCGCTTTCATATGCATCTCTCCTCCGATGAGGGTTGGATTTTGCTTTGAATTATAGTATTGAATGAAATTGTAATATGATGGTAAATTTAAAGAGATTGTTATGTAATGTGTAAATGACGTTAAAAGAAGTAAAGAAATTAAGTTGAAAGTCAATTATAAAAGTTAATATTATCTATGATTGTAATTTTTGTCGTCGAATGAAATGTATCACATCATCAAATTTTGTCAAATAAACATTTCTGTCAAATAACATTATCTCTCTAACATTCACTGTGGACAGTTGTCCCGACTAAGGTAACACCACTACACTAAATGATACTTCAGACCAATTAGATTCAATGTACAAACCAACCATCTCACCTGAAGAAGGGCAAACTAGCCCGAAAGCTTGTGTCAAATAAAATCAATAAGGAACAACAACTTTATTACATCCTTCACCAGAATCATCATTTACCAAACGACCAAGATCGATATACAGCAATAACTCCCCTCTCTACTAAATAAACATTTAAAAAATATATATTGAGCAGTTGGTTACCTGTGAGTCCCCAGGTGATGAGGAGGCAGGTTCCCACCCATGTGGTGGCCGAGGCTGAACCACCAAACCTGTCCAGCAGTCGCAGGTACAGCACACCAAACCCTCGTATCACACACCTGTAATATAGAACTGTATGTATCACACACCTGTAATATAGAACTGTATGTATCACACACCTGTAATATAGAACTGTATGTAACACACACCTGTAATATAGAACTGTATGTATCACACACCTGTAATATAGAACTGTATCACACACCTGTAATATAGAACTGTATTACACACCTGTAATATAGAACTGTATCACACACCTGTAATATAGAACTGTATGTATCACACACCTGTAATATAGAACTGTATGTAACACACCTGTAATATAGAACTGTATGTAACACACCTGTAATAATAGAACTCCTGAATCAATAAATATAGAACTGTGTATACTCAGCTATTACCACAAACACAAACCTAACACATTCTGCTGCTGGTAAATTTTCTGAACAAAACGTAAACTTCAATTTTTAACCAATGTTTTTTCTATTTGTTCTGGTCTGAAATCATTTATAGAATAGTTAAGACTATTGGATATATTTGTGTCTCAGGGACTAGATGAATTGAGAGTAGGGCATGTTTATGATATATATATGCAGGAGATAGATACAGAATGTTCCTGTAGATGTATCACAGCGTGCATACCAACCACATGTATGTACCACAGAGTGCATACCAACCACATGTATATAGCACAGAGTGCATACCAATGTCTTATACCTTGTGTCACACCAAATAACAGTCAGGGAATTAGAAAATGTACAATCAAGAGCTCTACACGTTTTTCCTTTCATAAATTGTTGTAAAGTGCCAGGCATATCGTCATGAGTACATTTGGTATTGGGTTGATTCAAGGACAGACCTTAGGTTGGGGGGACAAAGGGGCCATATTTAGATGGAATGCAATGAGTGGTTGTTCAAAAATAGTATATCAGACACACAAGGAGTGTAAAAGTATATATCATTAAGACTGACAAACCACTAACAATGATGCTTGCATTTACAGCGAGGTTGGTAATAATCTAAGGTGTGATAGAAATGTACACAACGTGCCACTATGCTACCTACCCAAACATGGCCTGGATGACCATGGTTGCTATGGTAACCACCCAACCCCACCCCCCATCCAGGGGTTCTGTTGTTTCCATGATTACGTCCTTCATCCCGTATTTTCAGTTTTTGTATGTTGGTGATTTCTGGTGGTTATAGTATTCCTTTTCTGAGACAGGGAAACTCCAAAGTTTCCATGGTAATGGATGATACCAAAGTACAGTTGAGGCCATGTTATGAGTCAACAGTAGACGGCAGCCACTAGACTCTCCTCATGATCTGAAAGATTATAACAAATGGCAATAAGAGACACATTCAGCTATATTGAATGGTAATAGAGAACTGCGGCTGTTCTGCTGTCTGGTGCATAATGCTGTACCCCACCCCATATTAATTGGTACCAGTAGAATTATTACCAATGTAGCCTTTTTGTATCCAATAGTATTAGATAGACACAGCAGTGGGCGGAAGACCATGGATATAGGGCACGTAAGTGTTATGGTCGCAGGGCGCGAATAAATAAAAAATGAACAAACAGAGATTATTTATCTCCGCAATGTTGGACCTGGGAGTTTGGAATGGGAGTTTTGCATGACATGTCCACATGACGTCATGAAACTGCTACAGTAGCACCACTCAATAAATCGCTGCTGTGGACTAATTACGCTCCCTATGTCTTACTGAATATACTACCGTGAGCCCATTTCTCAATGATCTCAACAGTATTATAACTGACAATGTACAGTGTACTAGCCTTACTGTAATATCTTTGTATTGTCTGATGATTGTGTATAAACATACTAAATACAAACAATAACAAAAAAAACACATTTCTACTAAAAGATATGGGTGAAATTGCCTGACAATGTCACAATCCTGGTTACAGTGTGTGGTGTGCAGGTTTAACACCAGGGTCAGTTATCACACCCACCTCCTGCCTAGAGAGAGAAGCTAACTTCCAGTTACTTTCCATCTGGTATCACAAATAAGATCTATACAGACAATGGCTAATGCCAACTATTTTCTACCACTCCCATAATTATCACTATTTAAACCGAGCCTCAATCGATGCGTTTCCTTTTGATTTGCTGATTCATGGAGTTAGTGCCTTTGTTGTATGTGTTACCAGCCTATTGCCAACACTTGCCTGTTACATTGAAATCGCATTTGTATTCGTATTATGTCTGATTCATATACACTCCACCGATTATATCTCATATAATTCCTCTAATTTATGGGATTTGATTATTGTTCGCACCATGATATACTGCTGGCCGCCTAAACTTGTTATGTTTGCCATATGTTGGAGTCGTGATCCTATCTTTTCTTTCCAGCCAACTGGTATTCTGAATCATATATATTCTACTGAATATACCTCATACAACTCATTTAATATATGGGATTTGTTTATTGCTCATATAAGGATATATTGTTGGCCGCCTAAACTTGTTTTGTTTGCCATATGTTGGACACGCGATTCTACCTCCTTTTCCCAGCCGACTTGTGTATCCCCGATTTGCTACCTACATTATATTATAATGTGGTCTACTTATGTGATTGTTTATATATATAGATATATATGTACTGATTCTGACGCGATATGTTATATATCTTACTATTGCCACCAGGGTTATGGAGATTACCAGACCTGGAACCTGACTTATATTTACCTGTTCCATGTAAGGCAAGATTACCATGTCAACTCACATTGTTTTCATAGTTCTCTTGATTATGTTTTTGCGCTGAGTAAGGACTCGCTGCCCCAAGCATTACCGCCGGTAATTAACATAGTAGTTAACAACATGTCAAGCCGATACCGAAAAGATTGCTGATTGGAGCTTAAGTAACAAACTCTCTATAAGCTAGCCAAAAACAAAGGCTATGCTAATCCCTCCAAGTACATACTATAAAAATATATATACTCCACCGAAGCTCTCAATCTATAATTCTACCATCGAGTGGGTTGATTCGTTCGTGTATTTGGGTGTTACCATTGATACTACGCTCAAGTTTGAATTAATGGCTAAGAATATTCTGACCAAGGCAAATGCCAGACTATGTAATCTTTATATCAACCGTCATGCTTTAGATGTTGGTACCCGTCTCTTAATCGTTAAATCAATGGTTCTATCTCATTTGGACTACTGTAATGTATGTTATCTGAATTGCAATAAGTCCATCCTGAATCAGCTACAGGTCTTTCAGAATAAGGCTCTAAGATTTGCGTTAAAAAGACCACGAAGATTTAATATTGACCAACTACATATTGATGCCAAAGTAATGAATATAAGACAGAGAATCTTCTTTAACAATGCCAAATTTTTTCATAAACAACTGTATTTATGTAGAGTAAATTGGATTGATAAGCGCCCCCTCGAGGGAGCATATATAATCTAAGAGAGAACCGCTCAGTTAACTTCGAAGTGAACCATCCAACCTGTAACCTATATCAACGGTCGATGGCCTACCTGGGAATCCAAGCCTGGAACAACTACATCGAGGCCAACCTTAAAAACAACGACGATGCCCTCAGCTTCAAAAGACACCTGAAAAACAACATCCTACTAGGGGTAGCAAATATCCCTGAGTTCTGATTCGCCAACTGTGATGTATTTAACTGTACCTAATTCGAATCTAAATCTAACTTAATTCTTTCTGCTTTCTAATGTGTCAAGACAAATGTCTATCCCATTATAAGACCCCCAACCCTACCACCCCATCCATTCACCTTTCAATAACTCATTTCATCTCATTACTACTCTACCCCATTAGAGGGAAAAGTATACTAGTTATGTTATAACACACACAAAAATTTAAGTAATGAAATGTGCTAGCGAAAATTCAGGCTAAGGAGGAATATCGGATAAACCCGATCCTTATACAACAACAGCTATGGCATATGCCAGCTAATATTCCCTGAATAAAGATATGTTAAAAAAAAAACAGTGCTAAAACCAAACATTTGTTAGAAAATGGACTGCTGTCTCGATATTTCTTAATGGATTTGACAAAATAGAATGCCTATATGTGATGCTGATATCGTTTCAATTTGTGTGGAATATAATATCAGTTTATAGCTCGAGGGATTATTCTTCTCCGAGCGTTGGAGTACACAAAACCATAGAGTGCCTCTCCAGCATGGTAGTCTTGCCCAACTCTAGGAGACATATTGAATGGCCTAAGCTTAGTATTGGTGCATAGTATGTGCTGTAAATCTACGTTATTTTGTCACAATGCCTTCCAAAACAAAAATCATAGATGTCCGTGCTACAATTTTTGTAGCACGGACATCCTCTAAAACCTGCACACACATCCCACTACAGTTTTATACAGGAGTTTTCTCTAACTTGACACACAGCTATGACTATATTATTTTGTAATCAAGACGATATATTGGGTTACTAAAGGTGGGTGGGATCGTGCATTGTAATAGATGGTGTAGAAAAGGAGATATCAAAGGAAATGTTTCGGCAGCATTGATTGGCCTATTCAAAAAGGATGTATGTGCAGTGCGGAACGGACATTCAGTGTGGTCACAGTGAATAATGCATCTATGGATCTATTGCTACATGAATAGTGATATGTGTACAATACTCCTACTATACTGCACTTGTGCCCTTCCTTATCACACTACTACTAGTACTAGTGTAGCAAAGTGTCCACTGATAACCGCTCAGGGGCTGAAGGGCTCTCTGCCTTATCTATAAGTTCATGAATAACTCTATACACCTCAGTGATAATATTATATATGGGTCAGATTTACAGAATATGTACAATTGGCAGCTGTACACATTTAGTAAATTCTGCTAAATGAGGCTGCAATTTGGTCAATATTAGGTAAATTCGAGTATATTCGGCATTGCATTGGTTCTAGCAATCTGTTTGGTTAGGTTGAACTGTATTTTTAACTTTATTTTCGTCTGAAATTGGGTTATGTGAGAAGATTGGTGAAGTTGAATTGTACATTTTCTGAAGATTTCACACACCTGAGTGATTATATCAATATACACAGCAAATGTGATGAGAGGTGTTAAAGTTCAACACAAATACATAAACTCTGACGGTTGCAAGGATCTTACACTCAGGTCCAGACGGCCACATTCCTCGATTCCACTTCCAGCGGTAAGCTTAACCACAAGGCTAAGACTAAGGCTAAAAGTGTTAATGACCCCTAAACTTAGCGGTCCAAAACTGCCTTCTGAACCTGACTGCTTACATTCTCCAGCAATGCCTTTATCGGTGAAATCGTCAGAAAATGTACAATTCGCCTTCACCAATAATACCACCAAATGATCCAACTTGATGACAAAAGTGTGGTCCAAAATACAGTTCAACATAACCAGACAGGTTCCTTGAATCCACCCAATACCAAATATACTCAGATATATCTAGTACTGACCATTTGTCAGCCTAATTTGTCTTGGAAGTTGGTATGTATTTTATATCATGCATTTAGTAGGAAAACGTTTTACAAAGAGTTTTGTTAGGGAGTGACATTTGGAAAATACCATTTCTGCGACTTGTGACTAATTTTCCTGAAACACATCACATATGCATGAATGACTATATTCATTCACCATTGATTCATTGCTCGTTATTTGAAATGTGCATAACAGAAACTATTTGTTATATAGAGGTATTTCTAATTGTGATATAACTAGCTTTGATAGACCTATACAGGGCTTTGCCGAGGACTCGGATTGAACAGGGTGACTAGAGTTGCAGTATTTTGTGGAGAGTTGTAGAAGTTTCTAACCATTCATTAAAACAATAAGATTAAACATTATTAATTATATCATGTCTCTACTTATTATCTTTCAATACTGGATGGGAAGAATTAAGCAATTGCGGGCAGAGTTTTCATCTGCTCCACCCAAAAAAACGAGCAGATAGCCATTTTGTATTTTTTTCCTAGGGATTACAACGAGGTAGGTACAGTCCAGTTGCAGTGGTGTTTTTTATGCACCATTTCTTTTTATGCACCCATAGTTTTGGGCATGCGTACTGAGACATAAACAAGTCGGAGCGCCATGTTTCAATATCGAAAAGATTTTGGAACAGATTTGCCGATAATAAACCTAGCAGTTCTCTGTATATTTTGCACCTCCTCTCCCAAGGATGTACCGCAAGCATCGCAAAGTATTATAGATTAAGGACATGCAGTTTAATAGGAATTGGTTGAGTGCTTTGTCTGGACAAACTAGAGAACTTTGAACTGCCCTGATTCTAGCGATTCCTGTATGGGTGAAATCACCAGAAAATGTACAATTTATCTTCACCAATCCTCTCAAAGAACCCAAATTTAAGACAAAAATCAGGTTCAAAATACAGTTCAACCTAACCAAACAGATTGTTAGAATCAATGCAATGCTAAATATACTCAGATACACCTAGAATTGACCATTTTACAGTCTAATTTAGCATAATTTACTAAATGTATAGATCTGCTAATTGTACCTTTTCTGACGATCTGACCCATATATTGATGACCTAGTAAACAATGTAATATACACGGTCGTCTGTGGTGGCTATGATGTAACATACTAACTCTTTGCTATCTTATCATCCATTGTTTCATCTCGGTATCTGAAGAACAGGTAGCAGTGAATCTGGTCAGAGCTTTTATGTATATCTCAGGGATGTACACTGTGCGCGTCACCGTATTCGGGCGATACGAAATTGGATACGAATTTCTTGTACCCACTTTTGATACGTTTTTTTTCGTCACAGCGTATTCGCGCAGCGTTTTTCGTACCCGCGGTCGGTAACAGTGGCGCCACTTTCGGCGACGGATTTTTCTGGAACTAAAAGAGCGTTTTTCGTACCCGCGGTGGGGGAGGGGGTGGGGGAGGTGGTTCATCCTTATTTTTTAAAATACTGCTTAATTATTTATTTCTTCATTCATTCATCATTCAATGAGGGAGGGGCGGAATCATTATTTTTATTTTTTATTTCTTGTTCATGGCAGCTTCCTTCTGTAAAGAGATAAAGTACAGGTATATATCAAATGCAATAATTGTTGATTATCTTTCTAATCGATAGATCCTTAATTATTCCAACTACTTTCCCATTTGTATATCTGCCTACAATAACCACATAATTACCTTGCCAACCATTTGAAATACAATATTGCATTTGCAATGACTGACATAATTGAAGGAATGTGAAAATATTCAGATAATGCAAATTTGAAACAGTTTCATACACATCTGTGGGTACCTAAAGCAATTTAAATTTGGTATAAATCATAAATAGTTCATGAGATATGAGCATAAACGGCTGGATATTTTCCGAAAAGGAATGGCAATTTTTTTTCAGTCTTGTAAACACAATATTGCACTCACAATGACTTGCAAATGATCAGCCTATGTAATCGCCTCGCACTCCCACTCCAGGGTGCGGGAGGATACAGGGATGGAAATTGTCTAGCAAAAGACCCAGTGAACACTCTTGCACTTTTTTCTTTAATAAATTGCGCGAAAATCGGCCGCGATTTTTGCGCGCCAGAACAGCGTCAGATGTTACTCCATGGAGCGCGAAATTGCACCGCGCGTGACGCGGTGCAGTGACGCGCGTTATGCGCGGTCATTATTGCAGGTTATTTCGCGGTGGTAGGGTCCTGTTCAAGGGGGGGACGGGGATGGTGTTACTATGGTTCATAATTTTAGGGGGGCGGCAGGGTGAAAACGGAAAATATTGGTTTTAATTGTAGTTTATATCCGATACTATATTGCATATATATGTACTGTACTGTACCATGCTATATGAAAAAAGATGCATTATTATCGTCGAAATTGAAGCAAGAGAAGACAAGACAATGGTTACATTATATACAGTTTACTCCTTTATTATTCATTTCAAACTCCAGTCACACATTATGATATAACACTTCCATTAGCATTTCTGCAAAAGGAAACACCCTGATTTACCGGAAATTAAGAGTAATATTGGAATTAATTTTAGATCAATCTTTCTTAAAGAACAATTGGAAACACAGTATAACAACATTGTACAACCAAAAGATTATACATCCCAAATAAGGGAAAACTGATGAAAACTATTTTGTAAATGAAAATGAAACTAACATGTAATAATTATTCCTATTAATCTGTTGTACCAGAACACAACTATAAAATACAAAATACAACCATTTCTCATAAAATACAATAATATCACATAAGTAATACTGCTAGATATCTGCACCAGCTTAGGACGTCACATATTTGGCAAGAATCAGGAATAATATTGGCACACAACCTTCGGTAATAGATATAATAATATAAACTCGATAACATTGAGCACAAGACCTAAACCTTTATATAATTATAAACTTCATGAAATTTAAAATATTCCAGTCTTTGATAGCAGAAATCCACTGTGTCATAGGCATTGACAGCCAATGAAAATGATACATCACCATACAATTTACTCCTTTATCATTCAATTCAAAATTCGCTTTATTGTTAATCACCTGCAGCATTAATGACTTAACAGTGTCTATATATCAATCACATGCATTTAAACCCTTGAAGTTGTATAAAACAACATGCATTAGAGATCATAGCAGATCCTTACAGATACATAATATATATAGTGATTTACAGATCATAATAAAGGATATTTCACTCCTTATATTTCACTGCTCTCAAATCATATTACAGTTTATTCTTTTAATGAATAGTGCAGAAAACAGGCTCAAACATTTAAATTGAGGGAAATAAATGTTTAAAAACAATACAAAATAAACAGATAACAGTCAAAATGATCCTCTCCCACACATCACTCTAAGGAAGGGACGTATCATATCATCATATGCCTAGACTCATCCACTTTCTGTTAAATTAAAAATATAATCTGTCTTTACCGCCCAATATAAAAAAAAAAATCGATGAATCACATGAAATGTATTTATACATAAATCATACTTAATGAAATTCACAATATTCTAATCGTTAGAACTAAAGTCCTACTGTGTAATATCCACTGACAGTTGCTGTCAATGCAAAATCGACATATATTATAGGCACAATAATTTAACAATTTGATACCAAATATTCGAAACCCTCCTTTCTCTCTTTGAGCAATATAAACTTGATAACATTGAGCAAAATACCTCAATTAAAAATATCGTCCCCATTGAAATACTATAGAAACATCTGTTACGTTGATTATTCACTAAATATTTGAAGTTTTGATTTAATATTAAGCCTTTATCTGGATAGGATTCTTTGTAGATCCGGGCGTTGAACTTGCATGTGCCCACTGGATATAACCACATTCCATGATTCCACAGAAGAAGTATTCGCTGAGACCCTCAACATGTTGATACAATGAGTATATTCGCACTGCAGCATTCTTAATTGGCTCCTTTACCCAGAGATTTCATCTAGGAATTGTTCCTCTTATATTGTCAAGCATTATTGTACATAACCGACTGCATCTTTGACTGTGGATCATCTCGTGTCATCCTGATAGCTCCTGTTTTAAGACAGTAATAGTGAAAGACCTCAATAACAAATTAATAAACTGATACGTCTGCATGTCATTCTCATAAAATACATTTAAGACAGTGTGAAGAGGGGGAGGATGGGAGAGATCAAAATATTGGTCATCATATTAGAATGAGTCCAACATGGAGAGAACTTAAGGGGCTGAAGGTGGTCAGACTGGGAGGTAGGGTAGGGAGAGGGGACAGCAATGGGGAGCAAAGGAGAGGGCGATGATCAGGAGATATATATATATATCATGGGAAAAAGAGGCTAGGGAGGAGATTTTCAAAATCGACAACAATATTATATAGAAATAAACATTTTATCACTTGAATATTTCATTGGAGAGCGTCGGGCCCATTTTATGAGTCGTATGAATACATTTACCAAATTTCAAGACAGTGTATTAAATATATCCATACATTTCTAAGCTCATCCTATTGAGTATATTGGTTAACATGCACAAACTTTATAGCTACAGAAAGCAGAGAGAATAAGGAATCAAACCATATGCACCATTTTCGTCTCACTACAATGAGGAGAGCATTCTCCCCGCGCATAATCGTTATGCATACTCAGCATAATTAATGGCCCTCGATTAGAACTAGATGAAACTGTGAATTCAGGGGTTTGTAGGACACAGCGTCAGAGACTGAGTGTGAGTGTCAGAGAGTGGAGTGTCAGATGCATGTGCGACAGTGAGTATGAATGCCATGTGAGTGTGAAGTGCCAGGTACTGTGGCCTCTTGTGGCTTCATTGTGTTGTATAACTTTATGGTAATTATGTGCGCGGATTTTGTTTGAAATGTTTTTTATGATAGAACCATGAAGAATGTTTAGGTTATAGAGATAAATATTTGGGATTCGCAAATAAACTCAATATAAATTATCTTTAAATGCAAGTCGTTTACTTGATAGAAATATGGTAGATACGCAAATGTTGACTATATTAACCATATAGTAGTAAAGGCCAAAATATTCTGCTTTAATACAAATCTTTGTATGTTTAATAGGCCTTCTTGTTATAATAATCATAAACTTCCTGCAGCATCATGCCATGTGCATTTAAACCCGATTAGGAGACATAACTTTGATACACATTTTGAAGTGCACCAAATGATGCACGTTTCACCGCCCAGTTTAAGCATGAGTGACGGCTTAGTTCTTTTTTCACATGCATATGTATGTGTGTACATAATGCATATGTATAGACACATGTATACATATGTATAGTTCACATACATGCATCTATATGTATATCTATACATATACACAAGCATATGGATGTATACATGTATATACACAGGCATATGTATGCATGTATGTATCTCTGCATATATACAAACATAGGCACATGCATAGCATATACATAACAATATGCATGATGCATATATATATACATACAAAAACATATATATGATGTATACACTATGTATATTTATACATATTTATGCATATATATGTATGTATACATGTATAAGTATACAGGTATGTTTCCAAATGTATGTATACATATGTATTTATGTATATGCATCTATATACATATACAGTATGTATACAATACATATACAATGTATGCATATGTAATGTATGGGTCAGGTCGCCTAGAAATGTACAATTGCTCTCAGAATGGCAATTTTAAAAACTTGGTAAACTAACATGCTATCTGATCTTATTTCATAGATTACATATGCACATTTACATACACAAGGATAGAGAGAGGAAGGGAGGGAGGGAGAGGGGGAGAGGTTGGGGGGAGAGAGGAGAGAAGAGAGGGGGAGAAAGCGCGGGACTTATTGATGAGCCAGGCCAGTCAGACTATAGAGCGGCCGCAATCCATTGGATCATATTAACGTGCATGTAAATGTTAAAGTAATATAGCATACAGTCATTTAAAAAGAAAGAAAGCCTATAAATCCTAACTTAATATGCACCGACTTGAATAAATCCTGATTTATATCAAAGAGCAGAACCTCCTTGCTATGGATATGTATGGGGCAAAGTTCCCCCACTATGATAAGGGAGTTATCAGGGACAATGCATGGGTTATAAATTTTAGACCAATACATCGTTCACAATTGCTTGAATATATGATTATTTATTTGATGTTTTTTCATAAATTAATCAAGGCCTAACTCAGAAATCGTTACTTCTAAAAAGTTAGTTTTTAATGTCTCCTACATCGTCCAATTGGTTGTTTTAAGGTATTCTAGAAAATGGAATTTATGTGAATTTATGTAGAAAAAAATAGAACATACTGGTAGTCCAATATGGTACCAATATGGCTCATTCTGATATCACTAAGCATATCAATTGCTTCTTATGTGTGGGCAGGTGGTTGGTTGGTTAATCATGGTCATTAACATGCCAGACATGGAGCAACAGATAAAATATTGGGGGGGGGGGGGGGGTTGCAAACTTTTTTTTCTTTTTTTCTTTTTTTTTTTTTTGGGGGGGGGAGGGGGACGGGGGTGGTATACTTTATCTCCCTCTCCCTCTTGCTCTTCCTCCACTTCTTACCTCCTTTCGTCACCCCCCCCTTCTCCTCACTCCCATGGATAAGGAGGTGGAGGAGGTATTGCCCCCCCCCCCCCCCCCAGTTCCGCTGCAACTGCATGTGGAAGAGGAGTCACTCCCTCTCTCTTACTCTACCCCCTCTTCCTTACAGCGGAACTGTGGACCCCATCTCCCCCCATACCCCCGACCCCCCCCCCCAGTGGGAGCGGGACAATGCCCCACAACCTCCGCATTCTGGTACCATGAGAATATTTGAATACAATGTATTAACTAAGGGAGTATTAAGTATAGGCCTATATCTATATGTAGTATATGTACATGCTGCCCCGCCCCCACTCCCCCTCTGTCCCGCTCCCCCCCCCCTGCCCGTCCCGCCCCGCCCCTGCCCGTCACCCGTGCTACCCCCCCCCCCAGCCTCACCCCCCCCCCCCCAGTGCCAAACCCATACCGAAGAAGTAGTGTTTGATATGTACCATTCTCGTCCACCATAATACAGGCCTACTACTCACGGCTATGGCCATTGTACCTCCTGCCCCAACAGCCACCAACGGGTGCGCGCCTGCCGCTGCCCCTCAACGGGAGGCGGCAGGGGGTCATGGTCAGGGCTGCCCTTACAAAGTTATCACCCATTATCGCCCCACCCACACTGGCGAAACTAATTAAAAGGTAAAATCTACTAAAATCCTCTGGCATAAATGAACCAAATTTGATATTCTAATAGAATCGTTCATTTGAAAGCTGGATATCAAGTTAGAACTAAATCTACTAGGCTAGCAAGTTTTGGGGTGGTTATTTTCCATCATGGGTGACTATTCCCGAGAGGGGATCATGCTTCCATTATGGCCTACCGTACGCCGCCATATTGACTATTGGATTGCATTATGTTGTGGAGATTTTATAAACGAAAAACTAGCTTTGAACACATCAATGGTTTTTACAAATGAGGTGTAATCGCTCTCCTATTGTTGTAGGTGTATAAGAATGACTTACCTGGGTGGGAAATTCCAACTCAAATCTCAGTCAACGATGCCGCTGCCCGCTGAAATAACAACATGTTCCCACGCTAGAACAATGGGATTGCAATAAACATACACTAGGCGGCGCTGCAGGAGGCCTATAATTACCATCATACTCATAGCCCTATGCTTGGCATGCTTGGCTTTCCGCATTCCAAAAGACGTCAAATCCCCCTCAAATAAGGGACGTAATTAAGTTCAACCGGTGTCACTCTTACCATTTGACTTTGTATTGAAGGTCCCTATCTTTTCTTTTGTTGTGGGGAGACCATGTGACGTTGTCTACAATTAAGTAATGCCTTGAGATTTGTATTCAATGTTTCGACTTGGTGTGTCATTATTATTAGTATTACTAGGCCTATTATTATCATACAATATGCATCTTATCTCTCAAAAAAACTGAATGCAATATAATATTATATTATATTATTATATCTCATTGTTTTGGAGCCAATACATGTAGTAGGCCTAACGCGACACAAATATTCCAAAATGATAATTTTCATGTGTAGATCAGTTTAAAACAGAGATTACAAAACTGTAGTGTTTTTTACATACTAATGACTTTGTATTTTGGTGTGGGGAGCAGAGGCTCCATATCTCCCGCGATTTTGGGGTTTGTAACTAATTCTCCTGATCTCCCAATATGGGAGGGAAAGTAGGGAAACCTCCCAATATATATAAGAACTTCTGATATGCAGATAGCTAAAATGTAGGTCCATTTTAGCCTAGATGCCTACGAAATGTAGGCTACCAGGGCCTACTAGCCTACTACTCACTTGATAGTGTTTTCCTTTAATTTGAATAATGTTTTTAATTAAGGGTGGAGAAGGTGTAAATAGATCTCAACAGAAAAGATTATGTGAACCTGTGAATGTTATAGGCTATTATTATACATGTACATGTGACTACAGTCTACCAATGCTGTTCAGAAGTGCGCTTAGCGCAGTTAGATAGCGCTGTTATGGTGCGCGTTATGTCTCCCTGTTGTTTGCATGTTATATCGCAGAGCGACGCTATATATAACGGCCGCACTGTGTCCCGAACGGGTAGCCAGGCAAGGTGTGACAGCGCTTGGAGAGCGTTTCTCGCGGTCTGAGTGTCAATTCGCACTGAAAGCGCTGTTTGGGCATAACATATCGCAGCATGTGTGTCCATTGGGGATATGAAGAAATAAATAATTTGATGATGCAAATTTGAGACTGTTTAACAGGCATAGATCTGTGGTTATCCAATCCCATCTAAATGTGGGAGATATTTCTTGTGCAGGAGAAATTAAAGTATGAAATGTCACGTGCATTAACTTGTCAACAGGCACACTATGTTAATTGGACCAGAAATTGACTTGAACTTGAAAATTAACCTGTTAATATTCCAATATTATACCATATGTGATGTGTTTCAGGAAAATGAGTCATAAGTCGCAAAATTGGTGTTTTTCAAAGCGTTTTTTTCACAAGATCACATAATTGGAATCTTCTGATTTTTGGAGAGCGTGTCACTTATAGTTATGTCAATCGATGTATCAAATTTCAAGACAATCTATGTAATATATCCTTTCGTTTTATAGGTCCTCATATGGACTACATTTAGTTACTTTACTGTTATTAACCACCAGACATATTGGAAACATTTTTTTCAAAAACGAATATATCAAATTTAAAATCTAGAAATACTTATTAGATTATTAGACTGTCTACTATCATTGGAATCAGCTTGATCTCATCTTTTCAAATCTAATGGTATCTCAAAATCTATTTTTAGCGACTTATGACTCATTTTCCTGAAACACATCACATATTACCATTACTCCCACTATACTGGACGCTGTAGCCTATGTGGTGCATTCACACATAACATTAAAGTGGAAAACAATGGCTAGAGCTAACAATGTGTAGTGTTAGCTCTGCCTATTCATGCGAATCTGCTAAAAACATGCATGGGCTTATAGCTACCCCTTGTTGCTAGCGCTAAAAACACAGTACTAACAGTGTACAACGTGGGGGAGGACGATTTAAGTTGTAATGTTCATTCAGACGTACATTCATGCGTCAATAATTGGTAATAAAAGTTATATTACTGAAACCATAATTAATGTACACATGGGCCACCAAATGTTTAGGTATTATGTATCCAGATTATTTCCATTAGATTTTAAGATATCAACAATATCAGACAAGTACATGCATACATAGTGTTGTTGTCCGCTCAGTTCCAATAGCGCTATCCTACCAATAACGCCCATATGAGTTTTTTTCTAATAATTAATTATGTGTAATTTATGAACGTTACCAACTCTTTCATCAGTCTCTGTATTACATTAATATATCAATAGTGGAAGTGGAATGATTTTGTGAGCCTATTCCGATTTTATCTTGACACAGTACTGTGTAGCAACATGGGCTTCGGTGAATACACTATCATAATATAGCAGCAATGTCACACATTTAAGTTTTAACACTTGTTAATTAATGCCCCTTTTCGCTCACCCATACTCATGGGTGTGGCATCATTTTCACACGTTTGAAAGCTAAGGTGAAACTTAAAGAGAGCTTATTCTCTGTTCAGAAATCGCCACCATTGTTACAAGGTGAATTATTTAAAGAAAAGTTTTTTAATACGCAATTATTAAGTACATGTAATAATGGTTAATAAGTTTAATAATACATGTTGCCTGCTTGGCTTTCCACTAGACACTATAAAGGTGACAAGAGTTTGCTCGCGCTTTTATACCTTGTGAAAGTGTCCTGTGCAAACAAGCCATGCCCACTTTTACTGCTTGAGTCGTACTATTGGATTTTAAAATGTATTTAAAGCACCAGTATCATCTGGCATTTGATCCTTTTCTTAAGTCTGAAGTAGAATCTGATTCCTCTCCAAACTGAAAAAATTCATTGCATGGGGAAAATCGTACTTGGGGGGATAATTCTGGGATTTGTAAAAGCCCAGGTAAAGTTAAGATCGATACATGTATATCGATGTCTGAGGGTGGGGGGCCCTTATTAACTTTTCAGTCAATCCTTTATTGTATGAACGGTGTTATTTAGAATTAATCTAAGGACACAGTTGTGGATGTAAGATGTCCTACTAGTCTTTAAAGTAGGTATCGATAATTTTATGTACAAGTATTTCAGTTAAATAACATGGGACCGTATTCTCATGTTATCTCATTTAATGTTATATGTAAAAAATACATACTTTTTGTCCTTGTACTTATAATTGTCCTTGCTATCCCTCATGGCTCATTTTGATGGTAATAAAAAATATCCCTCAATACGAAAAACGCAGCGCGAATACAGAGCGTATAAAATTTCGTCTCCATGATTCAAATGACCGCTTTTCGTCTCAGATGTTCGCGCAATTTCGTCTCCACAGTTCACCAGTAGCGTTTGCGGTGCTCTGAAGACAAACAACGTCTCCATGAAGACGAAAAATTTGTCGCTCCGTATCGCACGGGTACGGCGGGCGGGAGAGTGTAGGAAGCAATTTAAACATGGGGAGGCCAACTTTGTCCCACAAAGTGAAATCGTATGCATATGGATACAACTAGAAGTTGATTTGGGAATAGTTTTCCTATAACACAAGGTCTAAGCTTGTGTGTTATCGCAAGTGGCATGTTTGACAGCTGAGTTTGTATTTCAAATTTATATCTCTATTACCCTGTATAGCTGTTTTACTGATGAAATTTACTTATTGGTTGTCCACTTCATTTTAAAGTCATTTTATACTTTAATTTCACTAATATCTTCATATCTTGGGCTCACTTTTCTTTTAAACTCAAACATTTAGTTATTGATGTCATTCATTCATTGGGGACAGAATTAGAGACGCTAGGATCAAATTAAGCAAGAAAAGTGAGTTAAATTAGGTTCTGGGCTATTAGGGTATCTAGACCAGACTGTTCAGAGGCATGGCTGGTGGTCCCAACACTCTAGGTCCAAACCCTCAGAAGGCTGTTGCCCACTTTCATTGGTGGGGGGCTGGGGTGGGGTGGGGGGGTGGGGGCATGGCCCCTGTGGCCCCCCTGGTTCCCCCTGGTTCTGACATCACTGGACTCTGATATGGTGGCTAACCTGTTCACCCCATCTAATCTCTACATATCATAGTGGATGACTGATGGTAGGAAGAGGATTACAATATCTATTGCTTTGTAATTCCCTTTATTATCGCTGATCATCCCGGACTTCAATATGTATCAATATGTGAAAATCACCTTGGAATAATAATAGGTTTTCTTGAATAAGAGGCACATGCATCTAAGGTCTAGAGGAAAATTGATTATATAGAGACAAATTATCTTTTTTTTTAATTATTATTATTATTATTATTATTATTATGCTATGCTAGTAAATGTCTACTATCTGTGCAGTCAGTACTACATTATTTGTAGAAAAGCAAATTGATGAGATGTCACGATTTACTCACATATGTGATGGGTTTTAGGAAAATGAGTCATAAGTCGCAAAAATTGGATTTTGAGGTATCACCATATTTGAAAAGATGAGAACAAGCGGATTCTAATGAGTGTAAACATTAAGGGTATGTAATAAGTGTTTCTATCTTTTCGGTTTGATATTTTTATTTTGAAAAACAAAAGTTGGCAATGTTTCTGGGTGGGTGATTACCAGTAAAGTAACATACAAATATACTAAATATACTCCATATGAAGGCCTTCAAAACGCAAGAATATATTTAATACAATATGGAATTTGGTACATAGATTTATATGACTATAAGTGCTAAGCCCTCTAAATATCAGAACATTCCACTGAAGGGATCTTGTGAAAAACAACACTTTGAAAAATAGCAATTTTGCGACTTGTGACTCATTTTCCTTAAACACATCACATATTCACTCTACAAACGTATATCTTTGCTTGATTACTCTATTTCTGATTGTTGAATGATTTCTAGATATATATTATAATTATAATTAAAATGTACTTCTTTTCTATCTACCAGGGATGGCTGAAAATAATGTGACGTAAATTTGATGTGACGTAACATTGATTCCTTATTAAACATCTTTAAAAACTAAACTGAACTAAACATGAATTAGAATGGTCCTTTCGAATGTGTCTATGTGTGAACACACATGTTATAATGTGCTTACAACTACCTGAGGGCGGGACCTGAGGGGTGCCTAACATGCCTTCATGCTAGCGGTAGAAACACGGGCTTACTATGAATTAATGTTTCCACTTTAACGCCCCTGTAAACTTGTCTATGTGTAACAGTGTCATGAGTGCGTGCGTTATATGGGTTAGATTTTCAGAAAATGTACAATTCACCTTCACCAATTTTCTCAAATAACCCAAATTTAAGACGAAAATAAAGTTCAAAATGCAGTTCAACCTAACCAAACAGATTGCTAGTATCAATGCAATGTCGAATATACTCGAATTTACCTAGTATTTACCAAGTTGCAGCCTAACTTAGCAGAATTCACTAAATTTGTACAGCTGCCAATTGTACATTTTCTGAAAATCTGACCCATATGTACCCCACATTACAGTATAGAAAGCGAATACATTTCAAATGATATTAGTAATTTGTTGCGAGGAAACACATGAAAACATCGACCATGTCAACATGCCTCTTTACTATTGTGATTGAATGCACCATGGCCTTTATTTGTAATAATAATAATAAGAAAAGTTGCTAATCTTATAAGTTAAACAATCTGGTGAGGATATCGATTTAGAGATGTACTAAATGATAACATTATATTGTTTTTGTGACATTGGAGCACCAACATTATGTATGGGATAACTGATTCGAAAAGTTATAGATCACTAGCCAGGAGAACATTTATTTGGTCAGACTAGAACTTTATTGATTAGTATTGACAAACAATTGTTAATATCAAGGAAACCCCTACTCAATCTTCTACAGAAAATAGAAAATTAGGTCGAAATTTACTGGGCTTTACATCTATTATATGAATATAAGATCATATTTAATTACTTTAGCAGTGTACGACCTTCATCAATAACGACTGTGGACTTGTACACTGTAAAACTATAATGTAAAAACCAAAGAAATCTTGCAAACCTCCCTTAGCTGGGGAAATGCTTTCTCACAGTGACAATGTCGAAAATAAAAGTTTCTAAATCTAAATCTAAATATATCGATATGATATGTATACCTTGTAGGTGTCCCTGCATCTTTACCTCCAGAATGACGAGGTCAGAATCCTAGCCCTGCCGGGTAAGGGTTTAAGGTTGCTTTTTGAATTGGGAAGGGACCATATCTCTTACTATCAGCCCACCCAAGTTATTTTCTTCGGCGGCGTGTGTGATTTTACCAGGAAAGATGCTATAAGTAAAAAGATCTCTGTTCGCTGGCCTGACGCCCAGGCTATGGAGAACTATGTGGAGGACCAAGTCCTTCTAGTAACAGGCGAGATGCAGACCTACTTCCCGGACATATGTCCTATCTACGCAGGTGTATGCGGCCTCTCCCTCAACACCTACAATAGAGAGTTCCACCGTGACCCAACCCAATCCATTTTAGACGAGGCAATCACTGATTATATCTTTTGGCTAAAAGGCTACAATATGGATAGGGGAGTCATACACCCGACAGTCATCAGCAAGGTGCACAGGGGCACCTACGGGGTTGCGGTTAACAACTATGGCGCCTTGAGAGATGGTGTACACGGAAAATGGTACATCGTGAAGGACTGGGCAAAACAGTTGGAAAAATGTCATTTTCTAAACCTACATTAAAGTCAACCGGCATATGCCTTTTCTTTCCATCTGGTATCACAAATAAGATCTATACAGACAATGGCTAATGCCAACTATTTTCTACCACTCCCATAATTATCACTATTTAAACCGAGCCTCAATCGATGCGTTTCCTTTTGATTTGCTGATACGTGGAGTTAGTGCCTTTGTTGTATGTGTTACCAGCCTATTGCCAACACTTGCCTGTTACATTGAAATCGCATTTGTATTCGTATTATGTCTGATTCATATATACTCCACCGATTATATCTCATATAATTCCTCTAATTTATGGGATTTGATTATTGTTCGCACCATGATATACTGCTGGCCGCCTAAACTTGTTATGTTTGCCATATGTTGGAGTCGTGATCCTATCTTTTCTTTCCAGCCGACTGGTATTCTGAATCATATATATTCTACTGAATATACCCCATACAACTCATTTAATATATGGGATTTGTTTATTGCTCATATAAGGATATATTGTTGGCCGCCTAAACTTGTTTTGTTTGCCATATGTTGGACACGCGATTCTACCTCCTTTTCCCAGCCGACTTGTGTATCCCCGATTTGCTACCTACATTATATTATAATGTGGTCTACTTATGTGATTGTTTATATATATAGATATATATGTACTGATTCTGACGCGATATGTTATATATCTTACTATTGCCACCAGGGTTATGGAGATTACCAGACCTGGAACCTGACTTATATTTACCTGTTCCATGTAAGGCAAGTTTACCATGTCAACTCACATTGTTTTCATAGTTCTCTTGATTATGTTTTTGCGCTGAGTAAGGACTCCCCACCCCAAGCATTACCGCCGGTAATTAGCATAGTAGTTAACAACATGTCAAGCCGATACCGAAAAGATTGCTGATTGGAGCTTAAGTAACAAACTCTCTATAAGCTTGCCAAAAACAAAGGCTATGCTAATCCCTCCAAGTACATACTATAAAAATATATATACTCCACCGAAGCTCTCGATCTATAATTCTACCATCGAGTGGGTTGATTCGTTTGTGTATTTGGGTGTTACCATTGATACTACGCTCAAGTTTGAATTAATGGCTAAGAATATTCTGACCAAGGCAAATGCCAGACTATGTAATCTTTATATCAACCGTCATGCTTTAGATGTTGGTACCCGTCTCTTAATCGTTAAATCAATGGTTCTATCTTATTTGGACTACTGTAATGTATGTTATCTGAATTGCAATAAGTCCATCCTGAATCAGTTACAGGTCTTTCAGAATAAGGCTCTAAGATTCGCGTTAAAAAGACCACGAAGATTTAATATTGACCAACTACATATTGATGCCAAAGTAATGAATATAAGACAGAGAATCTTCTTTAACAATGCCAAATTTTTTCATAAACAACTGTATTTATGTAGAGTAAATTGGATTGATAAGCGCCCCCTCGAGGGAGCATATAATCTAAGAGAGAACCGCTCAGTTAACTTCGAAGTGAACCATCCAACCTGTAACCTATATCAACGGTCGATGGCCTACCTGGGAATCCAAGCCTGGAACAACTACATCGAGGCCAACCTTAAAAACAACGACGATGCCCTCAGCTTCAAAAGACACCTGAAAAACAACATCCTACTAGGGGTAGCAAATATCCCTGAGTTCTGATTCGCCAACTGTGATGTATTTAACTGTACCTAATTCGAATCTAAATCTAACTTAATTCTTTCTGCTTTCTAATGTGTCAAGACAAATGTCTATCCCATTATAAGACCCCCAACCCTACCACCCCATCCATCCATTCACCTTTCAATAACTCATTTCATCTCATTACTACTCTACCCCATTAGAGGGAAAAGTATACTAGTTATGTTATAACACACACAAAAATTTAAGTAATGAAATGTGCTAGCGAAAATTCAGGCTAAGGAGGAATATCGGATAAACCCGATCCTTATACAACAACAGCTATGGCATATGCCAGCTTATATTCCCTGAATAAAGATATGTTCAAAAAAAAAAAACAGTGCTAAAACCAAACATTTGTTAGAAAATGGACTGCTGTCTCGATATTTCTTAATGGATTTGACAAAATAGAATGCCTATATGTGATGCTGATATCATTTCAATTTGTGTGGAATATGATATCAGTTTATAGCTCGAAGGATTATTCTTCTCCGAGCGTTGGAGTACACAAAACCATAGAGTGCCTCTCCAGCATACTCTTGCCCAACTCTAGGAGACATATTGAATGGCCTAAGCTTAGTATTGGTGCATAGTATGTGCTGTAAATCTACGTTATTTTGTCACAATGCCTTCCAAAACAAAAATCATAGATGTCCGTGCTACAATTTGTGTAGCACGGACATCCTCTAAAACCTGCACGGACATCCCACTACAGTTTTATACAGGAGTTTTCTCTATCTTGACACACAGCTATGACTATATTATTTTGTAATCAAGACGATATATTGGGTTACTAAAGGTGGGTGGGATCGTGCACTGTAATAGATGGTGTAGAAAAGGAGATATCAAAGGAAATGTTTCGGCAGCATTGATTGGCCTATTCAAAAAGGATGTACGTGCAGCGCGGAACGGACATTCAGTGTGGTCACAGTGAATAATGCATCTATTGATCTATTGCTACATGAATACTGATATATGTACAATACTCCTACTATACTACACTTGTGCCCTTCCTTATCACACTACTACTAGTACTAGTGTAGCAAAGTGTCCACTGATAACCGCTCAGGGGCTGAAGGGCTCTCTGCCTTATCTATAAGTTCATGAATAACTCTATACACCTGAGTGATAATATTATATATGGGTCAGATTTACAGAATATGTACAATTGGCAGCTGTACACATTTAGTAAATTCTGCTAAATGAGGCTGCAATTTGGTCAATACTTGGTAAATTCGAGTATATTCGGCATTGCATTGGTTCTAGCAATCTGTTTGGCTAGGTTGAACTGTATTTTGAACTTTATTTTCGTCTGAAATTGGGTTATGTGAGAAGATTGGTGAAGGTAACTTGTACATTTTCTGAAGATTTCACACACCTGAGTGATTATATCAATATACACAGCAGATGTGATGAGAGGTGTTAAAGTTCAACACAAATACATAAACTCTGACGGTTGCAAGGATCTTACACTCAGGTCCAGACGGCCACATTCCTCAATTCCACATCCAGCGATAAGCTTAACCACAAGGCTAAGACTAAGGCTAAAAGTGTTAATGACCCCTAAACTTAGGGGTCCAAAACTGCCTTCTGAACCTGACTGCTTACATTCTCAAGCAATGCCTTTATCGGTGAAATCGTCAGAAAATGTACAATTCGCCTTCACCAATAATATCACCAAATGATCCAACTTGAAGACAAAAGTGTGGTTCAAAATACAGTTCAACATAACCAGACAGATTCCTTGAATCAACCCAATACCAAATATATTCAGATATGGGTCAGATTTTCAGAAAATATACAATTCAACTTCGCCAATCTTCTCAAATAACACAAATTTCAGACGAAAATAAAGTTCAAAATACAGTTCAACCTAACCAAACAGATTGCTAGAACCAATGCAATGCCGAATATACTCGAATTTACCAAGTATTGACCAAATTGCAGCCTCATTTAACAGAATTTACTAAATGTGTACAGCTGCCAATTGTACATATTCTGAAAATCTGACCCATATATCTAGTACTGACAATTTGTCAGCTTGAGTTATCAGAATTTACTAAATGTGTAGCGCTGTCGATTGTGCATTTTCTGACTATCTAACCCATATAAATGGGAAATGAATCAGTTTATGAGCTGCTCCTAGTCTCTTAGATATTCTCCTATGGTACAGCTATATCTGAGATTGACAGAAGGTATATATTGCTGCATCATGATTTACGAAATGACTATATGAGTTGTGTTATATATTTATGTTCCTAGTAACCGTTGACGGAATATGTATTTATTCGATTATTTAAAATCTCAGTAATAGATGAATTTGATATGATAAAATAAAAATTGGTTTAGGCAATATTAGAGGTTTTCCTGATGTAGGATGTCTTAGGGTATTTTCCCTTCTCCTTCTCCTCCTCCCCCTCGACTTCCTCCTCCTCCTCCTTCTCCTTCTCCTCCTCCACCTCCACCAAATCCTCCTCCTCCCCTCCACTAAATCCTCCTCTTCCCCCTCCTCCTATTCCTCCTCCTCCTCCTTCTCTTCCTCCTCCTCCCATTCCTCCACCTCCTCCTCCTTCTCTTCCTCCTCCTCTTCTTCCTCCTCCCTCTCCTCCTCCTTCCTCCCCCTCTCTCCCCTCCCCCTCTCTCCCCTGGAGGTATTTTTCTTGTATCAATGTTGTCCTCAAACTGGCTTAATTCAAATGCATATTCTCACAAATGGGCCTCTCTTTTTTAACATTATTTTCTGAGGGCCAATCACTAGTAAATTACCTAAATATACTCCTTAGTATGACCTCAGAAATACATAGATACCTTCAGGACATTGTCTTGGAAGTTGGTATGTATTTCATATCATGTATTTAGTAGGAAAACATTTTATAAATAGTTTTGTTAGAGAGTGACATTTGGAAAATACCATTTCTGCGACTTGTGACACATTTTCCTGAAACACATCACATATGTATACCATGAATGGCTATATTCATTCACCATTGATTCATTGATCGTTATTTGAAATGTGCATGAGAGAAACTATTAATTTTTGTTATGTAGAAATATTTCTAATTGTGACACAACTAGCTTTGATAGACCTATACAGGGCTTTGCCTAGGACTCGATTCAAACAGGGTGACTAGGGTTGCAGTAGTTTGTGTAGAAGTTTGTAACCACTCACTAAGACAATAAAATCAAACACTATTATATCATGTCTCTACTTGTTATCTTTCAATACTGGACGTGAAGAATGAAGCAACTGCGGGCAGAGTTTTCATCTGCTCCACCCAAAAAAACGAGCAGGTAGCCATTTTGTAATTTTTTCCTAGGGATTACAATTTGGTACAGTCCAGTTGCAGCGGTGTTTTTTATGCACCATTTCTTTTTATGCACCCATAGTTTTGGGCATGCGCACTGAGACATAAACAAGTCGGAGCGCCATGTTTCAATATCGAAAAGATTTTGGAACAGATTTGCCGATAATAAACCTAGCAGTTCTCTGTGTATTTTGCACCTCCTCTACCAAGAATGTACCGTAAGCATCACAAAGTATTATAGATTAAGGACATGCAGTTTAATAGGAATTGGTTGAGTACTTTGTCTGGACAAACTAGAGAACTTTGAACTGCCCTGATTCTAGCGATTCCTATATGGGTGAAATCGCCAGAAAATGTACAATTTATCTTCACCAATCCTCTCAAATAACCCAAATTTAAGACAAAAATCAGGTTCAAAATACAGTTCAACCTAACCAAACAGATTGTTAGAATCAATGCAATGCTAAATATACTCAGATACACCTAGAATTGGCCATTTTACAGTCTAATTTAGCATAATTTACTAAATGTATAGATCTGCTAATTGTACCTTTTCTGACGATCTGACCCATATATTGATGACCTAGTAAACAATGTAATATACACGGTCGTCTGTGGTGGCTATGATGTAACATACTAACTCTTTGCTATCTTATCATCCATTGTTTCATCTCGGTATCTGAAGAACAGGTAGCAGTGAATCTGGTCAGAGCTTTTATGTATATCTCAGGGATATACACTGTGCGCGTCACCGTATTCGCGCGATACGAAATTGGATACAAATTTCTTGTACCCACTTTTGATACGTTTTTTTTCGTCACAGCATATTCGCGCAGCGTTTTTCGTACCAGCGATTCGCGCAGCGTTTTTCGTACCCGCGGTCGGTAACAGTGGCGCCACTTTCGGCGACGGATTTTTCTGGAACTAAAAGAGCGTTTTTCGTACCCGCGGTGGGGGAGGGGGTGGGGGAGGTGGTTCATCCTTATTTTTGAAAATACTGCTTAATTATTGATTTCTTCATTCATTCATCATTCAATGAGGGAGGGGGGGGGGGGCGGAATCATTATTTTTATTTTTTATTTCTTGTTCATGGCAGCTTCCTTCTGTAAAGAGATAAAGTACAGGTATATATCAAATGCAATAATTGTTGATTATCTTTCTAATCGATAGATCCTTAATTATTCCAACTACTTTCCCATTTGTATATCTGCCGACAATGCCCACATAATTACCTTGCCAACCATTTGAAATACAATATTGCATTTGCAATGACTGACATAATTGAAGGAATTGGAAAATATTCAGATAATGCAAATTTGAAACAGTTTCATACACATCTGTGGGTATCTAAAGCAATTTAAATTTGGTATAAATCATAAATAGTTCATGAGATATGAGCATAAACGGCTGGATATTTTCCGAAAAGGAATGGCAATTTTTTTTCAGTCTTGTAAACACAATATTGCACTCACAATGACTTGCAAATGATCAGCCTATGTAATCGCCTCGCACTCCCACTCCAGGGTGCGGGAGGATACAGGGACGGAAATTGTCTAGCAAAAGATATGAAGAAATAAATAATTTGATGATGCAAATTTGAGACTGTTTAACAGGCATAGATCTGTGGTTATCCAATCCCATCTAAATGTGGGAGATATTTCTTTTGCAGGAGAAATTAAAGTATGAAATGTCACGTGCATTAACTGGTCAACAGGCACACTATGTTAATTGGACCGGAAATTGACTTGAACTTGAAAATTAACCTGTTAATATTCCAATATTATACCATATGTGATGTGTTTCAGAAAAATGAGTCATAAGTCGCAAAATTGATATTTTTCAAAGTGTTTTTTTCACAAGATCTCATTATTGAAATGTTCTGATTCTTTGGGAGTTTGTCACTTACAGTTATATCAATCGATGTATCGAATTCCAGGACAATCAATGTAATATATCCTTTCGTTTTAAAGGTCCTCATATGGACTACATTTAGTTACTTTACTGTTTATTGACCCCCAGAAATATTGGAAACTTTTTTTTCAAAAACGAAAATATCAAACTTAAAATCTAGAAATACTTATTAGATTACTAGACTGTTTACTATCATTGGAATCAGCTTGATCTTATCTTTTCAAATATAATGGTATCTCAAAATCTATTTTTTGCGACTTATGACTCATTTTCCTAAAACACATCACATATTACCATTACTCCCACTATACTGGACGCTGTATATAGCCTATGTGGTGCATTCACACATAACATTAAAGTGGAAAACAATGGCTAGAGCTAACAATGTGTAGTGTTAGCTCTGCCTATTCATGCGAATCTGCTAAAAACATGCATGGGCTTATAGCTACCCCTTGCTAGCGCTAAAAACACAGTACTAATAGTGTACAACGTGGGGGAGGACGATTTAAGTTGTAATGTTCATTCAGACATACATTCATGCGTCAATAATTGGTAATAAAAGTTATACTACTGAAACCATAATTAATGTACACATGGGGTACCAAATGTTTAGGTATTATGTATCCCGATTATTTCCATTAGATTATAAGATATCAACAATATCAGACAAGTACATGCATACATAGTGTTGTTGTCCGCTCAGTTCCAATAGCGCTATCCTACCAATAACGCCCATATGAGTTTTTTTCTAATAATTAATTATGTGTAATTAATGAACGTTACCAACTCTTTCATCAGTCTCTGTATTACATTAATATATCCATAATAGTGGAATGATTTTGTGAGCCTATTCCGATTTTATCTTGACACAGTACTGTGTAGCAACATGGGCTTCGGTGAATACACTATCATAATATAGCAGCAATGTCACACATTTAAGTTTTAACACTTGTTAATTAATGCCCCTTTTCGCTCACCCATACTCATGGGTGTGGCATCATTTTCACACGTTTGAAAGCTAAGGTGAAACTTAAAGAGAGCTTATTCTCTGTTCAGAAATCGCCACCATTGTTACAAGGTGAATTATTTAAAGAAAAGTTTTTTAATACGCAATTATTAAGTACATGTAATAATGGTTAATAAGTTTAATAATACATGTTGCCTGCTTGGCTTTCCACTAGACACTATAAAGGTGACAAGAGTTTGCTCGCGCTTTTATACCTTGTGAAAGTGTCCTGTGCAAACAAGCCATGCCCACTTTTACTGCTTGAGTCGTACTATTGGATTTTAAAATGTATTTAAAGCACCAGTATCATCTGGCATTTGATCCTTTTCTTAAGTCTGAAGTAGAATCTGATTCCTCTCCAAACTGAAAAAATTCATTGCATGGGGAAAATCGTACTTGGGGGGATAATTCTGGGATTTGTAAAAGCCCAGGTAAAGTTAAGATCGATACATGTATATCGATGTCTGAGGGTGGGGGGCCCTTATTAACTTTTCAGTCAATCCTTTATTGTATGAACGGTGTTATTTAGAATTAATCTAAGGACACAGTTGTGGATGTAAGATGTCCTACTAGTCTTTAAAGTAGGTATCGATAATTTTATGTACAAGTATTTCAGTTAAATAACATGGGACCGTATTCTCATGTTATCTCATTTAATGTTATATGTAAAAAATACATACTTTTTGATTACTTATAATTGTCCTTGCTATCCCTCACGGCTCATTTTGATGGTAATAAAAAATATCCCTCAATACGAAAAACGCAGCGCGAATACAGAGCGTATAAAATTTCGTCTCCATGATTCAAATGACCGCTTTTCGTCTCAGATGTTCGCGCAATTTCGTCTCCACAGTTCACCAGTAGCGTTTGCGGTGCTCTGAAGACAAACAACGTCTCCATGAAGACGAAAAAATTTGTCGCTCCGTATCGCACGGGTACGGCGGGCGGGAGAGTGTAGGAAGCAATTTAAACATGGGGAGGCCAACTTTGTCCCACAAAGTGAAATCGTATGCATATGGATACAACTAGAAGTTGATTTGGGAATAGTTTTCCTATAACACAAGGTCTAAGCTTGTGTGTTATCGCAAGTGGCATGTTTGACAGCTGAGTTTGTATTTCAAATTTATATCTCTATTACCCTGTATAGCTGTTTTACTGATGAAATTTACTTATTGGTTGTCCACTTCATTTTAAAGTCATTTTATACTTTAATTTCACTAATAGGGCTATTCGGATTATTTCGCATGCTGGGAAGTTTGACAGCGTGTCCGGAATAAGGTCATCCCTGGGGCTACTACCCCTACAAGACCGTAGAGACCACCTCATTCTGGGAATTATGCATAGCAGGTCCCAAGAACAACTCTCCCACAAGCCCAGGGGCGTCGCTGCCGGGGGGGACGGGGGGGACATGTCCCCCCCACTTTTGGGGGCAGCCAAAAAAAGGTCCAAGCCCAAGGCTATAACAAAATTGGCTCCAAATTTAAGGAAAAATGGTCCACAGCCCTCGTATTACCTTTATTTAATAGCCTTATAATGTCTAGTACAAAGTACAAATTTAAGGGTCCAAGGCTGTGCAATTTTGTTTTAATCTAAAAACTGTGGGCTTTATTTGCAATGTCACTTGGGGACCAGTATATTTTTGTTCAATTTTGTAGAAAAGAAATAATTCCCATGGACAAGGTCTCTGCCAGCAGGCAGCGCAATTTGGCCTGTCCGTTCTATCATACTATATTTCATTGTTATTTTAAATGGGTTTCTAACACATGGATATGTGAATGTTTTACATTCACAGGTTTTACCCTAACCATATAGAAAACTAATAGGTTGGCATATGCCACTATTGTCTCCTGAATAAACAAATTAACATTAGATTTTCTTCACTTGGCGACATATATTATTTCGGGATTATTTTGGGAAAACTTATATTTCCCACAAACAAGTCCCTGGTAACTTTCAAAATCCTGGTGAAAATGGTGAGATTGTACTTTTCAACAATGGATTTACTTGAAAAATATAACATTGCAATATCTTTTTACTGGTTGATGAACAGTTACAAAATGGCGCAAGAAGGAGTTGGTAGCTACAAAACTATAAGTTGGAAATTTCAGGTAAAATTCTACGTTCTAACATAAGCAGATCACATCCTATTTTGAAGCCAATTTTTCAACAACCATCAGATGGAGATGATCATTTGTGATGTGCTTCAGGAAAATGAGTCACAAGTTGCAAAAAAATAGATTTTGAGATACCCTCATATTGGAAAGATGAGATCAAGGTGATTCCTATGTGATTTTGAAGCCCTTTTTAGTTTTTTTAGTTCTGTTCTATACAACTATTTTTAGCAAGGGAAAATTGGGGAAGCCTTTTGGGATAGGCTTTTGTAGCTGCAAAACTATAAGTTGAACTTTTTTCAGGTGAAATTCACACATAAGCGGACCCTATTTTAAAGTCAGATTTGTCAGAACCATCAGATGGAGAACACCATTTAAGGGATTAACCACTGTCATATGCAGTGCTGCAGGCAGGAGTTCACGGAACTAATACATGAAAAGTTAGAATTCACAATATTCTTTCAAAACTTTGTCTTGAGAAAGACAGGATTGTGTGATAACAAAAAAGCAAAAATAAATGGTTCTCAACGTATTTTACTTTTTCATCTTAGGGACCACCAATGTTTAATATTGAAGATTGTGGGGAAAATGGATATTTCTCACATTTTCCAAGATTTCAGACAGATGAATCCCATGTTTCTGTTGAGAATTCTTCAAAACATAGACACCATAGCTATCAGTTTGCCCTCATGCATGAAAGAACGGGGTATTAACATATTTTGGAAACAAATATTTAGCTTTGAAAATCATCAATACAAAATTATCGATACTCCTGTTTGTAGCTCATCAAATGAAAATTTAAGCGATGACGTTTCTTTTAAAAATAAAGGTGGATCCCGCCCTCCCTTTCTTTGCGTGTAAGGGTCAAGCAATATAATTATGATAAGCTAAATTCCATTTACATTTATACTGGGAAAAATTACATTTCAGAATTCCCTGAAATGAAAACTAACCTGGTGACATCATTATTGTTTTTATTTGCTTTTTGGATTTACTTATTTGTAATATTATAGAAGTAATAATGGAATTGACTAAATTCCTTAAAAAAGTATACAATACAGGACGAATTTTTCTCATTACAGTTTGGTCAATAATAATTGAATTGTTATTGAAAATGATGAGTTCACATTTTTTTAAATAGAAAGAGCCTCATTATACATGAGTATTTAGGGAGGTCATTTCAATAGTCTGGGAAGGACATTGCATTGCCTTCCATTAATTCAATATCTAATATCGTAGGTTAGATATGTTTTGAAATGTTCTTATTCTTCTATGCTGATCATTTAATGATTGTTGTTTTTTACATAAGATAATGCTTAATGGCATCTTTGAACTAATTTTTAGACAAGCATTTTAAGAGCTGCTCTTTGTATGAAGGGAGTTTAAATTTAGCTAAATGCTTTTTACCAAAGATTTAAGAAATACCGGTTCCTATAATTCATGCCTTCTTCGTTTAGCTCATATTTCAAAACAATAAAATGCCCTGAGTCTTCCCCTGATATATGTTGTGCACATATTAATGTAAATTACTATAAAGTGGCAGTATGGATTGAAAACTGATACATGTTGACAACATTTGTACACTTCATACAAGAATATGGGGAAAAGGTCCAAGATACCAAAATATGTCCCCCCCACTTGGAAATTGCCAGCGACGCCTATGAAGCCTGTTAACCCATCCCGGCGACAAACAAGGTCTTCCTCACAACGCAACTTTCCTCTGCCCAGACCAAAAACCGAGTCACTTAAGAGAGCCCCTAAGTACTATGGTGCCCAGGCATGGAATAAACTACCCCCAGACATAAAAAACATAGACAACCGCAAAAATTTCAGTCACAAAATCAAATCACACACAACCTTACCCAAGGGGGAAACCCACAGAATTAAATGAACATCCCATGACCACAGGAACTCCCCAGGACTGAAAGCAATATGGCAGACGATTAAAACACACTGCTACGGACGGACAGAATAACTGATCCTATCATGTAGATTAACAACTATCATCTTTCCTTCTACACTAATTACTAATTACCTTTACTTATGCACCACTCCTTTCCTTCTATAGTAGTAGGACTGCACCTAACAGCCCCTGGCGGAAAATCATGGACAATGCTAAATAATAGCCCCCGTGAGCCTTGTATATCCTTATCACTTATGGCTGTATAAATATGTTAAATTAAAAAAAAAAATCTTCATATCTTGGGCTCACTTTTCTTTTAAACTCAAACATTTAGTTATTGATGTCATTCATTCATTGGGGACAGAATTAGAGACGCTAAGATCAAATTAAGCAAGAAAAGTGGGTTAAATGAGGTTCTGGGCTATTAGGGTATCTAGACCAGACTGTCCAGAGGCATGGCTGGTGGTCCTAACACTCTAGGTCCACACCCTCAGAAGGCTGTTGCCCACTTTCATTGGTGGGGGGTGGGGGGGGGGGGGGGGGCATGGCCCCTGTGGCCCCCCTATGGCCCCCCTGGTTCCCCCTGGTTCTGACATCACTGGACTCTGATATGGTGGCTAACCTGTTCACCCCATCTAATCTCTACATATCATAGTGGATGACTGATGGTAGGAAGAGGAGTACAATCACTAGTGCTTTGTAATTCCCTTTATTATCGCTGATCGTCCGGGACTTCAATATGTATTAATATGTGAAAATCACCTTGGAATAATAATAGGTTGTCTTGAATAAGAGGCGCATGCATCTAAGAAGAAAATTGATTATATAGAGACAAATTATCTTTTTTTTTTATTATTATTATTATTATTATTATTATTATTATGCTATGCTAGTAAATGTCTACTATCTGTGCAGTCAGTACTGCATTATTTGTAGAAAAGCAAATTGATGAGATGTCACGATTTACTCACATATGTGATGGGTTTTTAGGAAAATGAGTCATAAGTCGCAAAAATTGGATTTTGAGGTATCACCATATTTGAAAAGATGAGAACAAGCGGATTCTAATGAGTGTAAACATTAAGGGTATCTAACAAGTGTTTCTATCTTTTCGGTTTGATATTTTTATTTTGAAAAAAAAAAGTTGGCAATGTTTCTGGGTGGGTGATTACCAGTAAAGTAACATACAAATATACTTAATATACTCCATACGAAGGCCTTCAAAATGCAAGAATATATTTAATACAATGTCCTGGAATTTGGTACATAGATCTATATGACTATAAGTGCTAAACCCTCTAAATATCAGAACATTCCACTGAAGGGATCTTGTGAAAAACAACACTTTGAAAAATAGCAATTTTGCGACTTGTGACTCATTTTCCTTAAACACATCACATATTCACTCTACAAACGTATATCTTTGCTTGATTACTCTATTTCTGATTGTTGAATGATTTCTAGATATATATTATAATTATAATTAAAATGTACTTCTTTTCTATCTATCAGGGATGGCTGAAAATAATGTGACGTAAATTTGATGTGACGTAATGTTGATTCCTTATTAAACATCTTTAAAAACTAAACTGAACTAAACATGAATTAGAATGGTCCTTTCGAATGTGTCTATGTGTGAACACACATGTTATAATGTGCTTACAACTACCTGAGGGCGGGACCTGAGGGGTGCCTAACATGCCTTCATGCTAGTGGTAGAAACACGGGCTTACTATGAATTAATGTTTCCACTTTAACGCCCCTGTAAACTTGTCTATGTGTAACAGTGTCATGAGTGCGTGCATTATATGGGTCAGATTTTCAGAAAATGTACAATTCACCTTCACCAATTTTCTCAAATAACCCAAATTTAAGACGAAAATAAAGTTCAAAATACAGTTCAACCTAACCAAACAGATTGCTAGAATCAATGCAATGCCGAATATACTTGAATTTACCTAGCATTGACCAAACTGCACCCCAATTTAGCAGAATTTACTAAATGTGTACAACTGCCAATTGTACATTTTCTGAAAATCTTACCCATAATTACAGTATAGAAAGCGAATACATTTCAAATGATATTAGTAATTTGTTGCGAGGCAACGCATGAAAACATCGACCATGTCAACATGCCTCTTTACTATTGTCATTAAATGTAGTATGTGGCCTTTGTTTGTAATAATAATAAAAAAAGTTGCTAATTCTATAAATTAAAGTAATCTGGTGAAGATATCGATTTAGAGATGTACAAAGTAATAACATTATATTGTTTCTGTGACATTGGAGCATCAACATTATATAATTATGGGATAACTGATAAAAAAATGTATAAATCACTAGCCAGGAAAACATTTATTTGGTCAGACCAGAACGTTATCAATTAATATGACTAGACTTTAGACAATAAACAACTGTTAATATTAAGGAAATCCTTACTCAATGTTCTACATAGATTAGAAACTATGATAGAAATTTACTGGGCTTTACATCTATTATATGAATATAAGATCATATTTAATTACTTTAGCAGTGTACGACCTTCATCAATAACGACTGTGGACTTGTACACTGTAAAACTATAATGTAAAAACCAAAGAAATCTTGCAAACCTCCCTTAGCTGGGGAAATGCTTTCTCACAGTGACAATGTCGAAAATAAAAGTTTCTAAATCTAAATCTAAATATATCGATATGATATGTATACCTTGTAGATGTCCCTGCATCTTTACCTCCAGAATGACGAGGTCAGAATCCTAGCCCTGCCGGGTAAGGGTTTAAGGTTGCTTTTTGAATTGGGAAGGGACCATATCTCTTACTATCAGCCCACCCAAGTTATTTTCTTCGGCGGCGTGTGTGATTTTCAGGGGCGTCGCTGCCGGGGGGGACGGGGGGGACATGTCCCCCCCACTTTTGGGGGCAGCCAAAAAAAGGTCCAAGCCCAAGGCTATAACAAAATTGGCTCCAAATTTAAGGAAAAATGGTCCACAGCCCTCGTATTACCTTTATTTAATAGCCTTATAATGTCTAGTACAAAGTACAAATTTAAGGGTCCAAGGCTGTGCAATTTTGTTTTAATCTAAAAACTGTGGGCTTTATTTGCAATGTCACTTGGGGACCAGTATATTTTTGTTCAATTTTGTAGAAAAGAAATAATTCCCATGGACAAGGTCTCTGCCAGCAGGCAGCGCAATTTGGCCTGTCCGTTCTATCATACTATATTTCATTGTTATTTTAAATGGGTTTCTAACACATGGATATGTGAATGTTTTACATTCACAGGTTTTACCCTAACCATATAGAAAACTAATAGGTTGGCATATGCCACTATTGTCTCCTGAATAAACAAATTAACATTAGATTTTCTTCACTTGGCGACATATATTATTTCGGGATTATTTTGGGAAAACTTATATTTCCCACAAACAAGTCCCTGGTAACTTTCAAAATCCTGGTGAAAATGGTGAGATTGTACTTTTCAACAATGGATTTACTTGAAAAATATAACATTGCAATATCTTTTTACTGGTTGATGAACAGTTACAAAATGGCGCAAGAAGGAGTTGGTAGCTACAAAACTATAAGTTGGAAATTTCAGGTAAAATTCTACGTTCTAACATAAGCAGATCACATCCTATTTTGAAGCCAATTTTTCAACAACCATCAGATGGAGATGATCATTTGTGATGTGCTTCAGGAAAATGAGTCACAAGTTGCAAAAAAATAGATTTTGAGATACCCTCATATTGGAAAGATGAGATCAAGGTGATTCCTATGTGATTTTGAAGCCCTTTTTAGTTTTTTTAGTTCTGTTCTATACAACTATTTTTAGCAAGGGAAAATTGGGGAAGCCTTTTGGGATAGGCTTTTGTAGCTGCAAAACTATAAGTTGAACTTTTTTCAGGTGAAATTCACACATAAGCGGACCCTATTTTAAAGTCAGATTTGTCAGAACCATCAGATGGAGAACACCATTTAAGGGATTAACCACTGTCATATGCAGTGCTGCAGGCAGGAGTTCACGGAACTAATACATGAAAAGTTAGAATTCACAATATTCTTTCAAAACTTTGTCTTGAGAAAGACAGGATTGTGTGATAACAAAAAAGCAAAAATAAATGGTTCTCAACGTATTTTACTTTTTCATCTTAGGGACCACCAATGTTTAATATTGAAGATTGTGGGGAAAATGGATATTTCTCACATTTTCCAAGATTTCAGACAGATGAATCCCATGTTTCTGTTGAGAATTCTTCAAAACATAGACACCATAGCTATCAGTTTGCCCTCATGCATGAAAGAACGGGGTATTAACATATTTTGGAAACAAATATTTAGCTTTGAAAATCATCAATACAAAATTATCGATACTCCTGTTTGTAGCTCATCAAATGAAAATTTAAGCGATGACGTTTCTTTTAAAAATAAAGGTGGATCCCGCCCTCCCTTTCTTTGCGTGTAAGGGTCAAGCAATATAATTATGATAAGCTAAATTCCATTTACATTTATACTGGGAAAAATTACATTTCAGAATTCCCTGAAATGAAAACTAACCTGGTGACATCATTATTGTTTTTATTTGCTTTTTGGATTTACTTATTTGTAATATTATAGAAGTAATAATGGAATTGACTAAATTCCTTAAAAAAGTATACAATACAGGACGAATTTTTCTCATTACAGTTTGGTCAATAATAATTGAATTGTTATTGAAAATGATGAGTTCACATTTTTTTAAATAGAAAGAGCCTCATTATACATGAGTATTTAGGGAGGTCATTTCAATAGTCTGGGAAGGACATTGCATTGCCTTCCATTAATTCAATATCTAATATCGTAGGTTAGATATGTTTTGAAATGTTCTTATTCTTCTATGCTGATCATTTAATGATTGTTGTTTTTTACATAAGATAATGCTTAATGGCATCTTTGAACTAATTTTTAGACAAGCATTTTAAGAGCTGCTCTTTGTATGAAGGGAGTTTAAATTTAGCTAAATGCTTTTTACCAAAGATTTAAGAAATACCGGTTCCTATAATTCATGCCTTCTTCGTTTAGCTCATATTTCAAAACAATAAAATGCCCTGAGTCTTCCCCTGATATATGTTGTGCACATATTAATGTAAATTACTATAAAGTGGCAGTATGGATTGAAAACTGATACATGTTGACAACATTTGTACACTTCATACAAGAATATGGGGAAAAGGTCCAAGATACCAAAATATGTCCCCCCCACTTGGAAATTGCCAGCGACGCCTATGGATTTTACCAGGAAAGATGCTATAAGTAAAAAGATCTCTGTTCGCTGGCCTGACGCCCAGGCTATGGAGAACTATGTGGAGGACCAAGTCCTTCTAGTAACAGGCGAGATGCAGACCTACTTCCCGGACATATGTCCTATCTACGCAGGTGTATGCGGCCTCTCCCTCAACACCTACAATAGAGAGTTCCACCGTGACCCAACCCAATCCATTTTAGACGAGGCAATCACTGATTATAACTTTTGGCTAAAAGGCTACAATATGGATAGGGGAGTCATACACCCGACAGTCATCAGCAAGGTGCACAGGGGCACCTACGGGGTTGCGGTTAACAACTATGGCGCCTTGAGAGATGGTGTACACGGAAAATGGTACATCGTGAAGGACTGGGCAAAACAGTTGGAAAAATGTCATTTTCTAAACCTACATTAAAGTCAACCGGCATATGCCTTTTCTTTCCATCTGGTATCACAAATAAGATCTATACAGACAATGGCTAATGCCAACTATTTTCTACCACTCCCATAATTATCACTATTTAAACCGAGCCTCAATCGATGCGTTTCCTTTTGATTTGCTGATACGTGGAGTTAGTGCCTTTGTTGTATGTGTTACCAGCCTATTGCCAACACTTGCCTGTTACATTGAAATCGCATTTGTATTCGTATTATGTCTGATTCATATATACTCCACCGATTATATCTCATATAATTCCTCTAATTTATGGGATTTGATTATTGTTCGCACCATGATATACTGCTGGCCGCCTAAACTTGTTATGTTTGCCATATGTTGGAGTCGTGATCCTATCTTTTCTTTCCAGCCGACTGGTATTCTGAATCATATATATTCTACTGAATATACCCCATACAACTCATTTAATATATGGGACTTTTTTATTGCTCATATTAGGATATATTGTTGGCCGCCTAAACTTGTTTTGTTTGCCATATGTTGGACACGCGATTCTACCTCCTTTTCCCAGCCGACTTGTGTATCCCCGATTTGCTACCTACATTATATTATAATGTGGTCTACTTATGTGATTGTTTATATATATAGATATATATGTACTGATTCTGACGCGATATGTTATATATCTTACTATTGCCACCAGGGTTATGGAGATTACCAGACCTGGAATCTGACTTATATTTACCTGTTCCATGTAAGGCAAGATTACCATGTCAACTCACATTGTTTTCATAGTTCTCTTGATTATGTGTTTGCGCTGAGTAAGGACTCGCCACCCCAAGCATTACCGCCGGTAATTAGCATAGTAGTTAACAAGAGTTCATGCATTTGTTTGATTTCAACTGCTGCAAAGGTTAATCAGATTATTAGCCACTGTTCGGGTACAAATCATAAATTTTCCACGTTATTTGATGGGATCATACCTGCATCAACCATACCATGTAACCTTATTAAGGAACTGCTTATACTAAACACGCAAACTAAGGCACATGCCTACTTGCTGATCTCACCTGATCGAAGGAAAGAAACTTGTTTAATATTAAGTCTGATACACTTTCCCTTACTACTAGCTGTAACTTAAAAAAAACACTCAAAGAGTGCGCTGAACTCAAAGGTCGTAGATATTTTCACTTAAACATAAGATCGCTGACAAATAAATGGCAGCAACTTAAACTAGACTTGATTGACTTGACCTTCGATGTGTTCTCATTAAGTGAAACCTGGCTAAAAAAGGATATTCTGGATGCAAACTTCCAATTAACCGGTTATAACTTAGAGAGACTGGATCAATCTCAGTCCATAGGAGGAGGACTATGTGTCTATATTAAGAACTCTCTGGAATATAAAGTATTACTTGAATTAAATCATCAAAGTGCTCACCTGGAAGCATTGGAATTCTAAAAACCTGATCCTGGCCAACTTATACAGACCTCCGGCAGGCAGCGTTAGCACCTTCTGCGAGGAGATTACTAGTATTATTGACTTGGCGAGAGAAGCCCATCCCTATTCTGAACTAATCTTATTGGGTGACCTGAACATAGACATGTTGCCACATAACATATACCCTAATAATCATAGGAACGAGCTATTGAAAGTCATAAATAACAAACATTTACAATCAGCTATATCCATACCGACCAGAATCGGGCTAAATGGTAAAGCAACAGTGCTAGACCATATTCTAACTGATATTAAACATGTCGGTCAGGCTGGGGTGATTGAATATAACTTAAGTGACCATTATATTGTTTATTTAACTAGGAAAAAAAAGAGAGAAAAACATGCTAAGTGTAACTTCCAGGTTAGATCATACAATAACCTAAATACGGCAAATGCCGAAAAGGAAATGAATCTCATTGACAATTGGCAACCCTTCTACCATTGTAACGACCCAAACACAGCTTGGAACTTAATGTATGCAACGCTGTTAAAAGTAACTAATAAATTATGCCCCAAGAAAAAATTTAAAGCAAAAAAAGAGAAACCACCATGGTATAGTAACGAATTAATTAACCTGGCCCACAATAGGGACTATAACTTCAATAAATATAGGAAAACCAAAAAGGAGGCTTTCAGACTAAGGGCTGTTTATTTCCGAAATCTAGCAAATAGTGCCACTAGACAAGCTAGAAGCAACTATATAAAGGACCAGCTGAGTAGACACAAATATGACTATAAAAAGTTTTGGCAGATACTAAAGGATTATCTCCCTTTTAAAGATAAGTCAAAAACAATAACGAAAATTATTAATCCAGATACAAACACAATGGCATATGCCAAGGATATACCGAAGGTTATTAATAAATTTTTTGCTAACGTGGGTGCAAAAACTGCAGCATTGTTACCAGACAGTACTAATAATTATGAACTTGGCCCGGCTGACCCCAATGTTGCTGACAGGGCAAATACTCCCTACGTCTTGTTGAACCCACAATCACTATCTAAAATATTAGATACCTTCCCAACGCATAAATCATCCGGTTGTGATGAAATACCGATGATAATTTATCAAACCTTCTTCCAAATTATCAAGCCACAACTTACCTTCCTCCTAAATCTCTCAATCACACAAAGTATTGTACCTGATCGTTGGAAGAAGGCCACAGTCATACCCATACCTAAGAAGGGTAACCCAGGTCACTAATCTACGTCCAATTTCTTTAACCCATATATTGGGTAAGGTGTTGGAAAAACATATTAATGAACAGATACAGGATTTCGTTGATACACATGAATTACTATCACCATACCAAGGCGGTTTTAGAAAAAATTCCTCTACTATTGAAACAGTCTACCTATTATTATATAAATTACTAAATAATAGAAACTCAAAAATAACAAGCACCATGGTCTTTTTCGACTACCAGAAACCGTTCGACTCTATTAATCATGAAATATTATTGTCTTAACTTGTCCATTACTGTTTGTCCATATGACTGCAAGTGCTAAACCCTCTAAAAATCAGAACATCTCAATAAAGGGATCTTGTGAAAAAAAACCTTTGAAAAATATCAATTTTGTGACTTGTGACTCATTTTCCTGGTACACATCACAATTGTACATGTGTTGCAGCAATGAATTGTTCTACTCACGTGGTAACATATGTTGAGGTCAAGGGTCAGCACGTGTTACATGTTATTATACCTATCCTACCATCCAGGTGCAGTGAGGCAAATAGATCAATTTCATCATTTCACCTAATCAATGTTCATTAGAAATAGGTGTATCTAAAGCCGCAATGATCCTTTAGTTATCTGATAATTCCTGTCACATAAGGGTCAGATTTGTAAATGTACAAATGGCAGCTGTACACGTTTAGTAAATTCTGCTAAATTAGGCTGCAACTTGGTCAATACAAGGTAAATTCGAGTATATTTGGCATTGCATTGATTCTAGCAATCTGTTTGGTTAGGTGGAACTGTATTTTGAACTTTATTTTCGTCTGAAATTTGGTTTATTTTAAAAGATTGGTGAAGGTGAATTGTACATTTTCTGAAAATCTGACCCATATATGTTGCAATTCACCGCACCGTTTAGATGTTTGAACCCAAACCTTCAATTACAGTGCTCCTATCCACAGTAGTCCCTTATGAAGAGTCCAGTGAACGTGCGTTAACCCTTGTAAAACATTGCATTAAAGCAGTGAATTATACATGCAATACATTGCACTACTCACACGGTAACACATGTTGGATGTTTAGTGTCACATAAATAATTGGTAGAATTGACTGTCCTACCCACATGGTGTAAGCACCCCACACACCTATATACCCCTCCTAATGTAGGTACAAGCACCCCACACACCTCCTATATATCCCTGTAGGAGGAGACGTCCAAGGAGATGTCCAAGCTCTGGGTGTAGAAAAGTGACGGTTCCATAGACTAAGGTCTTCATATATCCATCATGTAGCCAGTAAAGCATCCATGTCTGTACAGCTATACCTGCTATATCACTGTATAATGGGTCAGAACTTCAGAAAATGTACAATTCAACTTCACCATTCTTCTCAAATAACCCAAATTTCAGTCGAAAATAAAGTTCAAAATAAAGTTCAACCGAACCAAACAGATTGCTAGAATCAATGCAATGCTGAATATACTCGAATTTACCTAGTATTGAGCAAATTGCAGTCTAATTTAGCAGAATTTACTGAATGTGTACAGCGGCCAATTGTACATTTTCTGAAAATCTGACCCATTATATATCCACCTTATACATCCAGCAAAGCATCCATACGTACACACCTCTACTTGTGATAGACCACTATCCAGCTAATACGTCCAGTGAAGCATCTCTCCCTACAAAGCTGTATATACCAGTATATACCACTATATCTCCACGTAATGCAGGTGCGTGAGATAGAGTGATAGTCGTCAACAGCTGAGTGAAGGTGAGCTCTATGGAAAGCCTTAAGCACACTTATTCACCATCCTAAGACATCTTTAAATGTTTAAAGCTATTTTTAAATGTTAGAAATAGCTATTTTTAAATATTAATTATTATACGCGCATTCTATATGAGACATGCTATAAGTGGGGTGCTATGAAAATATTCATATAGGACGTGTCCTATATGAAATATAGTTGTCTAAAAATAGCTCTGTTATTATGCTTCGTGGAGCTTTGGCTCTCCGCGGAGCATGTAAACAAATCCCCGCGATCGGTAATCCACCCGTGATCCTGGTACTATGATTTAAGAAATACATTATAAAACCATATCATTAAATAGAACATTAAATTCTCTATCCAATGATAGAGTTTTATTAATGTAGCTCAAGAAATGGCCACAATATGAACGTTTTAAGTTAACAATATAAATAGCCCTATACTAACAAAGCTGTCAGCGGGGCTGTCAGTGGGGCTGTCAGCGGGGTAGCGGGGCTCTCTGTGCTTCTTTAATATTTTTTCAGTGATATTTGATGACATATGATCAAATTTTAAGCACATATAGAATGGAACTCGCCAGCAATAATTGAAAATTCGTCCATATAAGCACTCTGCCCACGGCATCATGCTTATGTGGACAAATCTCGTCCTATAAATTTTCGATTATTGCCGGCTCATCCCATTCTCTCTATATATAGCTTGTTAAATATAGCTTGTTTTTACTGTGGTGAGAATCTACTCGAAGTTGCACTTCTTGTGGATTCTCACCACAGTAACAACATGTGACTATAAGATATATACCGCGTGAACAAACAAGTCAATGCAGATGTAATATTAATATATTTATATGGCACGGGGCTGTCGGACATCTTTATTTATGATATCAACCTCCAAGAAGTAAATAAATTAAATTAAACAAAATCCAACGAACTGTCCGACTGCTTGGCAGCTTTTTGAATGCGGCGGGCTTTTGTGTTAGCTCGTCGCTAGGCACTAGTCACTTCCGGTTAATCAAGTCAGTTCAGGTGAGTCCGTTTGCCACTCTCGATATAACCATATACAACTGTATATCAGCCATATTACCCAGATCTAATGCGAGTTATATTCTCTCTTATAATCCAACCTCTAAAAACTAGGCCTCTACAACTGCAATAGATAGCTTCTGACATCTAAATATCATAATTGAAATTAAAAATAAAAATTGTTAGAGATACCTTATATTGGTCACATATATATATGAATGATATGGAGATATCTTCAATCATTTAATGGTACTATCTATCTAAGATTGTTCTAAATGTATCTAAAGATATTTTAAAATATTCAAATATATCTGCAAATGTTAAGACATATCCACAAATAATTAGATTTGATTTTGAAAATATGTTTATTCAGGAACAACTTTACATTTCAGCGCCAGGACGTTGATATTCTCAGTGTTGCCTGACTGTAGTGTAAGCATAAGGTATAAGCATAATTAACATGCCAATGTTACGATAAAACTCAACTAACTATATGAGATAATATGTGATGTGTTTCAGGAAAATGAGTCATAAGTCGCAAAATTGATATTTTTCAAAGTATTTTTTTTACAAAATCAAATTATCGGAAAGTTCTGATTTTTTTTGGGTTTATTACTTATAGTTATATCAATCGATGTATCAAATTTCGGTACAATCTATGTAATATATCCTTTCGTTTTAAAGGTCCTCATATGGACTACATTTAGTTACTTTACTGTTTATTGACCCTCAGAAATATTGGAAACTTTTTTTTAAAAACGAAAATATCAAACTTAAAATCTAGAAATACCTATAAGATTATTAGACTGTTTACTATCATTGGAATCGGCTTGATCCCATCTTTTCAAATATGGGCATATCTCAAAATCTATTTTTTGCGACTTATGACTCATTTTCCTGAAACACATCAAATACGTAATATAGAACAGTTCAGTTTGTACTGTAGGTGAAGCCTGAACAGTCAAAGAATGATAATAGAGTTTAAAAGCACGTCTAAAGAGATATTTTCAAATGTGGATTATATATATAACTGCATGAGTGGCTTTCCATACTAGGTTTGCAGGCATGAGACACGGATGAACCACTCTGTACATGTCTCTCCCATGTGGGCTCAGTCTAGAAACGTGTACAACTGACTTTACAACCACATGGGACCTGACTATTTGGGTCAGATTTTGGTAAGATTTTGGTAAGATTTTGGTAAGATTTTGGTCAGATTTGGGTAAGATTTGGGTCAGGGGGGAGGGGGTTGACACACTCGGTTGACCACTGTCCTGCAGTCACACAATAACAACATTAGTAAGGCCAACAAAAATAATAGGTGTGTCTCCGATTTATATGGGTGAAAACTTGGTAGGGGGTAACTTTTTTTCTTAAGAAAATTCTTTTAGGAAACCACGTTTCAGGAACTGAAAAAATTGTCTTTTTTAGAACAATAGTTGTTTAGACAAGGGAAATGTGCTTTTTGACAGTTCCTGATTAGAAAAACCTGTTTTCCTACTTTTATTAGCTTTATTCAAAAACAATTAGGCATGGTCGAAACTTTTTTTTTAGGTAGGGGTTTGTCTAGTACGGGGTGGGGAGTACATCGGAAACACACCTATTTCCTTGGGCCTAGTTAATGTCAGTCATGTATCTATATTAAATCAGAAGCCAGTATACACAGATACTTTCTACACAGATCCACCAACATCTGTTTGGTTAGGTTGAATTGTATTTTCAACTTTATTTTCGTCTGAAATTTGGGTTATTTGAGAGAATTAGTGAGGATGAATTGTACATTTTCTGACGATCTAACCCATATACCTATATACCTACCTACGCTATATGTGAGTCAAGTTTATGGATTGACTTTTAATAAATGTTATAGCTACTTGTTTATGTGTTTCCCATGAATAATTCTTTTATTAAGTTATATTATAAGCACTCCATGCTATGATCGTCTTCTGTTATTCTCAAGAGCTTATCATGAACAGTTACAACTGTTATTAATTAGAAAAAAAATACAGTTGAATAGAACTATTCATATCCAGATTAATATCAATGTTATTAATGGAGAGAAGGAACAATGGATCCCTGTGGTACTCCAGTCCTAGTTGTGTGGTTTAATGTATAACCAATATCTAATATATAAAGCTCTAGAAGGGCTTTTTTGTCACCCATGTTCTGGGAATCTGTGATATCCCCATCTGTTTTGTTGGTCTGTACAGGTCTGTTGACCCTGTCTGGAGGACATTATATGTGGTTTGTGAAGTTATCTGGAGTGAGAATGTGATTTTGAAGCCTTTTTTAATCAGAATCTTTACACTCTATTTATAGCCTGGGAAAGCCCCTGTTACTAGAAGAGATTGAGATCAGTGATGTCCCACTGTCCTTGGCAATGTGGGATTCCCTAGCAACTCGTATGAGAGTCCCCAGCAAAAGAAAAGAGAGAGAGAGAGTGATCAGAGGGGGAGAAGGGAGAGCGAGGAAAAAGAGAGGGGGAGGTGAGGGGAGAGAGATCAAAGGAAGAGGGGAGAGCAAAGAAGCAAAGGGAGAGGGTGGGAGAAATCAGATAGGGAGAGGGAGGATAGAGAGAAGAGGGGGACGGGGAGAGAAGACAGGAAGGAGTGGGAGGGAGAGGGAAGGAGAGAATGAAAGAAGTGAAGGGACATGGTGGGAGAAATTTGATAGGGTGAGGGACAAGAAGATAGAGCGAGAAAAGGGGGAGAGGAGAAGGTGAGTAGGTACAGGGAGAGAGAGAGGGGAGAGGCAGGGGGACAAAAGGAGGAGAGGCAATGAGAGAGAAGGGAAGAGACAGTGAGAGGAAGAGGATGACCGTCCAGAGGATGGGTACTTTGCTAATATATATATATATATTTATTATATGCGCATTGCTCTGAAAACAACATATCTAGAGTGATTTACGCATGGTGCGTATTTCACTAGTGATTTACATGGGGTTGTCATGGCAACCAATCTGTTTTCTTTACTAAGATTGCCGGTAAAATTTGAATTCATGACTTGATTCGTTTCTATTTTTATGATTGAAAGCATGTATAATAAATCTGTGAACTAACTCATTGGTTTCAGTCGCTTAGAATATTGCACTCGTTGCTATGCAACTCGTGCAATATTCACGCTCCTTCAACCAACACGTTAGTTAACCTGTATGTATACTTGCCTGGTTTCATGCACCAACCAAACATATCCTGGAACCTGATCCTATTTAATAGATTCTAGAGGCTACACCTAATTGCCTAGTTTTTTTTGTATCTAGTTAAAACAGATTTAGATCGAGGACGTGCTACATTCTGCACCTGAATAAGAGAGTAAACAGACAGTTGTTGTTGGATCCAGGTTAGACTGGCCAACATGAATCTACATGTACACTATGTTTATGGTATAAATAAGTGTTATTCTGTTATTTAATAGGGGGTTTGCATGTGCCACTGCGCATGTCTGCTACAGTGCATCATGGGATACACAATAGGGGGTTTGCATGTGCCACTGCGCATGTCTGTTACAGTGCATCAAGGGATACACAATAGGGGGTTTGCATGTGCCACTGCGCATGTCTGTTACAGTGCATCAAGGGATACACAATAGAGGGTTTGCATGTGCCACTGCGCATGTCTGTTACAGTGCATCAAGGGATACACAATAGGGGGTTTGCATGTGCCAAGGTGCATGTCTGTTACAGTGCATCAAGGGATACACAATAGGGGGTTTGCATGTGCCAAGGTGCATGTCTGTTACAGTGCATCATGGGATACACAATAGGGGGTTTGCATGTGCCAAGGTGCATGTCTGTTACAGTGCATCAAGGGATACACAATAGGGGGTTTGCATGTGCCAAGGTGCATGTCTGTTACAGTGCATCATGGGATACACAATAGGGGGTTTGCATGTGCCAAGGTGCATGTCTGTTACAGTGCATCATGGGATACACAATAGGGGGTTTGCATGTGCCAAGGTGCATGTCTGTTACAGTGCATCATGGGATACACAATAGGGGGTTTGCATGTGCCAAGGTGCATGTCTGTTACAGTGCATCAAGGGATACACAATAGGGGGTTTGCATGTGCCACTGTGCATGTCTGTTACAGTGCATCAAGGGATACACAATAGGGGGTTTGCATGTGCCACTGCGCATGTCTGTTACAGTGCATCATGGGATACACAATAGGGGGTTTGCATGTGCCACTGTGCATGTCTGTTACAGTGCATCATGGGATACACAATAGGGGGTTTGCAAGTGCCACTGTGCATGTCTGTTACAGTGCATCAAGGGATACACAATAGGGGGTTTGCAAGTGCCACTGTGCATGTCTGTTACAGTGCATCAAGGGATACACAATAGGGGGTTTGCATGTGCCACTGTGCATGTCTGTTACAGTGCATCAAGGGATACACAATAGGGGGTTTGCAAGTGCCACTGTGCATGTCTGTTACAGTGCATCAAGGGATACACAATAGGGGGTTTGCATGTGCCACTGTGCATGTCTGTTACAGTGCATCAAGGGATACACAATAGGGGGTTTGCAAGTGCCACTGTGCATGTCTGTTACAGTGCATCAAGGGATACACAATAGGGGGTTTGCAAGTGCCACTGTGCATGTCTGTTACAGTGCATCAAGGGATACACAATAGGGGGTTTGCAAGTGCCACTGTGCATGTCTGTTACAGTGCATCAAGGGATACACAATAGGGGGTTTGCAAGTGCCACTGTGCATGTCTGTTACAGTGCATCAAGGGATACACAATAGGGGGTTTGCAAGTGCCACTGTGCATGTCTGTTACAGTGCATCAAGGGATACACAATAGGGGGTTTGCAAGTGCCACTGTGCATGTCTGTTACAGTGCATCAAGGGATGGATCTGACAAACATTTTATCGAAAATTGCAAGAATGTTTCCAACAATATCACAACTTGTAGAAATGAACTATGTTAACCAAATGCATTATGGGAAAGATGTATGCTTGTCTTCTGGAAACATGTATAACACATGGATATTGACATTAGAGCATTGATACATATTTCATGCTGAACATGTTTTCTATAGATTTTATACCGTACCATAACTTCTAATGGATGTCTCCGAAGTATACTGTATTATATACCATTCAGTACCATTTGCTGCATTGTACATATTGGTGAAGTCACCAGAAAATGTATAATTCACTTTCACCAATTCCCTCAAATAACCCAAATTTCAGACGAAAACAAAGTTCAAAATACAGTTCAACCTAACCAAACAGATTGCTAGAATCGATGCAATGCCGAATATACTCGAATTCACCTAATATTGACCAAATTGCAGCATAATTAACATAATAATTTACTAAATGTATACAGCTGCCAATTGTACATTTTCTGAAAATCTGACCAATAATTATATGCTCAGCCAGTGTTGCCTGTCAGAGTGAGAGTGTGTGATTATCTGCACATTATGTACAGTTAATCACACAATGGTAGAGTTGACTGACGGGCCCTGATTACAGGTATTGGTGGTGTCTGTACATGGGTCAGATTTTCAGAAAATGTACAATAATTTTTTCACCTTCACCAATCCTGTCAAATAACTCAAATTTCAGACGAAAATAAAGTTCAAAATACAGTTCAATATAACCAGACAGATTGCTAGAATCAATGCAATGTCGAATATAATCGAATTTACCTAGTATTGACCAAATTGCAGCCTAATTTTGCAGAATTTACTAAATGTGTACAGCTGCCAATTGTGCATTTTCTGAAAATCTGACCCATGTACACATGCCTCTACAGTCGAGTATATGTTAAGTCAGCCAATTATGTTTACACATAGAGTCAAGGGTCCCTTAATGGGCATTAACAGACTTAATACAGATTAATTGGCTCTCTTTCCTAGAACAGAATCAAACACTAACACAATTCTCAAGTGAAAATCAATGAAAAGTTATATAATGACTTTTCTTCTATAGAATATACCATGGTTTGAATAATTAGCATAGAACTAAAAACATTTAACTACCAGTAGTGAGAGAATATTGTATATGAGTTGATAGAGTGATATAACTTTATATTATTATATGATAATATTGTCAAATGGGATGTGTTACAGGAAAATGAGTCACAAGCGTTGTTGGTAGCATGAATGCATGTACCGCATAATAGCCATTTTACCAGACTTAGCCAGACTAAGACTGAGGCTGTTCCCTACCCGTCCAACACACTATCTTGCTATGTTTATAATATGTTTAATGTCTGTATTACAATGTTATTTTATGTGTATTGACTCCTAATAAAAAATACTCCTAATAAAAAAATTAAAAAAATCTCAATAATTATGTGATGTGTTCCAGGAAAATGTGTCACAAGTCGCAAAATTGATATTTTTCCAAGTGTTTTTATCACAAGATCTCTTTATTGAGATGTTCTGATTTTTGGAGGGTTTTTCTATTTCAAGGTCACTTATGGTCATATGAATCTATGTTCCAAGTTTGAGGACATTGAATTAAATATATCCTAGAGTTTCGAAGACCTTTGTATGGAGTATATTTAGTTACTTTACTGGTAATTACCCATCCAGAAACATTGCAAACATTTTTTTCCAAAAATAAAAATATCAAAATAAAATATAGAGACACTCATGAGATATCCTAGTCTTTACCATCATTAGAATCAGCTTGATCTCTTCTTTTTAAATATGGTGATATCACAAAATCCATATTTTGCGACTTATGACTCATATATTGAATGTAATTATGTATATCTGAGGTTATTCTAAGGCGTATAATTAACTACTTTACTGGTAATTGACAATAGGGGGCGTAAGTAGTCCATGGCAGCAATTTTTTGAGTCATGCTACTTTAGTAGTTTTATGACGTCATGTGGACATGTGGCGCCAAACTCCCATAGTCCCAGGCTTGCAGATATAATTATTCTCTGTTCATTCATCATTTTACGAAATCTGAAGAATTCTGAAGACCAGATATCTATCAATATGACTAATAGATTGACCTAATATTTCAACCAACATCGTTAAGCCTTTAATGTGGCGATGTGACAACTACGCGACTAATTTTCATTAATTTGCTTGCGGCAGCGAGATGACACTTATGCATCCTATTAAGAAATTGTTATTTCTTTTCAGTATGTGCATTCTATAACCGGGAGTTCCATATCTATGAACTGATGTAGAACTAGTGCTTTATCGACAGGACTTGTTTTATGATGTCTAGAGGTAGAAGAGGGCACATATACTGGAAACTCTTTCTACGCGGGCAAGGGAAATGTAGAACTCGTTTTCTGGTGGAGTGATACAACACTTGTGTTGTATCACTCCGCCAGAAAACAAGTTCTACATTTCCCGCCCGCTCTGAACTTGGTTCCATGAGTGGATACAAGAGAAGAAGCGAGAGAGAGACAGAGAAAAGAGACATGCATACATCATGCATACATCATGCATACAGACATCATGCATACAAGGGTCAGATTTTCAGAAAATGTACAATTCACCTTCACCAATTCTCTCAAATAGCCCAAATTTAAGACAAAAATCAGGTTTGAAATACAGCTCAACATAACCGAACAGATGGTTTGAATTAAGGCAATACCAAATACACTCATATATACCTAGTGTTGATGATTTTTCAGTCCAATTTAGCAGAATTTACAAAATATGTTGATCAATTGTACATTTTCTTAAAATCTGACCCACAAAAGTATAGAAGTACATGTGCATTCTATAACGGGAGTTCCATATCTGAGTAGAACTGATGTAGAACTAATGCTTTATCAATGGGACTTTGTTATGATGTCACATTGTGCACATCCTAAAAACAACAACCATTTCATCAACAATCATTTTGGTCTATTCCTTTTGATAGCATTAACGCAAATGAACAATGAAAACGTCTAAAGAAAGAAAGAAGAGGGCACATATGGGTCAGATCGTCAGAAAATGTACAATTGACCTTCACCAATCTTCTCAAATAACACAAATTTAAGCCAAAAATCAGGTTCAAAATACAGTTCAACATAACTAAACACATCTTTTCAACCCACTACCAAATATATTCAGATGTATCTAGAATTGACCATTTTTCAGGCTAAATTAGGGGAATTTGCTAATTGTGTAGATCGGCCGATTGTACATTTTCTGACGATCTGACCCATATACTAATAAACTTATGGTACTCGTTCTACACAGGCAAGGGAAATATAGAACTTCTTCCAGCAGATACAACACCAAGCCTTCAGTTTCCTGTTGTATCACTCCGCCTCCAAACTCTTTCTACATTTCCCACTCCGAACTCATACCATAAGTGGTTAATATGTCCTAATGTTTACCATGGTTAGAATCCCCTTGTTCTCATCTTATTGAATATGATGATATCTCAAATTCCATTTTTGCAACTTATGACTCATTGTCTGTAACACATAAAATTGTAAGTTTACGTATTAAATGATTTAGAAAAGAAACTAAGCATGCAAACAGTTGGACGTCAAATATGGATGATGCAGACTTACATGTTAAAGTGAAATTTTTTTTTAAAGAAATTTTATTGAGAACATTTCCATGCTAACAGTAATCTCACGCTGCTCAAGTGAAAAGAATATAATATACATCAAAGTAAAATTTTAATAATTTAAGTTTGTTTTAAATATCAATGCATAGTTTATGAGAATTAATCGGTTCGATGTTAAAGTGAAATGGTAACAACAAAATAATGTAGAAAGACAGTTGGCAACATTTCGTTAGCACAACCCACTGGGTGCCCACCTGCAGGTTGTAATGGGTCAGGTCGTCATAGAATGTACAATTGCCAGCTCTACACATTCAGTAAATTCTACTCATCTATGATTTGTTCCAGGAAATGAGTCACTAGTCGTAAGTTGAAGTAACCCATGTAGTTACAATGTATTAAACTGTAATTACAATGTAATTAGTGTAAACAACCGTGCAGTGGCTGTAAGTGTAGGCCTGGGTATGAGCATAAAGTGTCTCTCTCTCCCTTCTTCTCTATCTCTATTTCCTGGGTATGAGCATATGGTGCCTTTCTGTCTCTTTTTCTCTGTCTGTCTCTCCTCTTCTCTATCTCTATTTCCTGGGTATGAGCATAAAGTGCCTTTCTCTCTCTTTTTCTCTGTCTCTCTCTCCTCTTCTCTATCTCTATTTCCTGGGTAAGATCATAAAGTGCCTTTCTGTCTCTTTTTCTCTGTCTGTCTCTCCCTTCTTTTCTATCTCTATTTCCTGGGTATGACCATAAACTACCTTTCTGTCTCTTTTTCTCTGTCTCTCTCTGCCTTCTTCTCTATCTCTATTTCCTGGGTAAGACCATGAAGTGCCTTTCTGTCTCTTTTCTCTGTCTCTCTTTCCCTTTTTCTCTATCTCTATTTCCTGGGTATGATCATAAAGTGCCTTTCTGTCTCTTTCTCTCTGTCTCTCTCTCCCTTCTTCTTTGTCTCTATTTCCTGGGTTCCCTCTTAGCTCTCCCACCCTTGATATAACCTTTCAATGTGTTGATAAGGGCGTAAAGCAACCAATCTCACTCAGTCACTCCCTCTCAGCTCTCCCGCCCTTGATATAACCGTTCAATGTGTTGATAAGGGCGTAAAGCAACAAACCTCCCTCACTCCCTCCCTCTCAGCTCTCCCGCCCTTGATATAACCGTTCAATGTGTTGATAAGGGCGTAAAGCAACAAACCTCCCTCACTCCCTCCCTCTCAGCTCTCCCGCCCTTGATATAACCGTTCAATGTGTTGATAAGGGCGTAAAACAACCAATCTCACTCACTCACTCCCTCCCTCTCAGCTCTCCCGCCCTTGTTATAATCATAAACAATGTATTGATAAGGGCATAAAGCAACCAATTTCACTCACTAACCCCCTCTCAGCTCTCCCGCCCTTGATATAACCTTCAATGTGTTGATAAGGGCGTAAAGCTCACTCACTCACTCACTCCAGCGGCTGTAAGTGTAGGCCTGGAATAGTTACTGGTAGGCTACTAGTGTTAGGCCTTGCTCTGGCCACAAACCAATGCCTATAATCACGGACTTACAATGTTACAGATCATTGCTATAATGTTATGTGAACATTTCAACTGTTTTCCCAGTAGTTGTTGTTGTTATATAAATGGATTTGTCGACAACGATTACTTCTTAGTTCTGGGCTTTGTTGCACAATGAATTTCTATGAACAGGCAGCCTAGGAATTAATTCGTGGTTGATCTTTGCATAAGAATGACCAGGATTAGAAACCATCAGGCTCTGTTGCACAAGGGCCCGTCTGAACTATACACACTCATGCACGTTTTCAAGTTGCAACTAAACAGCTTTAGGTTGATTCCTGTACTTTAAGGTATGCTGAACAACATATCCAAAGTTAGACAAAATCCGAGCATGGGAAAGTTGAAAAAAACGCAAAAGCAAAAATGGCGGCAACTAACTGTTTTAGATACCATAATTCAGGGTTAAATCTACATAGAATGTCATATATCAGCTCCTATTAGGGCTATATACATGTATGATGTGAGTTTTTCGAGGTTTTAAGGCACAAGAAATCCATTTCCGAAATAATTTTAAGGTCATTTTCAAGGTCAAAATCTAACATGGCTGTCACTACGAAACTTGATATCATATTTCAGCTCCTATTATCACTAGGTCTATGTATAATACCACTTTTACTAGGTGTTAATGTGTCAGGATTCCATTTCTGATGTTATTTCTCTGTTTCAAGGTCGTTTTCAAGTTCAAAATCAGTAGATTGTAAAGAATTGGAATCTTTAGATCCAAGATCCGACCTATTTAGCCCTGATCATGGTCGGGGCATGCACGCCACACATGGCCTGGCCAGGAGGGAGGGGGAGATGAGCCACTCAGGGCTCACCCCACCTCCCCCAGCCCGACCTAATTACTTATACACTGCTCTGGGTTTATCAAGAGGGGGGAAGGGCTAAGAGGGAGGGGGGCTGGCACGAGCCATGGGATCTATGAGTAAGGGGTGGGAGGGGGAAGGCTGAGGAGAGGGATCCAACTTGCATGCACTCCATTTATGGTCTCTGCCTGGGGAGCAGAGGTCGGCGTGTGGGCAAGGAAGATCCTCTCTCCCTCAACCAATTAGAGGGAAGGGGAAGAGCCAGTGGAATATTTCCTGGGTTTGATTGTATGAATTATTCATGATTTTGGAGTATAAAATAAAGTGACTACTCGGACCTAGGTACTCGCTGAGTCACCACCGCCTAGGCCGAATCCAGACGAACTACAACCTCGGACTTCTTGTCTCACTTCTTCATCTTACTGAACCTATGGGCTAAAAACCCTTAGTCTTCTTTACACTGGCGAACCACTTCTGGGATTTGTTGCTAAGTTGAGCAACAACCCAATCTTCTGACTGGAAGTGAGACATAGCCTAGGAGAGGCAGGATGAGCTGGAAGAGTAGGTGAGTGGAACTCTAAAACTCTGATTGAGCTTATAAATTATACTTATGGGATGTATGGAGGGTGGATCTGGGCCACTGTATAGGGTTGGGAGAATGATCACACTCAAACACTCATAATACAAGGAGAGTGGGTGAGCAATGTTCGGGGTAAAAACTTTGCTAGGTTCTGGGTTCTGTTGGTTATAACTCTGTACCTTGTGCCATCTAGTTTTCTTTTTTTTCTTTACTCTCTCTCTCATCAAAGTGTAAAACATGGCGGACATCAATTGGGATCTCAATGCCGCAGACTTGGCCATGCTTGACGAGGGTCAAAGGAGGGCCAGGTTTGCAGCTATCAAAGAGGTCAGAAGGCGCATGGAACGCCATGGCGCCATGCTAGGAGTAAATGATGGGTCCAATAAGGACACTTTGAGAGAGTGGCTAGATGGGATAAGCAGGGCAAAGGCCTATTGTGTAGCGAATGATACGCTCACTCTAGAGCTTTTGGGAACTCTTGCCAGCGGGCCTCTAGCGAGGTGCGTGGCAGGATTCCTACAGGTACCGGCCAATAGGACATGGGATCTGGCGAGGGCTGAGATTTTCCGCCTCTTCATGAATGAAGAGGAGGAACAGCAGCTGCGAGCAAGGCTCACCGATCTCTATCAGCTCCCATATGAGGATGCGAAGCAATACGGACGCAAGTTCCAGCTAGTGTCTCAGAGGGCTTACAGCGTGGATAACCTGGACCACGAGATAGTCCAAGAGACGTTGGTCAGGAATTTTGTGTTGGGACTCAGGGATGAGCAAATACGTCATGACGTATTTGCTGCTCGCCCTGATACCCTGGTTGAGGCAATAAGACAAGCCTCAGCTGCGGCTCACACCTTCGCTCTGGCAGGGCAACCTACCAGAGGGGATAGGAAGGATGAACCAATGGAAATTGGGGCTATCCTCCCTAAGAAAATGGCCCCTTCTGGGCCAAATCCTACAGATGCTTCAGATTGGAAGCTGATAGCTGATTTGGAGTCTAAGGTGAATTACCTTACGAAATTAGTAGAGAGGATGGAGACGGGGAAACCATCCAACCCCACAGTGATCGTTCCCCAATCAGGTGCAGCACCCCAGTACCCCTTTCAGACACCCATGTTGCCTATGTATCCCCCATATTTCAACACGTCCTATCCCCCACCCCCGATCGCCAGTTCTCAGGTAGTAAATCACCCAGGGAAAGGGAAGGGGAAGGGAAATGATAATCCAGGACCGGAAAAAAATAAGCAGGGAGGAGGGAAGAGGTTTAGGGGTAAAAATGTCTGTTATGAGTGTGGGGAGGAGGGACACTTCGCAAGAGAATGTTCCCACCGCTATGCACATGTACAGGCTGCAGTGGTGGCGGCCATGCAGATGGCCTCTACCACTCAAAAGCCAGCCAAATATGTTAACCAGGGGGAATAGAAACGCCGGATGAGAGGTTCTGCCTCTCCATCTCAGTGGCGGGGATGGAGATGCGTGCCCTCATTGATACCGGCGCATCAAGGAGTCTAATGCGGGAGGATGTATGGAGAGCCTTTTGCAAAACCCATCATCGGCCTCTCGTATTGACAAGGGGGGAATCTCTTAAATCACTCTCTGGTCATGATCTCAAAACTGAAGGGCAGGCGATAGTTAACTTGGGGGGTAGCTCATTTCCAGTTTATATTGTAAAAAGACTTCACCATGAACTGCTTCTGGGGGATGATGCCTTATTTATATTAGATGCCCAAATTAGCTTCAGAAAAAGAAAGGTAATTTTGGAAGGAAAAAGTTACAGAAGGCAACAAGTGGGTAGTGCAGATCAAGAATTCGCCTCTATCCACACAGAGGCAGAAGCATGGGAAGAAAAATACCCCGCTGTTTTTGGCATAGGAAAACAGGGAAAATTAGGTACCTTTAAAGATGTGAAAATGCACATAGATACTGGAAATGCGCGCCCAATTAATCAACGCCCCTATCGTTTGCCCCTGGCCAAGAGAAAACTTGTAGATAAAGAATTAGATGAAATGCTGGAGCTGGGAGTAATAGAACCCAGCAGCTCAGCATGGGGAAGCCCGATATTGTTGGTCCCAAAGAAAGATGGGAGCAATAGACCTTGTGTCGACTTCAGAAAACTAAACTCTGTAAGCAAAAAGGATGCTCATCCACTTCCAAATATTCAAGATATTTTTGACAGTTTAGCAGGATCAACTGTCTTTTCCACCATCGACCTAAAAAGCGGCTACTGGCAAGTAGAGATGGACCCGGATAGCATGGAAAAGACAGCGTTTGTGTGTCATAGGGGCCTATTTCAATTCCGTAGGATGCCTTTTGGACTCACTAACGCACCAGCCGTCTTTCAACGGGCCATGAACAAAATGTTTTCGGAATTTATTGGCAAATTTTGCATGACTTTCATAGATGATATTGTAATCTATTCCAAATCTGAAGAGGAGCATGATCACCATTTGGCTCTGGTGTTTGATAAATTAGAAGAATACGGAATTACAGTCAAAAAGAGTAAATGTATTTTCAAACAAGAGAAGGTAGATCTCCTCGGCTACCAAGTTTCAAAAGATGGAATTAATTCCCACCCAGATAAATGTAGTGCTATCAGGGATATGCTACCTCCAGAGGATGTGAGCGGAATTCGCTCCTTCCTAGGAATGACTGGGTATTACCGTCAATGTATCCCAGATTATGCTAAGGTAGCTCATCCTTTGGTCAAACTTACCAAAAAGTATGCCAGGTTCGAATGGTTGGAAGAGCAGCAAAGCTCATTTGAAACGCTGAAGGAATTACTCACTTCGGATAGAGTAATGGCGCACCCTCAGTTGGATAAGCCTTATCGTCTCTATAGCGATGCGTGTGATTACGCAATTGGGGCCATATTGGTCCAGTCTGATAGTGAAGGCATAGAGAGGCCAGTTCAGTATATCTCTAAACAACTCTCTGGGCCACAACTCAATTGGGCTACGATTGAAAAGGAAGCTTATGCAATCGTGTATGCCTTAAACAAGCTCAGACCTTATCTACAGGGTAGCGAATTCAAAATTTACACTGACCACAAGCCTTTAAAGTCTCTGTTTGTGGGAGAAGTTAAAAACACCAAAATTCAAAGATGGGCGGTATTAATAGCAGAGTTTGGGGCTCCCATTGAATATAGAAAAGGGGCAAACAATATCCGGGCAGACATGCTTTCTCGAATAAAAACAAACCCCAAGAAGGAAGGGCCGACTCTCAGTTCTCTTGAAGTCTGTGCCTTGGAGGAGATAGATGAAATTCCTTGGGAATTTGATAAACTCGAGAAAGACAAAATACGTTTAGAACAGAGGGAGTTGGAACAATTTCAACAGGGGATGGAGGATGAGGGGGATTACACCATAATTGATGGCATGCTTTTTACTCTCACCCCTCCCCCAGGCAAGCCAGCCTACCCCCGCCTGGTCCTGCCACCCTCAGCTAGGCATAGAGTAGTGAGGCGCGCCCACACTGAAGTAGGCCACCAGGGCATGAGGAAGACCCTAGATAGGATCCAAGAGGCTTATAAATGGCCCACCATGAGAAGAGATACCTATAATGTCTTAATCCGATGCGCTAGGTGTGCTGTAAACAGAGTGGGTAGGGCGCGTGTACCTCCTACTGCGATGCCAATAGCAAAATATCCTGGTCAGATACTGGGAATGGATCTCTGTGGTCCCTTCCCAGTCTCTGATAAAGGTAATAGATACATCTTGACTGTAATAGATCACGCAACTGGCTGGGTAGAAGTCAAACCCATACCCTCCAAAGCAGCTAAAAACATTGCTGATTATCTGGCTAATGAATATGTCCCTAGGTATGGCCCCCCAGAGGTGCTCATCACCGACCGGGGACTCGAATTTATGAACCAGCAAGTGGAAGGGTACCTTAAATCCATAGGCACTGAAGTAAGGCATTCTACAGCTTTTCACCCCCAGACAAATGGTAAAATTGAAAGATTTAACAAAACTTTTAAAAATATACTAAGAAAATTCATCAATGCAAGACCAGCAGAGTGGGAGAGCCATTTAGGTCCAACCCTCTGGGCACATAGAGTCTCCACTTCTTGTGTAACTGGTTTTACACCATATTTTTTAACTTTTGGCACCAATCCAAGATATCCCTTTTCTAAAATATTCCCCACTCCAGAGGGAACAGAAGATGCCGTACTCAGTGAGCGCCTACAGGCCTTAACAGATGCGTTCAGAGAAGCTGCTGAGCGCACTGAGGCCAGTAGAGTGGCTAATTATGAGAGATTAAGGGCCAGAGCAAATGCAAAGGATCTAAAAATAGGGGATCATGTGGTGGTGCTATCAGGCACCAGCGCTCCATTAGATCCCAAGTGGGATCATGGTTATGTAATAACGGGGATAAGGGGTACCACCCTAACTATGAGGGGACCCCAGGGTGAACGCAGGCGTATAAATAGGGATAGGGTAAAAATGGTATCTGGGGAAATAGAATGGGATATACTGAGAACTAGGCAACCGAGGGCGGGTCAAGGAAAGAGAAATAAGGCTCGGAGACAAGCCCAAAAAGCTCAACAAGTTCATGTTCCACCACCTCCCCCACCCCAGCCTAGGGCAGTGCCCGACACTGTTTATTTACCCATACCAAACATGCCTCCTCCAATTCAGATAGAACAGGAAGACCAAGCGAGAGCAGAGCAACCAGAGGACGAGCACATGCATGTGGAGGACGAGGACCAAGTGCCATGCCCACCTCAACCACAACAAGTGCCACGCCCACCCCAGCAGCGACCGCCGAGGGAGAAGGTGCTAGTACTAGCTTCACCTAAGCCAGTTACATTGCGCCGACCCCTGCCACCAGCCGTTGCTGTGGAGACTGCTCCCCCGCGCACACCACCACCAGGTCCTGTTACCAGGTCAAGGGCAAAAAGAGGGAGGATAGAGACCCCAACCAAGTGCCCTAAACCCAAGGCTTTGACCACCACCTCTGAATGCACTGAAAAGAGGATCAAAGTGTTCCACCCTCTAGGCTCTACTAAGAGGGAAAGGCCTGACTCCTCACCAAACCCAGCCACGCCCACTTCACCCGTGCAGAGGCCGAGGAAGCTGCCCTGTATACCCCCACCATCGCCACCACCATCACCACCACCTACACCCCCACCCCCACCGTCACCCCCACCACAGCCCCAACCATGGGAGTTCGACCCAGGGGCACCACCAGTGACGGACTTCTCTCAACCTACACCTTCCAGTCCCTCCTCATAATCGCCCTGGCTATGATGGCTAATGGCGATTTGTTTGAGGAGGAAGGGGTGTTGGTGTATGAGGAAGGGGAGGTCAGAGCCCTGACCGCGACTTGGACAACAGTGATCGTTCTACACCCCCCCACGCCCCCTCCTGTCAGTGCTTGGGTCTCCGTCCTAAGGAGGCGAATTGGAGAACTCAGACAGGCGGAGGTTGTGGGAGACGGAGATGTCAGTGCCTGGGAGGAGCACATGGGTTTCCTCCAGGCAGAGATTCCAACACCAGTCCAACAAGACACCCGAAGGAAGAGAGGCCTATTCAATTTTGTGGGCTCGCTAAGCCGTGCCTTGTTTGGCACCGCTACTGTAGGACAGGTGAACGAATTAAGATCTGCAGTACAAGAAGCTCAGGCTAGCGAGAGCGCATTGGCCCATTGTCAGGAAGAGATGGTGTCGGTGTTGAATCAGACAAGGCTCTACATGACAGAGAACCGCTTGGACATCGCGCAGCTCCAAGCTGCAGCAAGTAACATCTCCCGCCAAGTGGCAGACATTCTAACACAGTTAAATGGTTTCAGTAAAGATATTCACAGGATTCATATGAAAAGGGAAGTGGATATTCTATTGCAGCGAGTGAGTAGGGCGGTGGAAAATTACCACCGTCAAAACGAATTATTTTATCGCCAGCGCATTCAGCTGGAAAGGGGATTCTTAACAGACCAGATTTTACCACTGGCCTACTTATCAGAAATATTGTCTAAATTACAAGAAGGGAAACATTACACCCCCCAAGATAACCACTGGTATTATAGACACCTGAACGTTCGACTATTATTAGACGGCGAACAGGAGCTAATATACCAGACAGTAATTCCGGCAGTTTCAGGCACTCAATTTTTACACTATAGATTAAAGTATTTTCCGGTCCCATATGGTGCTGACCACCTGAGAAAGTTGGTAGGAGAAGAGGAGGTGGCCCTAGATAGCATATCCAGCGCGTCATTTCTTCCTCAGCATTGTATCGGGTTTGAACCCCAGATCTGCTCAGCTGCAATAGAGCATCTAACCCCAACCTGCGAAACAAATATTATTTTAGGTAAAAAGCCAGACCTTTGTAAGGTGCAGATTGTAAAAAGAAATAACTTAACGAACCAAGTGTTTAGAGAGGGAGAGTCCATTTCTTCTGTAATTCTGGCTATTTATGAACCTCTGGAAACAATCTTGAGGTGCCCTGGGCAGAAACCAGTGATACAAACGTATCATCGGCATGCCAGGGTGATTTTAGAAGGCGGTTGTCTCCTGGTTGGAAAGGATTGGCGTGTAAGTAGCATCCAACGCCATGAGTCCCATATAACACTCCCCATCCCCAAGATTATGCCCCTCCCTGGGTTTAATCTGACTTATGGCAAAGTATCCCTTTACCCCCATTTAGATCAGCAATTGACTTTCCTGCCAAGAGCTGAAATACCCTTACTAGCCCTGACAGATTTTCCTAAACCCGTTTCCCCCCTGATCTCCTCCACCCCTTGGTCTGAAAGTTCTATCTGGGGTATAGCCACTCTCATCCCCACTCTCCTAGGAGTCATGACCCTGGGAATAATCTACCTCCGCCGAAAGGGGCTCGCCCCAAGAGGCAAAGTCAGCCTTTTGTGTTGTCTGAGAAACCTTAAGCCCCGAGAGAATATCCCAATAGGACCCCCAATCCACCACCCTGTAGCCCTAGCCCTCCAAGACCTAGATCGAGAGGAGGGAGAGGCCACTCCAGGCGCTAGGACTGGCTCTCGTTCCCTCGAGCATATCCCTGCCCCCTCCCCCGCCTCACCATATTACGCTGCCAATTTCGGACTGACCAGGATGAAATAATTAGTCTACCAATGTTTATTGGGTTTCTCTGGGGTAACAAACACTTTTTGAACTTGTCTGTAACTTACTCTTGTTTAATATTTACTATTAATATTTGTTCTGTCCTTTTCTCGGGTGCGAGGGAGATCACAGAACACAGAGTAGTATACCTGGGTGAAATCCATTTTCTCCCTCGGGAGGAAATGGTGGAATCCATGGACAAGGATCCAGCCCAAAAAGGTATTTTTATTTCAACTCTCATTGTGAGAAGTTGTTTTTACACAAACAGAATCGGTCGAGACAGAGGAGCCTGAGAGGAAGCACCATGGAATCAAAGCCCTCACCTTGTCCCCGACCATTCTGCTTTGAAGAGGTATTTTTTCCAAGTAATAAGAGTTTATACGTGATGCCACAGTAAAGTCGACATGTGTTCTGTAGTGTTTGAGGTTAAAAATGGAAATATTGTAGTGTTGACTACCCAACCGCTCTCACTCTCCATGGCCAAAGGAGGAGAGAGAAAGAGACGGGCGTCCTGTCGGTCAGCGACGAGGTCCAGCGGGGGCCTCGGCTGACCGGCCGGGCAGAGGAGACGGCGGTGACGACCGTATTGGAGAACTTTGTGAGTACTAGCTCAGTACAAAGGAAGACATTTAACAGTGTTCAGAAGCACACTTAAAAACACAGAGACTTCTCTTACATAATATTCGACTAAAAGACTTTTTAGTGCAGGGTGATGGCCTCTGATATAAATGAACACTCCCTTTTGATAGAGCCACTCCCTTTGGAAACTTTCCATCTTGACCCGTTAGGTCTACAGATATAATAATTTATAATACTTTTACTTTACCCTTTTTATGATTTTGTGTGTGTAAATTATGTAACCTTATTTCTATTTCTCTTGTTTGGTTGGACTGGGTTGATCAGTGGCTAAATATTTTGTTCGAAAGAAAGCTTTCAACAAAAATAAAATATGGGACGAATGTAAAGAATTGGAATCTTTAGATCCAAGATCCGACCTATTTAGCCCTGATCATGGTCGGGGCATGCACGCCACACATGGCCTGGCCAGGAGGGAGGGGGAGATGAGCCACTCAGGGCTCACCCCACCTCCCCCAGCCCGACCTAATTACTTATACACTGCTCTGGGTTTATCAAGAGGGGGGAAGGGCTAAGAGGGAGGGGGGCTGGCACGAGCCATGGGATCTATGAGTAAGGGGTGGGAGGGGGAAGGCTGAGGAGAGGGATCCAACTTGCATGCACTCCATTTATGGTCTCTGCCTGGGGAGCAGAGGTCGGCGTGTGGGCAAGGAAGATCCTCTCTCCCTCAACCAATTAGAGGGAAGGGGAAGAGCCAGTGGAATATTTCCTGGGTTTGATTGTATGAATTATTCATGATTTTGGAGTATAAAATAAAGTGACTACTCGGACCTAGGTACTCGCTGAGTCACCACCGCCTAGGCCGAATCCAGACGAACTACAACCTCGGACTTCTTGTCTCACTTCTTCATCTTACTGAACCTATGGGCTAAAAACCCTTAGTCTTCTTTACAAGATGCTAAGGGAATCCCTTTTTATTATATCACTTTACTTGGTGTTTCCCGACAATAGGCCAGAATTGGTCAGTTGAAAAGGGGCTTACCTACTCACCCATTCACTATTGCTAGTGGATAATTCAAATCCAATGCAACTATTAATTGCCTAATCGTGTTCGTTCTTTGGAATACTGACGAGAATCCGTTGCACAATAAATTCATGGGTTCACGTTCGTACATAATCGTGAGAGCATAGACAAATATCTGGGTAAATCAATATTCATGCCTAAATATGTGTAATTACTGGTTCGTAAATTAACAAAAAATATTTTTTGCGACTTGTGACTCATTTTTCTGTGACACATCTCGTTTTTTTAATCGTTATCTGCCGTAATCTAACATTATGAAGCTCACTGTGTTGTAAATTTCTGTTATTTGATAGTATAGGGGATTTGCATGTGCCACTGCGCATGTCTGGTACACTGCATGCTGGGTTAGATTCAGTTCAAATCTGACATAGAAATATTTAGCAAGAATTTTATCGAAAATTGCAAGAATATTTTCAACAATATTATAGCTTGTGTAAATGATGTATAGAAACCAAATGCATGATGGAAAAGATCATTTTCAAAGTTGTGTGTTAAAAGAAACATCTAAAACACGTGGATATTGATATTGGACCACTGATAAATATTCCAATTTAAAGATAACATGTTTCCTATAGATTTTATACTGTACCATTACTCCCATAGTTTCATGCGAATCAAGATTCAAAATGGCGGCTATGCAACTCGCCTATTGGTGAAGTTGAATTGTCTATTTTCCGACTACTTGAGCCAGATCTCTAGACAAACGTGTTACATAACTCTCCCACATTAACCACTTATAGTACATCGTCCGTCTACTGTCTACGTAAACGCATGGGTCAGATTGTCAGTAAATGCACAATCTACAGTTCTACAGATCTATCAAATTCGGCTAAATTAGAGTGAAAATTGGTAAATACTAGGTATATCTGAGTGTATTCTGTATGGTATTCATTCAATAAATCTGTCTGGTTATGTTGAACTATATTTTGAACCTGATTTTTGTCTTAAATGTGGGTTATTTGAGAGGACTGGTAAAGGCGAATTGTGCATTTACTGAAAATCTGACCCGTATATACACACCATTGTCCTTAATCTGGGTAAGTCTAATCTGGGTGTATTATCGCCCACATGTTTATAGACGGTTGCAGGAGTTGGATCCCAGGAATACCTTATTGGGACACACCTTTGTCTCTCTATATTGCATTAAGATATATATGGGTCAAATTTTCAGAAAATGTACAGCTCACCTTCACCAATCCTCTCAAATAACCCACATTTAAGACAGAAATGAGCTTCAAAATGCCGTTTAACATAACAGAACTGATACTTTAAATGAATGCGATACCAACTATACTCAGATATGCCAAGAATTTATCATTTTTTAGCAGAATTTAGCAGAAATTACTAATTATATAGAGCTGCCAATTGTACATTTGATGAAAATCTGACCCATATATAAATGTGATGTGTTTCAGGAAAATGAGTCATAAGTCGCAAAATTGCTATTTTTCAAAGTGATTTATTCCCAAGATGTCTTTTTTTTTTAAAAGGTTTCATTCAACATAGGCTGCCATCTGGGCTCATACAATTCTAAATGACATCAATGTCGCGTCCCTTGTAGTTTTTTGTTTTTTTTCTTAAATTTTCTCTCGCTCATCATCAACGATTTGATATCTCAGATGTTTATCATTTGTACAATATCGACTTGATCATGATTTTCAGAATTCTTTACCTTACAAATTGAGAAACAAATTATGGACAATCACATATATTAGGCGAGATATTTATTCTTCACCTTCTAACTCACCTAGGATTTTACTCCTATCATTTTCTTTGGATTGTATCTTTGTGTGAATGCTTTTATTGTTGGGGTCTATAGCATGAACACATGTATCAAAATTCAAGACAGTGTATTAAATATATTCATGCATTTCTATGGTAATCTTATAGGGTACATTTAATTACTTTACTGGTTATTGGCCCCAAGAAGTAGTGCAAAGTTGTGTCCCCCCCCCCAAATAATATCAAACTTAAAATATAGAAATATGTATTAGATTATTAGACTGTTTACTATCATTGGAATCGTCTTGATTTTATCTTTTCAAATATAATGATATCTCAAAATCCATTTTTTGCGACTCATTTTCCTAAAACGGATGACAAATGTATATATATTCATTTCCAGTAAAATCATATAGAAGTATCTATTATATGTCCTAATGTTTACCACCTTTGGAATCGGCTTGATCTCATCATTTCAGATATGATGATATCTCGAAATACACATTTTGCGACTTGTGACTCATTTTACTGCAATACATCAAAATTATTTAGGAATGGCTTTGTGGGATTAACACATAGAACATTTATCACATAGAACGAGATGGATAATATAACTTCTTGGTCAATGCCTTGAATGATTCTTTTGGGTGTTTTTAAACTTGTAATCAACATTAAGACTGATATATCTTGATTCTATTGTATTATTATTATTATTATTATTATTATTATCATTAATCTTGCCATACTATGTACTTAATTGTTCTGTTCTGTACGATTAACATAGCAAACCTCGTAGTCATACCAATAGGTAATGTTTAGTAGGCACGGAGGATTTAAAAACCCGACTAGCAGTTAATTATGTAATTAATTAACTAGGAGTTAACTTTATCTTTACCTAAGGCCAAAAATAAAATAGGTGTGTTTCCGATTTACCCCCCCTACCTAGAAAAACCTTACCCTACCTAAAAGTTTTTTTTACCATACCTCATTTTTTCCCCATCATATCTTACTTTTTTTGGGTTTTTTTGACAAAAAAAGCTTATAAAAGCAGGAAAACGGGTTTTCCTAACCCAAAACTGTCAAAAAGCACATTTCCCATGTTCAAAACAACTATTGGAGGTGGGAGGTGGTTTCCAAACAAAAAAAATAACAAAAAAAAGTTACCCCCCCCCCCAACCTAGTTTTCAGATGTTATAAATACTACTAGGCTCTTTAGTTTATTTTCTAAACATGGGAACGACTGGAAGAACTGGGACCATCCCAGAAGTCTGTCGACCATTTTGTCATTTTCAATGTAAATGCTGCCATATTACTGACAAATAAAAGATTTCTCAACTCAAGCCAAAATATGAGGTTATACGGTAAGCCTAATTTAAACCCAGTCACCTACATAACAAGATATACAAAGCCAGTGTGTATAATTATTGTGTTGACCAATGATGTCTAGACCATCATGTAGACTTAATCTATCTCTAGCACACATCAACTATTTAGAGGGTCCCCGTTATATGGTGATTTGTATGAATGTGACATTGTGATTTTGGTTAATCAAAATTCCTTTCAACAGAATTCCGACTTGACTGTTTAGTTCTAACAAGCTTGCAACTTGACTGGTATACTATCATGTGCTACACCCTCAGAGAAAATTTGATAAGATCGTTGACTTGGAGAATGAGAACTATCACTTTATGAAACTTTGTCCAATAACATTTCTTTTAAAAAAAATCGTTTGTATCATAATTGCCAATGACTGCCACTTGAACATCCATTAAATGTAACTGAAATTTGTCTACGTTTCCCTTGGAAACGGAAATTAATTGAACAAACTGGCACATTATTGAATACTTTAAAACGGCATAACAATAATAGAATGTATAGATTGGATACATTAGGCAAAAAAAAATAATAGGTGTGTTTCCGATTCACCCCCCCGCCCCTACCTAGAAAAACCTTACCCTACCTAAACAAAATTTTACCATACCTGATTTTTTTTCATCATATCTTACTTGTTTTGGATTTTTTGACAAAAAAGGCTTATGAAAGCAGGAAAACGGGTTTTCCTAACCCGAAACTGTCAAAAAGCACATTTCCCATGTTTAAAACAACTATTGTTATGAAATAGACATTTTTTTCAGTTCCTGGGAGGTGGTTTAAAAAAATAATTAAATACAAAAAAAGTTACCGCCCCCCTACCTAGTTTTTCAGCCAGATAAATCGGAAACACACCTATTTTTTGTTTGGCCTTATAGAATACTAAGTGCAACTAATTCTTGTTATATTACAACTACCATGTTTAAATGGGTCAGATTTTCAGAAAATGTACAATTTGCAGCTGTACACATTTAGTAAATTCTGAAAAATTAGACTGCAATTTGGTCAATACTAGATACATTCGAGAATATCCGGCATTGCATTGACTCTAGCAATCTGTTTGGTTAGGTTGAACTGTATTTTGAACTTTATTTTCGTCTGAAATTTGGGTTATTTGAGAAAATTGGTGAAAGTGAATCGTACGTTTTCTGAAGATCTGACCCTTATATACATTATAGAATACTAAGTGCAACTAATTATTGTTATGTTACAACCACCATGTTAATGGTGTAAATACGTTGTGCGATCATTCCCCGTCATTGTTTACATTAAAATACAAAAATTGATATGCCTTCGCGTCTCCGAAGTCGCTCTGCCAAAATCACATGACGTGGTTTTCCAAAACAAAATGAAAAAAAAAAATGAAAAAAACAAACCAAAACAAATGCATAGTGCGGATCAGTTAGTTGTGGAGTGGATAACAAGCCATGATATGATGTAATAATTATGTGATGGGTTTCCGGAAAATGAGTCATAATATAAGTCGCAAAATTGATATTTGTCCGAGTGTTTTTTTACAAGATTTCTTTATTGAAATGTTCTGATTTTTAAAGGAAGTAGCAGTTGTAGTCATATGAATCCATGTGAGAAATTTCGGGACAGTGTATTAAATATATCCTTGCGTTTTGAAGGCCTTTGTATGGAGTATATTTAGTCACTTTACTGGTAATTACCTATCCAGAAACATTGCAAACAGTTTTGTCAAAAATAAAAATATCAAACTTAAAATATAGAAATACTTATAAGGTGTCCTAGTGTTTACTCTCATTGGAATCACCTTTATCTCCTGTTTTCAAATGTGGTGATATCTCAAAATCCATTTTGGGCGACTTATGACTTATTTTCCTAAAACGGATCACATATGATAGTACCGCATCTCATATATAGCTGATCTGGCGTAAAGGATCGCATGGACCCAAGACGATTTAGATAGATTCTCTCTTTGGTGTGATACTTATCTCTGCATTCTGAATAGCTTTGAAAATTAATAGTTTTGCGACTTGTGACTCATTTTCTGGAACACATCACATTTGTGTGCGATATACTTAGTATACATGACACATATAAGTCAGATTTTCAGAAAATGTACAATTCGCCTTCACCAATCCCCTCAAATAACCCACATTTAAGACAAAAATGAGTTTTAAGATGTAGTTTAACATAACAGAACTGATCCTATAAATCAGTGCGATACCAAATATACTCAGATATAGGCCTACCCGGTATTCATCATTTTTCAGCCTAATTAAGCAGAATTTCCTAAATGTGTAGAGCTGTCAATTGTACATTTTCTGGAAATCTGACCCATATAGAGTGCAGTCTTATCACCAGTGTACTGATGACACACATTCCCTTACCTCCCACATCTCCCATTATCTGAGATAACGGGAGGACAATGGATGCCACACCAGCGGTAATAAAGTATCAAAATGACTAGACATTAATCTCATCTTAAAATAGAGGCCGGTGATTACAGATTGTTATATATTATATATATATATATATATATATATATATATATATATATATATATATATATATATATAAATAATTTTATTTCATACTGTACATTTACATTTCAATGTCACTTATATTTACATTAGTACATTAATGATAAGAAATAGGATGGTCCTTTCAGAATCTGTATTAAATCCTGTTCTTCCCAGGTACCCTTATTAACTAAGAAAAGCAAATTTAGTCTTAATTTTAACATGCTGCATTTTTATGATTTACAATTTAACATAATAATCAAGTTTTAGTTTTAGTTTAGTTTTAGTTTTAAGTCTAGTTGTTAATGGACGGACGGCTCCCTCTTCTTTTTCTATCGTAGCATCTGTATACCAAAGGCTGCACAAATTTGTTTTATTTCATTCAGGCCGACATTGCACCCAGCTGCAAAGAATTAATAATGATTAAATAAAATTTAATAAATTATATAATACGCATAATATGGTTAATATGAGGGTTCTGTCGGAAGAACTGTCAAGGCAGAGATATGTGACCCATTTTTCCGAGTAGCCTTATGTCAAAATTTGGAAAAATAAAGTTTCAATATAATATTAACAATGTGATCAAGGCTTACTACACAAATTATTCCAAAGACTATAATATAGTCTCTTTGGAAATATTATTAGTTTTCAACCCCGAATCTATAATAATAATGGATTTTTTATTTAGTATTTTTATACAGCCAATCCTCTGTACCACGAATGTAACACTCGGGAAATTAATTATATGTATTAAATTGCCAAATAAAGTATTTTCAAATCAAATCAAATCAAATATTCGATATATTTTGGAGCACCTTTAACTCTGGCTTGTCCCAGGGTTGATTTTTTTTGGACAAATTTTATTCAGGTAAACAGACAGTTACAATCTTCACAAAAATACTGATATAATTATGATTTTCATCATGTCCTGACTTATTATGCTATTAATACAATGTGGAGAGCTATCTTTTCTAATTCAGCCATTTCGTTTTTTTTAGGTTTAACCTAAACAAGTTATTAAAGAAATTTTATAAAAAATTTATAAAATGATGAGAGATGAGATGAAGATTACTGTCTAATAATACATACATTGACTATTTTAAGCGAGTGTCCTTGATATATCATGGATCCTGTGATACAGGAAGGAATTACAATCATAATCATTCGATCAGTGGGATTTTGTACATGAATTCGATGTTACGACAACAAAGGAGAAGCCCAGATTATTTACTAAGCTTATGGTATTAGTCACCTGTTTATGATTTATGACAGAAGGAAATCCTCTCTATACTTGCCATTTCCTGCCAACAATACCACCCCAGCAGTAAGAGTATAGATCTCCGTGAATAATAAGGCCCCAATAGTAGGTATAGATCTCCGTGAGTGTATTGTGTGATATTTGATGGCACACATAATAAGTTAATAAATAAACAATTTAATATAAATATCACATATGGGTCAGATCGTCAGAAAATGTACAATCGGCAGCACTGCACATTTAGCAAATTCTCCTAAATTAGGCTGAAAAATGGTCAATACTAGGTATATCTGAGTATATTTCGTATTGGGTTGATTAATACGATATGTTTTGTTATGTTGAACTGTATTTTGAACCTGATTTTTGGCTTAATTTTGTGTTAGTTGAGAGGATTGGTGATTGTGAATTGTACATTTTCTGACGATCTCACCCATATATAGAGAATGCAGCCATCCATATTTCCCCTCATGTGACAGTGTATACATACATATATGTACAATGTGACATATTATGTATATTGTATGTACCTGGTGCAGATCTAGTCATACAACCTTCAGGCATTCATTCTCTGTCCGTTAGTCAGGGGAGAGTGCGTTTACGCGTGAAATCATAGGAAAATGTACAATAGGGGATTTGCAGAGTCGCCATTTTGAATCTCGATTCGCATGGAATTATGGGACTAATAGTACACTATAAAATCTATAGAAATCATGTCATATTCAGCATGGAATATTTATCAATGCTATATTGTCAATATCCATGTGTTAATCATGTTTCCAAAACAGAACCTCCATCTTTCCCATTATGCATTTGGTTTTCATAGATGATTATTAAAAGCTATGATATTGGTGAAAACATTCTTACAATTTTCAATAAAATATTGTCAGATATTTGTACGTCAGATTTCAACAGAAACCCTCCCAGCATGCACTGCAGTAGACATGCGCAGTGAGACATGCAAATGCTCTATTCGGCGTCACCAATCCTCTCTAATTAGACATATTGAACACAAGAATGAGTTTTATACTACAGTTCAACATAAACGAACATATAAGCTACTCATATACTTTGAATGAAATTAAACCATTGCAATAGGAGATATGAGTCACATTTTCAGAAAATGTAAAATTGGCAGCTCTACATATTTAGGAAGTTTTGCTAAATTAGGCGGAAAAATGAAAAATACCGGGTATATGAGTATATTTGGTATGACATTGATTTAATGTATTAGTTCTGTTATGTTAAACTGCATTTTGAAGTTAATTTTTGTCTTAAATGTGGGTTTTTTAGAGAATTGGTGAAGGGGAATTGTAAATTTTCTGAAAATCTGACCCATATATACCTAGATATACCCAGTCTTTATCATGTTTAGGCCAATTTATCAGAATTTACTAAATGTGTAGAGCTGCTGATTGTACATTATGCGAGGACTTGACCCTTATATCGTATATATTATGATATCTAGTGTGGGCCTTACTAATATAGTCTGTTCCCACGACCCTATGATCCCAGGAAAAGACTCTCGTCTCAGATGGACGAAGGCTGAATAATGTGAACAACAGATTTGTTAGTGTGTGTCGTTGTAGAGGGGCTTCAGATACAAGTGCTGGTACATTCATACCACTCTTTATACATAATACATCCCATATATAATATACATCATATACTGTAAACGTATTAATGTTCGCGCAGTATTTATTTTCGCTATTTTCGCGCACCCACCTTTGTGCGCGAAAATAAATCCTGCGCGAAAGGTATAATTATTGCATAAACAAGGTGTGAGACTTCCTTGCTGCGCGAATTTAAATCCGCGCGAAACGGTGTCAAAGGTCTTAGTGCGCGGAAATTTATCTGCGCGAAAATAAATACGTTTACGGTATCTATTTAAACGTCATGGCTTGAATTGCTTTACAAAGTGATAAATACCTATATAGCGTTATTGTGTTGATTCCATAATTCAGTTATGTTTGTTGACTTGTATTTCGAATCATTCTTTTCAATATTTTGATGCTCTTTGGTATCAAAGTCGCTATGGGATTCGAATCCCATAAGCGACTTACCACAAGCATCATTCACCTCCCACCCCAGTGCACGCCGACTGGGCTACCACAGGTTATGTGTATAGCTGCCCATTGACCCAAACGCAAAGCTGGAAGCACAACTGGTTTTTATTTTCTATATTGAAATAAATTTGAAATGTTGAATGATATAAATTAGATAGACTGAAGTCTATTGTTCGTCCTTGGTTGCATAATAAAATAGTGTCAATATTGGAGTTGTGTACTGGACATACATGCTGTCCAGGTGTTTGAGTGGTTGTGCGGGAGCCAACTCTTCCATAGTCTCACTCCTGGTTCTCACAAAGTCTTTCTTTTGGCGTGGGTGGGAGGCAACAGTTGTTGCCCCTCTGGAGGAGTAGCGTGAGGGTGAGTGTGAGTGTAGTGACCAGGGGTCTGAGGTACCCGGAGGAGGAAGCAGAGGAGAGCTTTGCTTCCGGTCAATGGCGCCCCATTGAAGCAATGGGGGAGATATGGCTATACGTAAAATGTAAAAAAAAAACATTGCTAATATTGGAAATGTACATTTTGTAATGTGTTAAATATTATATCGGCCTGAATGAAATAAACAAAAGAAAATAAAGAGCAGGGTATTATATTCTGTTTCCTCTCTCGCCTGACAGGACAAAAATATACAAAAATTACAGTCAAAACACATAAACCAATTATATCTTTTGAGGAGATTGGTGGAGGCGAATTGTACATTGTACATCATTTTAGTCTAATTTCATGGTGATTTTGTAAGATAAATTGTATAAAGACCAAGGATTGAAAACATCCATGGCGGATAATGTGTGTTTCTATGTACCTGCTTATATATGGGTCAGAATTTCTGAAAATGTATAATTGGCAGCTGTACACATTTAGTAAATTCTGCTAAATTAAGCTGCAATTTGGACAATACTAGGTAAATTCGAGTATATTTGGCATTGCATTGATTCTAGCAATCTGTTTGGTTGAGTTGAACTGTATTTTGAACTTTATTTTCGTCTTAAATTTGGGTTATTTGAGAGGATTGGTGAAGGTGAATTGTACATTTTCTGAAAATCTGACCCATATGATGTTGGCCTTAAATGAAATAAAAATAAATAAAAAAGACATTCATTCTTAGTACGAGTGTGAGACAGGCCTGGAGGGAATTGTGATGTGTGATGTGTTACAGAGAAATGAGTCACAAGTCGCAAAATATGTACTTTGAAATGTCATATTTGAAAAGAGGAGATCAAACCGATTCCAACTATCAAGATCTAGTTATTAAGTAACATTGCATGCTATACAATGATATATGAGTCAGACCTTCAGAAAATGAACAATCTACAGTTCTACACATCTCTCAAATTCTGCTAAATTAGAGTGAAAAATGATAGATAATGAGTATATCTGAGTGTTTTCTGTATTGTATTCATTCAATAAATCTGTCTGGTTGTGTTGCACTGTATTTTGAATCTGATTTCGTCTTAGATTTGGGTAATTTGAGAGGATTGGAGAAGGTGAATTGTACATTTTCTGAAGACCTGACCCATACAATGATATGACAATTGAATACTCAAAACAACAAAATTTAATATCATTTTTAGGAGAATTTCTACAATCTCTCAATACTATGTTTTTGAAAAGGACAAGGACAATAAGTCAGTTATAAGAATTGTAATGCTATATTTTACAGCTTTATGTTCGATCAAAATATTTTGTAGGAAATGAATCCTTCTAGAAGACCTGCCTTGGCAGAAGACTATATCAAATTTCGGAATGTTATTGTTTGCTCTGAATAAAAATGCAATAGAAAGTCAATGTATACAGTTAAAGTTATCCAAAAATTAGAATAGATATTGTAATATGTAAATTGATCACGGTACATTAACGGCGTGTGGGAACATCCATGGTGGATAACATGTTTGTCTCTATCTTGAATCATTGATTGTCGTTTGTTAAGTGTATTTGGCCTTTGAAATGTAATAAAAGAAAAATAAATGCTGACAATAAAAACATTAAACTTACGATTACCATGAACAGTGTCAGATTTTCGGAAAATGTACAATTGGCAGCTGTACACATTTAGTAAATTCTGTTAAATCAGTCTGCAATTTGGTCAATACTAGGTAAATTCGAGTATATTTGGCACTGTATTTATTCTAGCAATCTGTTTGGTTAGGTTGAACTGTATTTGGAACTTTATTTTCGTCTGAAATTTGAGTTATTTGAGAGGATTGGCGAAGTTAAATTGTACATTTTCTGGTGACTTCACCCAACAACACTAGAATGTGAGCGATGTCATTGTGTAAATATTCATTTTCATGAACACAATTCTCCATAGAAAATGAAGACATTTTAATGGTTGAGTAAAAGTAAGCATATTATATGCTGGCATATTGTGCTTTATGTACATTATTACATCCATAATTCATAGATTTAGATTTAGAAATATTTTATTCAGGACAATGAACATTTTCATACGCAGGTACAAATATTCTCAGGCCAGCCTGAATTACAAAAACTTTGACGAAAGAGTACAAAAATATAAGTAATATTTAATTTATATAAAGGCATAGATCAAAAGATTTTCTAATCGATCGTACAAACATATAGTTAACATGAACAAATTTCATACAGCAAATATAGTCGATAAATAATAAAATCTCACCACCCAAACATTCACAAATGCTATAATAGCTTTTGTTAGGATAGTTGGGAGCAAGCTAAAAACATATATGCAGGCCGCCAGCCAGACCTTCGTCGGCCCTTTTTTATATGCCTTTATAGGTCAGATGCCCGATTTCAAACTAAATCAAATTGACAAAATAACTGAATAATTGGTTTCCCTCGATATGCTTTCATCCATGTAAATTAGTTTTGTTTATTTTTTCGGCGGAAATATTAGTTCAAATGAAAAAAACACAAAAAAACAGTGTGACTATTTATTCTACATGCGTGCAATACAGACTCTGTATTGCACGCATAATTCAATAAGAGGCTCAGTGCTTAGGCCTATAGGAGTATCATACCAACTCCACCAAAGGTATAATAAATCCATACATTTTTGAATATCAAATATATACATAAATAGGAAAAACCCTTAGGAATATTGTATAAGACACAACGCAAGGAGATTTTGGTTTTAGTTCTTTTTATTCTCAATAGTATAATCCTAAAACTGGTAACTACCTATTGTAATTAACTTATCGTTGCATACGCCTATTGTGCTAGGCTCTCAATAATGTTCTTATTCAAGAATTGTTATAGATATTTCAGAAATTGTTATAGATATAGACACATGTAATCTCGAATATACATTTTCGATTATTCTAATTATTCAAATTTTTCTATCATTTTGTAATCCACCAGCAGACTCTGAGAACAGTGTAAATGTTACATAATGTTTATTTTGCTGAATAAAAATCTTTAAATACAATACATTTCTAAGCTCATCCTATATTCAGCTACTTTACTAGTAACTGTCCACCTAGAGATATTGCAAACTTTTCAAAAGTAAAAATATCAAACTTAAAATATAGAAACACTTATTGGATGTTTTAGTGACCATCATTGGAATCGGCTTGATTTCATCCTTTCGGAAATGATATCACAAAATCCTTTTTTGCGACGTGTGACTCATTGCTCTGTAACATGTCGCATAATTATGGGTCATATTTTCAGAAATTGTACAATTGGCAGCTCTACACATTAACGACATTCTGCTAAACTTGGCTGAAAAATGATGAATATCGGGTATATCTGAGTATATTTGAAACCGTATTGATCTAAAGTATCAGTTCTGTTAAGTTAAACTGCATTTTGAAGCACATTTTTGTATTAAATGTGGGTTATTTGAGAGGATTGGTCAAGGTGAATTGTACATTTTCTGAAAATCTGACCCATATATATGCAAGAGTGTTAGGCCCCTGGAGAGTCTCCCCCCCCCCAAGGGTTAACTAGTCCCTGCGCCCGGCCCCTACCCCTAGCTAAGCCCCATGCCGTACTCATACACGCAATTCCCTATCCTACTATACCCCCAGTGCTTCCCCCTGTCTGAAAGTACAGTCACTACACTACCCACATCGATGGGCTGCATACATAAGATAAAGTTCATAATACCGCATCAACGAGATGATTCAAACATCGCTGTTTACATGGCTTTTATGTGGCGCTATATTTTATTCGCTGAGTGTGCATGAACATGTTTAATTATCAAATAGCTCCTTATTAAATAACCATTAACATATTAAAAAACTTGGCTAATAAAGTATATTCCAATCCAATTTAAGCGAGGCTAACCTCTATATATAACTCCCTCGTTTCATAATGTGTCTTATATTTCTGTTTGTATGGGTCTGAGCGTCAAAAAATGTACAATCGACATTTCTACACATTTGGTAAAATCTGCTTAATTATAAAAACCAGGTATATCTGGGTATATTTCGGTTTTGCGTTGATTCATAGAATCTATTCAGTAAAGTTGAATATATTTTGAACCTTTTTTACCTTAAATGTGGACTATTTGAGAGGATTTGTGACGGGAATTGTACATGTTCTGACGACCTGACACATATGGGTCAGATTTTCAGAAAATGTACAATTGACAGCTGTACACATTTAGGACATTTTGCTATTTAGACTGAAAAATGATGAATCCCAGGTAAATCTGAGTGCATTTGGTATCACATTGATTTAAAGTATCAGTTCTGTTATGTTAAACTGCATTTTGAAGCTCATTTCTGTCTTAAATGTGGGCTACTTGAGCGGATTAGTGAAGGCGAATTGTACATGTTGTGACGACCTGACCCATATGAGTGTTTAATCCAGTGGCGTCCAGCTGGGGCGGGTTTAAATAGATGGAATAAGACTGGATTAACTTTATATGGTTAATACACCTGGGCGGGTCTAGCAGTGTATATGGTCAGGGGGATAACATGCGGCAGAAAAGTGGAGGAATGAAAGGAGAAGGGAGGTATGGGTGGTGGGTGGGTGGGCCGGGGGGGGGGGGGTAGAATAGGGAGCGGGGGACGGAGGGAGGGGAGGAGGCTGAGATAGTAGGGAGGTTCAGCAAGCCTAACCTATACGTAAACGTAAACGTACCCGTATCTCTGATATACAAACGTACGTTAAAAGGAAGAAAGAGATACAGCAAAACATGGCGGGAAAAACGCAACGTAACATATTGAAGAATAAAAGGTCATTCTCAGACAAAGCCACAACTTTACAATATCAAGCAAAATGTTTCATCTCATAATTTATTTTTATACATAAAAATGCGACGTAATTCACAAAAAACGATACGGTTGCATAATTGAGATACGTTTGCTTGCGGATGAGAGGATCAGGGACAGACAGAAGTTTGTCAGGACTTCCGGTTGAGAGAAATAGAGAGAAAGTAGCTCCCCCCAATAATCTCCTTTTTTTTCAGTTCCAGGATGCTTTGTGATTGCTGATGGGATTAGTTACGTTTTCAGAAGCCTAATATCGTGATTACTGAATCACAGATAAAGGAGGATTCGGTTCAGGAAAATTAAGACGTGAGAGCCCGCCATTCCACTTAATTGGGGAAGGACGGCCAATACTCCCCGGCGACCTGGAGGAACCCTGTTCTAGAAGAGGGACAGACGTTTGTTATAGTCCGTCTCACACCTAGTTGATAAAAAGGTCCTTTAAGAGCGGTGGGACATGTAGACTCGTTACATTGCAGCTACCATAACATAGTTAATACCAGCCATTAATACTAACCTCTTCCTCTCTGATCAAGCGATCACTAATCCAAGTGTTATAGAGATTAAAAAGACCCACAACATTAGTTGATGCAGTTTACATTCACCATATATACACACTGACTGTGTTATACCTATATAGGAGTACCTCAATATTGACATATCTACACTTTATAGACAACTATTTGCACACAGAAATGGACAGTACAGATGGAGGGGGGAGGCAGCGGAGAGCCAGCAAAGCCCCCAATGCAAACCCAAACCTTGCCCCCAATACAACCTCTACAAGCCCAAACCTTGACACTTTCACCCAACAATTAGACACCCTGGCATATCTAACATGGCGGAACAGACGACACAAGCTCAGGAACAGACCAGTTCCCAAAACAGCTTTATCAGAAGTGTGCGAGAGCTGGAGCATGAGGGAGTACCTCCTGGCCGTTCTACTCTTCCTCTTCTTTGGCACATCCATGGTTTATACGTATCTAACCGTCCTTGTGACAGAACTAAACCCATCTGCCGCTGCCTTAGGGGCGCTACATTCTAGAAAGATCTCCTTCCCTAAAGGCCAGTCTTTACATATCCCTCCGCCAAGACCCAAGATCTCACCGGAAGAGGAAGAGAGACTGAGGAGAATCCGTGAAGAGAACTACTTCATGGACAGTGACGTCATCAAGGATTCTACCATGTTAATGGCGGCCAATAGGATCCCATCATGCCCCAGTATAAGCCCGGATGAGAAGCACGACTTCAACGTCACAACGTCACATGTGTGTATGTCAAAACATCCGCCGTACGGGGGGCGACGTCTACTGACGTTGTTCACAACTAAGTATGACCACGTTGTTGAGCAAATGGTGTGTAATGTTTTTCACTTCAAATTCTTTATTTTTGCAACTATATAAGTATTCATCTGTTATCTCTGTTGTTATTGGTCTTCAGTCATTTCCATGTATTCGTAATTAGCAAAAATTACTGTCTATCCGAAATATTCTGCCCATCAATATTAATGTTTCATTTTGATTATGAGATCAAACCCTTAAAAACTGATTATGTCATGTACTGAGTGAGTTAGTATAAAGTCACCCTAATATCTCGCTTATTGTGTCATGTAACCTCCTCTTTGGATGTGTGTATGTTTTTATTCTTTATAAAATAAAGCTTTATAGATCGCAAAAGTGGCTCCTCCAAAGTCACCCTCACCAAAAAGGCTTAGTATAAAGTCTGCATATTATATTCCTTTATTCTCGTTAACTTTTCGAATATATTTTGTTAATATTTCGAACTGTTACTAGTAACACAGCATATGAGTCACTACTATAGTAAACAATGGATACATAAACTTCTGTAGACCTTCCATCCCATAGTCTCCCTCAACATCCCATAGTATGCCCCAAATTAGCAAGTCACCCACAATTTGTACAGCATTCACTGGCAGACCAGATCTCAATCTGATGTGTATCCCCTATCTGTATTTACTAGTCATTTATAAATAAAAAACACATTATTATTATTGATTATGAATAAAATGATTACCAGATAATACAAAAAGGCAGGGATCAGAATCAACAGTCCTCCTTGCTGAGCCTAGAAACTTCACTAGTACTGAGTCGTTGCTTCCCTCTAGCTCCCCTCTATTCCCTCTAAAATATCTATAATTATTAGTAGTCGAGCGACACCAAAACTATGAGTCAGCAGATTGTATGATCTTTGAGTTTCATTCAAACCTTTATATAGTGGTTGTAGGATTCCTACGTTTCTGATCTAGTGGTGATCCTTTGTCAGGGAATGATTACAGATGAAAAATACAGGGGGTATATTAACATTGTGTAACATGCGTTGCTAAGTTACCATGTCAATAGATATAATGCAGGCGTCTTATTGGTCGATTACGTTTAGGTTGATAACTTACCTTAGGTTGATAACTGATACTCTTAATAACTGGACTAGAATGATCTAATCATATTTGTTGTGACCCGGTTTCGTTTGAGGAGGAGAATAGATAATAAAAGACAGAAGCCTCAATATTATTACTCTGATTTTAATGAAGCACAAGGCAAGATGTTGGTATATTTGCAGTGTCATACATAAGGGTGTTTGAACTTGGTACATAATGACATTGGTAATGGTATAAGATGGAAACCCAGTAAATACACAGTTATGGCACACAGGTCCATCTGGTGTTAAACAGTAGCAATATAGAGTAGTTGTATAGAGGTTTCAATACCAGTAGTATATGGAGAGTGTTTAGTGTTACTTCATGGCACTACATATTCTTTTTACAGGTTTGTTAACGATGAATATAACTGGTGCAAAAAAAAATTATTTAAAAAATATTTCTAATTGTCCCTATGGTGATGCTTCAGATGCACACATACAACAACCTGCTACAGATGTGGCCCCGCCTGGGGGCAAGGGTGAGAACTATCCTGTTTGTGACTGACCCGGATGAAGAGAAGGACATGATCAAGAACGCATGCAGTCTGGGCTGGGACGTCGTGGTAATTGTAACTTTGTATTTTTTTTATTTTATTTTTTAACATAAATCTTTATTTCAGTTAGCCTGCCCTCTGGGCTTCTACAAATGTAAATTAGTGTTTAGAGACTCTTACCAAGATCTTGTCCCTATGGACACAGTGCATCGTTTGTTTTTGTCTAACCTTTCTGATTTTCTTTTCTTTTCTTTTGACATAATTGTAGCTTTTTTATCTTAAGAAATGGAATGGAAGTTGTGGAAAGTGGCTAATACCCTCAGTTTTATAATCAATTTGTAGCTTTTTGACTTATTAGAATGAGGAGTAGTTAGATAGATTAGTGGGCGGAAGACCATGATTATTCTGTATCGAATTATCGCCCGTGAGCCCATATCTCATTATGTAAATAACCTTGATATTGACTATTAATTCCATGTACACTTTACATGCCTATTTATAATTCAATTGTAATCTGCCAAAGATTTGCTGTATAAAAATACTAAATATATGAAAAAGGAGAAACATAGAACAATAATATTTCAGGTTGCGCCTGCGTGTGATGATGATGGAGCCCCGTACCTGGCCGATATGTTCCTAGCGGCCAAACAGTTGGAGTGGAGTCATTTCTATGGTTATGCACACCGCAGCACACTGTTTGACATGTCAGTCTTACGCACACTCATGTTCCTCCAGGGTCAGATGGACAGTTTCCCTGACAACCTGATTGTGGGCCAGAGAACCAACCTCAGGGTAGGGGCAGATTTGTCTTCTTTTAAATCAATTCCTTTTAAATTCAAGTACACCAACATATGCCTCTTTTGGACCAAATGAATATGGGTAAGATTTTCAGAAAATGTACAATTCGCCTTCACTAATTCTCTCAAATAACCCACATTTAAGACAGAAATGAGCTTCAAAATGCAGTTTAACATAACAGAACTGATACTTTAAATCAATGAGATACCAAATATATTCAGATATACCTGGTATTCATCATTTTTCAGCGATATTTAGCAGAATTTACTGAATGTGTAGAGCTGCCAATTTTACATTTTCTGAAAATCTGACCCATATATTGAAGAGCTTTGAGGGTGACCTCTCAGGGTATGTTGGGGTATTAGATAACGAGGTTGTTGTGCTTAGGGTGGTCTCTTGGCTTAGGAACAAGAGCGAGGGCTATATGTGCCTAATTTGTTGTAAAAAGTGAATATTTAATTTTGAAATGCGTTGCTTTGTGGTAATCAGAGCAATGAAGGGAAACAATCATTGGTAAAAGTCTATTGTTGTTTAGCGTGTCCAGGGCATGACGTCATTAATAATTCCCATCGGTAAAGCACTAGTTCTACATCAGGTCACAGATGTACAACTCCCAGGTATAGAATATGCATATATGGGTCAGATTTTCAGAAAATGTACAATTGGCAGTTCTACACATTTAGGAAATTCTGCTAAATTCTGCGAAAAAAAATGATAAATTCTGGGTATATCTGAGTATATTTGGTATCGCATTGACTTAAAGTATCAGTTCTGTTATGTTAAACTGCATTTTGAAGCTAATTTCTGTCTGAAATGTGGGTTATTTGAGAGGATTGGTGAAGGTGAATTGTACATTTTCTGAAAAACTGACCCATATGTGCACTGTATTAAACCACCTTAATATACCACTGAGGAAGAATGCTGCATGTTTCAGTTGCTGAAATTCCGGCCAGAGATCAAATCTATGAAGGACTTGATGAAGCAGACGCGGGTGCGGGGAACACTGGGGTGGCTACTGGAGGTGGACTACTTTCTCACCACACGGAGCGGCTTCACTCCCCCCGCATACATAGCCATAGGCACCAAGCATCTAGGTAACCTCATGGTAGGCTGCGTTCACATTTATTATAATATACATAACTAGCAAATGCCCATGCTATGCAAATACCCGAGCTAAACAACCACTTGACGAAGTGTGACAAACCCGCGGCCGTGGCCGTGGCCTACTCCTAAGGGTCACATCAGTCACATCAAGCCCCTCAGGTTTTGCAAGGACCATAGTACAGGACCCAGGCAATATCGACTTGTTTGCACAGAAAACACGCTGTAGGCCAAAAACCAGTGACTGATTCTCATAAATATTGATCCCCTCCACACGATTATCAAGAAAAATCTTAGCTAATTTACGAATTCTATTACCTGCAGTACATTTTCTATTTAAGACTCACTCGGCATGAGTCACCCTAGGCGTATGACTCCTAGAATAAAGCCCTGCACTCCTGACTGCTACTTGGGCCATGTAGAGCTGTAGAATCAGTCTACACAGCCGGGACGGGATGGTGGGTGGGTTTGCACTGGGTCAGGTTGAGTCGGGGGTCGGGGAATGCTGGTCATTTCCGATCTCCTCTATTTATCTGGTAACAACTATCATGATCGTCACCCAAGATGCAACTCGCAGCCGCTACTCACTGGACCAGTCACTGGAATGCTTTATTTACCTGTGTCATATTCATCAAATATCTTACAATATACTTTCAGGTATACACAGCTCTGTCCAGGCAGATCCCAGTGATTGACATCAGTAATACTACCATTGCCACCCACCAGATGGCGTGGACATCACCTCTTAAAGTCGTCTTCTCTGAAGCTCCTCTACCAGATGGGTTTGAGCCAACCAATGGCATGGTAAGTTATCATTAATTGGTGTCACATATCATAGAATAGCCTGGTAAGTTATCATTAATTGGTGTCACATATCATAGAATAGTCTGGTAAGTTATCATTAATTGGTGTCACATATCATAGAATAGCCTGGTAAGTTATCATTAATTGGTGTCACATATCATAGAATAGTCTGGTAAGTTATCATTAATTGGTGTCACATATCATAGAATAGTCTGGTAAGTTATCATTAATTGGTCTCACATATCATAGAATAGTCTGGTAAGTTATCATTAATTGATGTCACATATCATAGAATAGTCTGGTAAGTTATCATTAATTGGTGTCCCATATCATAGAATAGCATGGTAAGTTATCATTAATTGATGTCCCATATCATATAAAAGCCTGGTAAGTTATCATTAGTTGATGTCACATAACATAGAATAGTCTGGTAAGTTATCATTAATTGATGTCCCATATCATATAATAGCATGGTAAGTTATCATTAATTGATGCATAGAATAGCCTGGTAAGTTATCATTAATTGATGTCACATATCATATAATAGCATGGTAAGTTATCATTGATTGATGCTTATAATAGCCTGGTAAGTTATCATTAATTGATGTCACATATCATATAATAGCCTGGTAAGTTATCATTAATTGATGTCCCATATCATATAATAGCATGGTAAGTTATCATTAATTGATGCATAGAATAGCCTGGTAAGTTACCCTTAAGATAAGATAAGAAAGTCTTTTATTTGTCAGTTTGTTCGATATTACAGTAGAAAAAGGGAGAAAAAGGTCTTCATGTCTATATGAAAAGTTAATTCCAAGATATGTTTTCTTTCTGTTCCTCTTCCTCTCTCCTCCCTTCTCCTCCTCTTGTTCTAATTGAGAGTGGCGCCCCCTACAGAACCATTCATTCACTAATACTGGTGAGAGGCCGGTGGTGCCACCTGGTGTATACCCATGCACTCACCATCCAGCGTGCAATCCAAGGAAGGAATTTATTTCCAAGAACAAAAATAACAACAATTGTGAAAGTATGATATGATACAATTGTGTAAGTATAATATGATGATGACACTCTGCCCAAACCTTCCAATTATTCTCATTCGTTATTTTAATTCAAATTCATGCAAACCAACCTGTTGTCATCCGGCAGGGCTTGTCCACACTAGGTTATAATGTTCCTACAGGAAGAAGTTTACATCAATATTTTAAAGTTCAAACTTCATATTATGTATGCAGCAGAATGTTCCACCACTATATTCTTATTATGGTCCACTTCTAGTGCTCATATCACGTATTTAGTCCATAATATGTGATGCGTTACACAATAATGATTCTCAAGTCGCAAAATTGATATTTTTCAAAGTGATTTATTCACAGGATTTCCTTGTAGGAATGTTCTCATATTTTTAGTATCTTGCGCTTTAAGTCGTATGAATAAATGTGCCAATAAATCTGCTATTCGGTGTATTAAATATATCTGCATTTCTAGAGGTCATCCTATATAGATGGATAGGCCTTTATTTAGTTACTTTACTGGTAATTGTCCACCCAGAGATATTGCTAACATTCTTTTAAAAAATAAAAATATCAAACTTAAAATATAGAAGTACATATCAAATGTCTTATTGTTTACAAATCATTATAGAATCGGGTTGATCTCATCTTTTCAAATATGATGATATCTGAAAGGTTTATTTTTTGAGACTTGTGACTTATTTTCCTGTGACACATCACATATATAGTCCGCCTGTGGTGAAAAGTAGTCCGAGTATTAGTCCACTGCCACCAGTGGTCCATTATGATCCACAATCACACCAACAATAGGCCTATTCTAACCCGAGGAAATCCAAGAGTAAGACAATCCAGTGGTCTAAATCCTACTTTATGTTCCGTGCTAACCTCCGTGCTTAGGTAGGAAACCACCACTGTAGGAATAAAGATTAGCATTGTCTGTATAGTACATTCCTTCCCTAAAGGTTCCTGACCAGCAGCTGGGCAAGGACACAGAGCTAAGGGACATCTACAGTAAGGGAGGGCGGGCCCCGGGAGTATATAGGAGTACATAGGAGCAGTGGGACTATAGGGTAGAGCGTGGGTGGGCCTGAGGTTACTCCAGCTCCACTCTACCTGTGGGTTATACCTGTGGGTTATACCTGTGTACTACTGTAGACGTGCACTAGTCTAACCTGGGCGCTGTGTAATATTTGTGTTTTATATCAGTAATTGTCCTAGATACTTGTGCATGAATTGGGACTTTTGGGAAAGGTGTAGTTTTGGATTTACTCTTGGGTGGATGCAATCTTCAAGTAGTTGCTTTTAACTTTTAACAAAATAATATTTTTATTTGGAGGACACGACCAAATAATTTCCTGCGCTAGCTTCACTTATTATCACTCACTGGCGGACTTTTCCCTCGGTTGATTCAACTTCAACTTCTTGTTTTTGCATATATATATAACAAGAGTAGAATATTGATCACTTCAGTTCTATAAGACAATATAGAGTACATCTGTCAGTGTTTTAAATAGCTGAGAATACCGCTTTAAGCCTAAGCCTGAGAATTTAAAAATTACTGAAATAAAAGCTTCACTAAAATAAATAAATTGAATGAAATAAAACGAATTGTTTGAAAACATGGCTGTATAATGCGATACAGTAGATTCAATGATTTGATATTTAAAGTAGAGTTAATATAAAGTATATTTAGCAGGTATTAAGACAATGATACATCTGCGTAACCCAATTACATTTATATATTTGGATATGTTAGAGACAATTGATACAGCTGATCATATTATTTGTTCTTTGGCTTTGCTTTTTTTTCTAACGAGAGGAGTTGGTGGTCGTTGTATAGCAGGGATCCCGGTTATCTATCTTCTTAGTTGTATATATAGCTGAGGAATAATCCCAAAGTGTTGGTTTTTGTGTGTTATTTTATTCATACTAGCTTTCGAACTTTTTTTGGGGGGGGGGGGGGATGGGAGGAGGGTTAGCTTGGCTTTCGTTTTTCAGAGTGTTGGATTGTACATGACTGTAATGGCGTACTGTAATAGCTTTTTACTGAGAAGAGCATCCTGTGATGTAATGTCTCCTGAATACAAATTATTAAATCTTAAAAAATATTTTTAAAAAAAATAATAACGAACAAATTGTTTTTGTTTCTAGGTGTGGTGTGCGCCGCTGAGGACGAGGGAGTTGTCTGGCCGCCTGTACCTGATGAAGCGTGTAGGGTTCAACCTGTGCGGCCCCAGCCAGTGGTCGCGCCTGCCCATCAACCACCCTAACATGCCCACAGACAGGGAGGAGGAGTTCATGCGCGGCGGCAGCATCATGTTCCCTAGACAGGATGAACAGCTCACATGAGCAACTCACTCACTCTTGTACTTTATTACATTGAATTGAACAATCTTTTATTTGTCAGTAATATTGTAACATTTACATTGAAAATGACAAATTGTCGACAGATTCTGGGATAATCCCAGTTCTTCCAGTCGTTCCCATATTTTTAGGATGAACTAAGAACAAGGCTAGTAGGTGTACGTGATATCAATAGATCTATATCTTAGATACTTAGATATTATTACATTGGTGTATTCGTTTCTGATTGTCTGTCTATTCGGAATAAAAATCCTAGATATATTATATTCCCTCGATGAGAATCACGTTCAGTCATTGAAGAAAGTGACATTATTGTCTTCCCAAAAAGGACATTGTAAATTATGCAAAAGAAGGATTGAAAACCTCCCACAATCCTTGTATCGAATAAAAGTATCTAAATCTAAATCTATATTTTATTACACACTTGTTCAGTTAGTACCGTGCCGTTCGGGGTTTTTTTCAGCTTTTTGTAATCACACATGTGTGCCATTACACTTGCCACGGTAACACATGACCCAAAAGACGTAATTTGATGGGTTTGGTGACGTTGCGCTCTGTTGCATAGCGGTGCCTTGCAGGTTTCGAAAGTTTTCAAGCAAAGTTCCAATAATTTGGCAAGAAATGTAGTAATATGTATCAGACGCACAAGCAGTGTAAATGTACATATCATTAGAGCGTTTTCCACTCCACAAGTTTCCTTCAATATTAACTTAGAAATAAAATTGTTCTCGACACGATGTATATTAAGGTGAAAAAAACAGGTAGTGAATCATATTTTTTTCCTCTCATAAAAACTGTATCACCAAAGGAATGAGAAAGGGTACGATGTAAGAATATGTGTTATCGACCCAGAGAAAGTACGTTTTGTTGACATATTGAATAAAGTTGATTCAAAGAAAAAAAAGAAGTTTGTATTGGTATAACACATGACAAATATTTTGAGTTATAATATTATTGTAACGTTACAAGGTCAACTGCATGGGGTGACTGCTACTTGCTTACAAAATAAAATCTGTGTTTTATAAATACAAGTGCCTGAAGTATTTCCTTTACAAGTGATTAAAGTTTAGAACAATTTACAAAGATCTCTTAGATATACTAATAATAAAGTTTGAAATAATAATAGAAGCAAATGATTAATAGAAGAATAGATATTGATTTAGGCTTGTCAATTTTACAATATAATTATTCAAAACACTAAATACGTTTCAAAACCCAATGCAACTTTGTGCACCTTCAATGACCTTAATTGATCTTGGAGTGATGCATTCATAATTACCGTGGTAATTATGAATGCATCACTCCAAGATCAATTAAGGTCATTGGAGGTCACTCACGAAGGTTTTCACCATTCAAAAAATTTTATTCGAAATTTTCTTGCGACCTTTTATTTTGTAATGTTATTATACATATAGAATGTAACGTTCTTAATGTTTAAATTACTGAAATATAAAAGTCAGAGCTGCTGTATGTTTACAAAATAAAATCTACATTTGTAATGTGTTCCAGGGTAACGAGTCAGAAGTCGCAAAATTGATATATTTCAAAGTGTTTTATTTACAAGATGTATTTGTGTGAATGTTTCCATGTTTGGGGTGCTTAACACCTGCATGTTGTAGCCTAAATACATGTAATAAATCACGGACAGTCTGATAGATATATCCATGTATTTCTAAGGCCATTTTATACAGTATATTTAGCTACTTTACCAGTAAATGTCCGCCCAGAGATATTTCAATCTTTTTTTTTTCACAAATAAAAATACCAAACTTAAAATATAGAAATACTTATTTAGATGTCCTACTGTTTACTATCATTGGAATCGGCTTGATCTCATCTTTTCAAATATTGTTATATCTCAAAATCCATTTTTTGCGACTTGTGACTCATTTCCCTGGAACACATCACATTTTACAAATTCAATGCCCGGTTCCTGTTGTGTTGAAAGAGAAATTGTAGACTTTTGGATCAGCTATCAACTACAATAGAGGATTTGCATAGCCGCCATTTGTAATCCTGATTCGCATGGCATTATGGGAGTAATGGCACAGTATAAAATATATAGAAATCATGCCATGTTCAACATGAAATACTGTAAACGTATTAATGTTCGCGCAGTATTTTCGCTATATTAGCGGACCCACCTTTGTGCGCAAAAATAAGTCCTGCGCGAAAGGTATAATTATTGCATAAACAATGACTGTGACTTCCTTGCTGCGAGAATTTAAATCAGCGCGAAAAGGTGTCAAAGCACTTAGTGCGTGAAAATTTATCTGCGCGAAAATAAATACGTTTACAGTATTAATTTTATCGATGTTCTAATGTCAATGTGCATATATTATACAGGTTTTCATAACACAAGCCTATATTTTTCCCATCATGCATTTGGTTTTCCTAGATCATTTATTCAAGCTACGATATTATTAGCAGCATTCTTGCAGTTTCTGATAAAAATGTTGCCAAATATTTGTGTCAGATACCAACAGAATGCATCCCAGGATGCACTATAACCGACATGCGTAGTGGCAGATGCAAGTGCCCTATTAAACCCACATTAGAGCTAGTTATGCACCTGTATTGGGACTGTAATAATAAATAAAAGGGTACAAACCTATATTTTCCCTAATGGTTTGTATGTTTGCTATTCAAAAGTGAAATGAGAATTTTAAAAAATGCATTCAATAATTTAGTGTGAATTTTTTATCAAAAACACTTAATTTCGGCATGTTTTCGGCTTTGACCTACTTTTTCTCGGCCCGCACCAAAATTCGCAAATGTCACCCGGCATATTCTGACTGTACACATTCCAATGATTAATTTGATGTATGGCATGTCTTGTTACCCTTTGGGTATGGGTAAATTCTACAATAAAGCCTTTTTGAGCCACTTGCTGCTCTACTACTGAGCGAGGGACAAACGTTGCTAAAGCCGTCCCCAGTAACAAGCTGATCTACCCATGCTCCCACTTACACAAAGGAACATTTTACAATAGAATTACGTTCCTAGAATACATTTGTGTAAATAGATTAGTCAGGAAATTAGCCTGTGAGCCGGATTAATCAGCTTATCAGCTTGTATGGGTCAGTTTTTCAGAAAATGTACAATTGGCAGCTGTACACATTTAGTAAATTCTGTTAAATTAAGCTGCAATTTGGCCAATACTAGGTAAATTCGAGTATATTTGTGATGTGTTTCAGGAAAATGAGTCATAAGTCGCAAAAAATAGATTTTGAGATACCATTATATTTGAAAAGATGAGATCAAGCCGATTCCAATGATAGTAATTAGTCTAATGAAATAATAAGTATTTCTAGATTTAAGTTTGATATTTTCGTGTTTGAAAGAAAAAGTTTCCAATATTTCTGGGGGTCACTAAACAGTAAAGTATCTAAATGTAGTCCATATGTGGACCTTTAAAACGAAAGGATATATTACATAGATTGTCCTGAAATTCAATACATCGATTGATATAGCTACAGGTGATAAACTCCACAAAAATTAAAACATTCCAATAATGTGATCTTGTGAAAAAAACACTGAAAAATATCAATTTTGCGACATATGACATATTTTCCTGAAACACATCACATTTGGCATTGCATTGATTCTAGCAATCTGTTTGGTTAGGTTGAACTGTATTTTGAACTTTATTTTCGTATGAAATTTGGGTTATTTGAGGAGATTGGCGAAGTTGAATTGTACATTTTCTGAAAATCTGACCCATATAAGAACAGAAATCACGCTGCACGCAACACTAGAGTTGGAAAATGGTCTCAACGTTTGTCTTTGTGTTTAATCGGGACATGACATAACATAAGTACCGCTAGTTAGGGCTCCAGAGGGAGGGGTGGGGGGTCTCACTGCTCTTTTCTCCTTTCACTAGCAAGAAACAGTCCAGGAAGCGTGCAGAACTAGTCCTGCATTCGCTTATTATAGAAATAGAATGCAGTTGCAACTTATATTTTTATGATTAGTTTGAGTTTTAAGTCAAACAGAGGGCTTTCTAAGATAGCGTATTTACCCCATTCTCCTCAATCCTCATGAGGACAATGGGGGACTTAAGTAAACCTTAATTGTGATGAATCACTGTAATTGTTTATATGCATGTGTCTTAATGTATTCCCCTATAGCCAAGTGGCTAAAGCTTTGGACTTCCAAACTGGACATTGTGAGGTCGAGTCCCAGAGCAGCCAGCCTTTTTAAGTTTGTCTCATTTTCGAGTCATTTAATTCTTTAATTTCACTAATATCTCTATCTGGGCTTCGGATTCCTTTTCCACTCAGACATGTAGTTATTGATGCAATTCCCTGTCAATTGGTGAAAGAATTAGAGAGTCTGAGGTCGAATTAAGGGGGGAAAAGTCCGTTGAATGGGATTTGGAGATATATAGGTTCTCTGTTACAGAGGTATGGGTAGCAGTCGTAAGCTTGTGTTTATGGAAAATGGATTTCGCACGGGCCACGTTACGTCTAGGCCCAAAGTTGAGAGTCCCTGAAGCCTCTCGCCTCAAACCACAAAGTTATAATTCCGTCAAGACTGCAAAATGTTAATATATTCCCATTAAAACGCCGCGTCGTAGGCCAGGAAACCGATTAGTGAAGAAGGCTGCCATATGCTATTCTTTCTGATCTGAGGGTAAAATAAACACATTTTTGCGACAGGTGACTCATTTCCCTGAAAAACATCACATATAATAAAGCTAAACTGGCATTTACCATAGCCTTGCTCCACTATTGTACCAACATCGTGCCTGAATATATCTACATTGAAAGCACGAAAATGTCTTTACTTCTTCATTTATTCCTCCCCAAGTGATCGCTGGAATGACTATTAGAATAGCTATAGTGGTACTATGTGGTGCACACTGGACAAGAGGGAGAACACCAAGCAGTGCACCAACAGCCCCTCAATATCGCTCATTCAGCCTTTAAGAACTGACTGGTGGTCCTGGGTAAGACCATAAAGTGCCTTTCTGTCTCTTTTCTCTGTGTCTTTCTCTCCCTTTTTCTCTATCTCTATTTCCTGGTTAAGACCATCAAGTGCCTTTCTGTCTCTTTTCTCTGTCTCTCTTCCTTCTTCTCTAACTCTTTTTCCTGGGTATGATCATAAAGTGCCTTTCTGTCTCTTTTCTCTGTCTCTTTCTCCCTTCTTCTCTATCTCTATTTCCTGAGTAAGATCATAAACTGCCTCCCTCTCAGCTCTGCCGCCCTTGATATAACACTTCAAAGTGTTGATAAGGGCGTAAAGCAACCAATCTCACTCACTCACTCCCTCTCAGCTCTCCCGCCCTTGATATAACACTTCAAAGTGTTGATAAGGGCGTAAAGCAACCAATCTCACTCACTCACTCACTCTCAGTTCTCCCACCCTTGATACCATATTAAATGTGTTGATAAGGGCGTAAAGCAACCAATCTCACTCACTTCCTCCCTCTCAGTTCTCCCACCCTTGATATAACCATATCAAATGTGTTGATAAGGGCGTAAAGCAACCAATCTCACTCACTCAGTCCCTCTCAGTTCTCCCACCCTTGATATAACCATATTAAATGTGTTCATAAGAGTGTAAAACAACCAATCTCACTCACTCACTCACTCACTCACTTAAGAACTGAACGAATGTGTAGATGTACCGATTATATTGTAGTCCTTGTGGTATAAACCACAGCAGACATTCAACCTTCATGACCCAACACGTCCAGCTTTTATGTCTTCCTTTTTTAGAATTTATGTTTTTATCTCGGAGATTCCCAGAGGTTAAAGCCGGCCACTCCGTGTCTACATGCACCTGCTGCAGATGGTGATATTAGGGTAAGATTTTCAGAAAATGTACAATTTGCAGCTCTACACATTTGGGAAATTCTCCTAAGTAAGGCTGAAAAATGATGAATACCGGGTATATCTGAGTATATTTGGTATCGCATTGATTAAAAGTATCAGTTCTGTTATGTTGAACTGCATTTTGAAGCTCATTTTGGTTTTAAATGTGGGCTATTTGAAAGGATTGGTGAAGGCGATTTGTACATTTTCTGAGAATCTGACCCAATAGCGACCCACCCTCCTGTAGTGACCTGTACATCACCACTATGTATATGGGTCAGATTTTCAGAAAATGTACAATTCGCCTTCACCCATTCTCTCGAAAAACCCACATTTAAGACGAAAATAAAGTTCAAAATACAGTTCAACCTAACCAAACAGATTGCTAGAATCCATGCAATGCAGAATATACTCGAATTTACTTAGTATTGGCCACATTGCAGCCTAATTTAGCAGAATTTACTAAATGTGTAGAGCTGCCAATTGTACATTTTCTGAAAATCTGACCTGTTGTATACAGGCCGTCCATCACACATCCCCGTCTGGGAGAGATATAAAAACACTTCTGAGAACACAACCTGTGAATCAACATCTTTAGAATTAATGACCTTTTTAACGACTCAGTTTTTATATAGTGACAGCTGTCGGTATGTGTGATAGATGATAAAAGATGCACGTAATATTATGGACACCGATAAATATTCCATGCTGATCATGGCATATAATTATCCCCTCAGCTCCCCCCCCGCCCCTCCTCTATCTCTCCCGCCCCTCTCTCTCTCTTCCTCTCTCTCTCCTCTCTCTCTGTGTATCTCTTCCTCTCTCTCTCCCCCTCTCTCCTTGCCCCTCTCTCTGCCTCTGCCTCTCTCTGTCTCTCTCGCTGCCTCTCTATGTCCGTCTCTGTGTCTCTCTGCCTCTCTTCTGTCTCTTCTCTTTCTTCTCTGTCCTCTTTCTCTTTCCCTTTCCTCCCGTTACCCTCTCTTCTCTCACCCTGTCCCTCCTCAGCTCCATGACAGCTGTCGCTATGTCTGATTGATGATATATGATGACCGTAATGATATTCAGGTGATTTTCATGAGCACCGATAAATATTCCATGATATGGCATATTCCCCCAGCCTCCCCGTCCCCTCACCCTCTTCTCTCTCTCTATCTCTCTCTCTCTCTCTCTCTCTCTCCAACGCGCTCTCTCTCCTCCCCCTCTCTGACTCTCCCCCTCTCTCTCTCCCCGCCCTCCGCCCCCAGAGCCCCATGTAACTACGCACCTTCCCCCAGTAATTCAGTGCACACATGTAAGCCCAGCGCCAGTCATGACCTTAGGCCCATGTCACCTGGGCGCACATGCCCTCGGGCCCTAATGACCGTCTTACACTGTGACAGGCATCACCAAACACTCACAGAACCTCTCCCCCCTCCACACCTGGTCCACTGGGACCTCCTCCTCCTCCTCCCCCCTCCCACACCTGGTCCACTGGGCCCTCCTCCTCCTCCTCCGGCTCCATCCTCTCCATCTTATTAGCTGCATAATAGGGGATTTGCAAAAAAAATAATAGGTGTGTTTCCGATTTATCTGGCTGAAAACTAGGTAGGGGGGATGGTAACATTATTTTAAAATATTTTTTTTAGGAAACCACCTCCTAGGAACCGAAAAAAAAATCTATTTCATAAAAATAGTTGTTTTAAACATAGGAGATATGCTTTTTGACAGTTCCGGGCCAGGAAAACCTGTTTTCCTGCTTTCATAAGCTTTTTTTGTCAAAAAATAAAAAACAAGTAAGATATATTACAAAAAAAATCAGGTATGGTAAAAAAAACAGGACCTTTGAAACGAAAGGATATATATATTACATAGATTGTCTTGATATTTGATACAGCAATATAGCTATAAGTGATAAACTTTCCAAAAATTAGAACATTCCAATAATGTGATCTTGAGAAGAAAAAAAACACTTTCAAAAATACCAATTTTGCGACTTTGACTCATTTTCCCACTGCGCAAATTTGCAATACAAATACTTAGCAACATTTTTATTGAAACAAGAATCTTCTCACCAATATCATCTAGCTTTTATAAATGGTCTTTGAAAACAGATTTTACACTATGCATGCTATGCAAATCCCCTAATTACTGACTGTGTGTCTATGGATGATGTAGTCAACTAGAAGAGGCGGAGAGAGATCAGTAACAGTTACAGCAGCGGGGGACGGACACAGCATCTACAACAAAGGTAAAGAATAGAAGCCCAGGATAAGACGCATCATGGGAACAGCATAAAGACAAGCGAAGGCATTAGAAACAGAGGATATCATTTAGAGACAGGCGAGGAGACAGGACAAGATACTATCTTAGCGAAGAAATAGGACCAAAGGACAAAGGAAATATCTATTCAGAAATAAAAAGGATTAAGACTTATTTACGAAACAGGAGAGAAGGATACTTACAGAAGGAATAGTAGAAAAGAATAATAAAAGTGACTTTACCTAAAAAAAGTTCCAAATAAAGTCCAGGACTGTAAGGGGGAAATTGCCACTCCACAAAATCCAAAAAACCTGTCTATTCTAAAAGTGATATCTAATCATAAAGGGAAGAGGAGTAAAGTTTACAAACTTACAGCAAGAGTAGAAGTCACACATAATAAGAAGAGGAGAAGGGAGATGATGAGAATGCGTGTGATATGGATGGTTGTCATGGTGATGACGTGTGTACAGATGATATCTACACAGAGAATAAACAGAAGACGAGGTGAGTCCATGCAGAATTATTATTGTTGCTATTATTATCTTGTTATTTTCTGTTCAAAAGCATTATTACTGATAAGGCTTCCAACTGTTGCCTGGAACACAATATAGGGATGAACGGTTCAGTTTCTTAATTTCCTTAATTTCTTTTTTAAATATATAACATCTTCCGAGGGAGAGTATGTTATCCTCGACTGTACCTGCATATATTTATATCACAAGTTAACTTGTTGCAAAATGTTGTGGGAATGATCACACAATTTCACAATTTAAACATGGTAGTTGTGATATAAAAATGGGTTGTTCTGCAATAGCGTATCAGACACATTTGGAATGAAAATGTATGCATTATTTTCTGTTGTAAGGAACATCAATTTATGGTAACTTGATACATAATCAAAATCGTTTAACACCCTTCATTGTGCCATAATACGCCTCTTTACTACTTTAACAATGTTTTTTTAGATATCTGGCTTTTATACTAGAAGGAAAACAACAATTATTTTTATATTGTCTTTGCCGACTGAAGTTATGAAGTGAAGTTATCCGCATCAGAATAAATGTTTATACAATTCAGGTTTCTGACAATTGTCCTGAGTAAACCAAAACATTCCAGATATAATAAGGCCATCATCAGTTAACTAAATCAGTTGCCACTGGTCGATATACTTGTTACATACCTTGAGTCAAGGCCTGAAGTTTACCATTCCTTGTGTGATGGGTCGAGTACATGCTGAACATGACCCGGTGTTAAACAGATGCAGGAAATGATGGTTAGTTACTTAGGACATGTCTGCCTTAAAGCTACAGACATATATAAACTACATAATCTGTTACACTCTATTTGATCCTGTTGGTAGTGAACAACAAAGCGGGCAATGAATGGTATGCCACTGCCAACAGGACCCAAACAGAGTGTATGTTGCTCTGTGCAGTGGAAATACCCACCAGGTGGTGCCACCACCAAGGGTAACCAAGGGTATTAATGCATGCAGGGTACTCTAAGAATAGGCAAGATTAAAATTACCCAGTTTGGAGATAGGTGCAGCTGATATTGATTTCCTAGTGCAACCAAGCACTCAACCTGCACCTACATACAGCGCATCCAATGACCTGTTGTGGAGTTGTTCTGGTATTTGGTTTCTATAATTATTAAAAGGAAATAAAGTAGGATGCAGATTGGGCATGTGATGTCTCATATATCCTCAAGTTTGCTGGTGATATCAAATGGTTTTCTGTATCTAAAATGACTTTTAATGAAGTGCCCTCTCTGTGTTCATTGGAACCTGCAGCCACATAATGTAAACATAGGGGACCCAGGCCCCTCTTCCGGTCAAAATTACCCATGTCCCTCTAACCAGGCCTTTCCCAGTCAGAAATTCTATTCCAAATCTTCCCTATTCAACAGTGGTTGTTTAGTCCCTTATTCACTCTTAAGAGACTCAACAACTAAGTGTAGGCTACGTCTTATTCTATCAACATCTTCAGTATGAGAATTTTTTTAACATGGATTGAAATAAAAGAGTTGCTCAATCAGCTACAACTTCCGTGCCAATATTGAATTTGTTTGAATTTTTACTTACTCGCTTGCAGCATCTTTGTTTGCATTTAATATTTAAAATAATGTTGCGCTTTCCCTGAACTTCCCGCTTGCCATGTGATTGCTGAACATATGTTTGAAATGTAGCATAGTAAAGAGGGAATGTAACGAGGTGCAGCTAAGTAACCAGTTGCCAGTGCCTCGTCATTCCATTTACAACACATTATTATATGCTTTATCAGTCACTACCTTGAACCAGAGAGGTTTATACAGAAGGAGTGGAAGCCAGGTTCCAATGCGTGGCACCCAAATAGTTAAGAATAATGCCACTACAGCTTGTGGTGCTGTGAATCAGGTCCATCCACCCCAAGCCCCATCCAATATTTTTATTTCTAACTATGTGACTGTAATGGTATTGCTGGGAAAAGCCAATCAAATTTACCTGGGCCATCAATGTGTCAAAGATTATATGCTGATGGAACAATTTAGCTGTTGTTTACTGATTTATGATTAAACGATAGGCCTTTAGCTAAAAGTGGTAGTAGGATACTTTGTCTAAATTCAACAGCACCGCAGCGCCACCTGGTATACAATAGCGATAGCACAACCCTGTGGCTTCCACTCCCTCTGTATACACCTCCCTGCTTGAGCAGGGACATAACTACCTGAACACTAATAATCCAGAAACTAATACTTGAATAAATAATAAATCTAATAAAATAAAAATATATAATGAAATAATGTATTTTATGAAAAATAAATAACAATAACAAAAAAATTGAAATATGTGGCCAATTGATAAGTTATAAAAATCCAGGTTTGCTAACTCATTGGTTGAAGGAGCCCAAGGAGCAAGTGCTTGAAACCAATGAGTTAGTTAAATGATTTATTATCTGCCGTTAATAATCTGTAAAGGAACATTTTAAAGTCATTTTGTGTATCATTGGCGGTTCAGGTGGTGGGGTTGTGTATACCACTAGTGGCATATATGCATGCAATATATCCCACTCTAGGTACCTTGTTCATATCAAATGCAGATATATATACAGTGGAACTACTAATGCAACCGCCCTTAGCACTGAACCTATGAATCTATTAGAGGAATTATTTTCTAATTTCCTTCTTTCTTTGTAGCCTAGGAGGATATTTCTCTCCTTGGTTCAGTTCAAGACAACAAATTTGTTCTTATGATGTAGAAAATAGAGGAAAACAATTTCGGACTGAGAAAAAATTGGTCTTAACAGGGGTGTTGGTTTCTATAAGGAGGTGGTTGTTATGTGGGATTCCACTGTATATGCTAAAAGTGATAAACTCATCACCTACCTGTGTATAATCACTCACCATGGCACCCCCAGCCAGGTGTGCCTCCAGGTGCATCCAGGGTGTGTCTGAGCCCATGTGTGGGTCTGATGGTCACACCTACACCAGCGCATGCCAGCTCCAGTGCATGGCCACGCGGCGCGGCGGGCGGCGGCGCGGCAGGAGGAGGAGGAGGAGGAGGAGAGGCAGAATCAGCATGGCCTGCAGCGGCCAGTGTCCTTGTGGTAGGTCAAGGTCAAGGTGTAGTTAGTCTGCTTGTAGTAGGTCAAGGTCAAGGTCATTGTGTAAGTAGTCTGCTTGTGGTAGGTCAAGGTCAAGGTGTAGTTAGTCTGCTTGTAGTAGGTCAAGTTCATAGTTCATAGTTCACAGTTACCCACATTCATTATCTTACTACACCTCATTCTACAATAAATAACAGAATCATTGACTACAACTTCTCTAGTCTTCATACCTATCAAGGTGTAGTTAGTCTGGTTTTCGTAGGTCAAGGTCAAGGTCAAGGTGTAGTTTGACTGGTTGTGGTAGGTCAAGATCAGGGTGTAGTTTGTCTGCTTGTAGTAGGTCAAGGTCAAGGTGTAGTTAATCTGCTTGTGGTAGGTCAAGGTCAGGTCAAAGTCAGCTAGGGTTTAGTTTTTCTACAGACAGGTTAGATCCTTGGCTTTAGCCATAGTCAGAAGCCCATGGGAACTTATATCCAGTCACCTTTCATTCAAAGAATCCAATTGGCAGCCCCTGAAGGAACCTTAGAAAAACAAATTTAAACACTTTCCCTTGTACCTTAATAGTTCCAGTGAAGAATGTTCTAGTGGCACAGCATATGTACACATGCACTGCTGGAGACCTGCTGGTTGTAGGCTAGTGGATATAGAGGTAGTGTTTGGGTAGATTTACATGTGCACTGCTGGAGACCTGCTGGTAGTAGAATAGTGGATATAGAGGTAGTGTTTGGGTAGCACAGACTGCATGGTTTAGAGTGTGTAGACAATTTTGTATTGCAGGAATGGTGGAAGCAGACTCTTTAGATGAATGTTCTGATTTCTAGGGTGTATACCATTTTTGGTCTTATAAACCCATTTATCAAATTTCAAGACTAAGTACTAAATACATCTATATGCAAATATTATTTTAGATATCATCATATTTGGAAAGATCAGATCAAGGGGATTACATCTAGTAAGGATTTGTTTTAAGCATAAACAAAGATGTTCACTTTTGTTCACTAAAGGGTGGTCTCCACTGGCTGCGGTAAGCTCTGCAGTAAGCCTTGCGATGGTTTGTGCTGGTTCTGTAGGTGGAGAGGAATGATGAGGTCCTGCCTACATGGTTCACTGGCCATGTAGGCAGGAACTCGCCACTTCTCACCATTACAGCACCATCGCAAGGCTTACCGCAGGGCTTACTGCAGAGCTTACCACAGCCAGTGGAGACCACCCTTAAGGGATATTTCTTGATGGTCCCTCAACAGGTAAAGTAGTAAAATACACTCCTTAGGATAACCTCAGCACAAGTACAATCAATACACAATCTTGAAATTTGGTTCATGTATTCATACTACTAGCAGCGCTAAGCACCCCAAGAAAGAAAACATTCTGAGCAAGAGTTCTTGTGAAAAACATTTGAAAGTATTTTGTTTGCAACCTGTGCTTCATCTTGCAGTAAGCCATATTTGAATGTTTGCCTGTTTGTGTGTTCAGCTACCTGCGCGTCTGCTTGCACCACCCAGTTTGCGCCTGTCTGCGGCAGCGATGGTCTCACTTATACTAACGAGTGCTTCATGGATATTGGCATCTGTCTGAGGGGAGGCAAGCGCTCTGGCCTCTACCTAGAGTGTGATGGACACTGCCCCTGTGGTAAGCTTCTTATTGGGATTTTTGATTCCTTTCATATTTGTTACCAGGTCGGATCCGATGACGGAGAGAAATTTTCTCACGCTTCATGCATCTGTTTGTGGTTAAGACCGGGGGATGGCAGCGGCCGTGCTCTGGTCACTTGTTATCACATACTCATCTAGCACAACAATGTTGTTTCTCAGAATCTAAACCTACCTACACTGAGGACTAGATCACCTGATTGGTAGTCTTCCTCCAGTACCTGGGGGAGGAGGTGAAACTTTACCAGGACTAGATAACCAAAATGGTGGTCTTCCACTACTACCTGGGGGAGTACCTGGGGGGGGGGGGGCTGTAGCTGTGCCAAGTTTCAAACCCATGACTCATGCCAGTGAGCTGACCCAGCGCTCTTATTTTCTCATATTTTGTATGAATCTGAAAATGTTTGAAAGCTTCAGTTTCCGGCTTCTATGAGGAAGTTAAGTCTACATATATGAGACACATCCAGGGTTGGTTGGTCTTTGACTTGGTTGGTCCTTGACTGACATTGAGGACCTGCTGCTGGGATTATGCACAAACGTTGCACCAACAGGCCCGAAATGGAGGTTACTAATCTGTTTAGTCTCTGCCATGGGCTGCTATAGTCCCTGGACTGATCAAGGCAGTGACTAAACATGTTAAGACATCCTTGTGGTGGGTTATGTAGATTTGGACATCCCTTGGGCTGTACCCTTGGGACGACCAAACCTACATAATGCTCTGAACCCTGGAAATACCTCATTATGTAGTATTTGGGTATCACAGGTACTCTATACAACTACATTGAGTATGGAGTTAGAGTCTATTCCACCAGGGGTTTGCAACAGTGCTTTATGTATACTCATACATGGACCAACAGATGATGTCCTTCTTATGCACTGCAGCTTATATTGCTATTTACCACTGTATTGTCTTATGTTATGTGTACTCTGTGTAACCTGTATGTATGCTATATGGTGTTGTGACACCTATTTGTCTTATGTGTAATGTATGGACTAGTCCCAGAGTGGCTGGTCTTATTTAGGCTCAGTACTCTTGTAGTACTGGCCCCGAGCCATGTTTATGTGTGTGGAGAATAAAGAGGTGATTGCTGACAAGGATCAAGAACCTGAGTTAGTGTTGAGTCACTACAATTGATTAATACTTTATCATTGTTGCATGACAGACAAGTGCAAGAAGCCGTGCACTGAGCAGTATGACCCTGTGTGTGGTAACAATGGCAAGACGTATGATAACGAGTGCTTCCTGGAGGTGGCCGTGTGTGACAACGATGGACTGGAGAAATCATGTGACGGGACCTGCCCCTGTGTCAGAGCCAGAGGTGAGGCTTCCTGTATACAATAGTTTACATTAAAGATGCATTCTCAGCTATTACCAGAAAAGTCTTACCCAATTTACTCATACTATAACTTTTAGGGCTGAAGTTAGAAATATTCTGTGAGCGATAATAAGGGAGCTTTTGCATGGAAAGATTTGGGCGGGTCTTCCAAAATTTTGGTCAAATGAGTTTTAGATGGGTTGGAAAGAATGGAAAAAAAATGATAAACTCTTCAGTTTTTTATGGATGTTAGCTGTGAATGCAGCTTTAAAATGTTACCCCTATATTTCTGCTGAGATCGCAACTTTAAGAACTTAAAAACTTTAAAAATCAATGACTAGATCATGATGGATTTTGCCGACAGCGGCCAAACCATTTAATGTACACTGCCACCCTTGCCTATGTAATTTTCCCATCACCCACTCTTCAGTCATCGACGTAGTGTTGACAAGTTAATGACAAATCGATGAAGGTGTAGACAATAAGAATTTTACACATTACTTATCGACTAGCTCATCACCAATAATTTGTTTGACAGTGGCCGAACCACTATAGTCTAATTTGGTTTACACAATAATATATTATCATTTTCTTCATTATCGATTGTAATCTTATCATGTTTGAATTTGCTTTTTTCTGTGATTTATTTATTCATAAGATCTCATATAATTTCATAAACTTCTTTGCTCATATATGACCACATATCATTTAATGCTCTCTCATAATGTATCTTATACTTGACCTTGGAATGAATTGTCACTTTAATTAATAATTGTATATAATTTGTTTACATGTACTGCATATCATACCATGAATGAATGAATGAATGAATATTCAAATATGGCATTTTCAATATTCAAATATGGCATGGTTCAGAGTTGAGAGAGTCCCTCCAATCTGAGGGAAATCCTCTCGATCATGAATGCCATCATAATTCAATCAATATGCCTACTCCAGGGCCAAGAAAGCCATTATTGCAGTAGGCGTCCAATCACTGACATACCGATCTTATCTGATCTGAGGGGCCATAAGCCTAGACTGTTATGGTTTCACCTCTAATATAATCGTATAGTAGGATTTTTTTGATAATATGATTTTGTGTTTTCAGATTCTTAGCCTTGTTTTGCAACAATAATTCTTGAACCAAGGGGTTTACAGTAATAGGGTCAGATTCTCAGAAAATGTACAATTCGCCTTCACCAATCCTCTCAAATAACCCAAATTTGAGACAAAAATGAACTTCAAAATGCAGTTTAACCTAACAGAACTGATACTTTAAATCAATGCGATACCAAAATATACTCAGATATACCCAGTATTCATCATTTTTCAGCCAGAATTAGCACAACTTCCTAAATGTGTAGAGCTGACAATTGTACTTTTTCTGAAAATCTGACCCAATAATGTTGTTCTTTCTACTGTTGCTATAATGTAGGCACCTTCATGATAGATCAATATGGTATATCAAATTTAATCGGTTTGACAGCATTTGTAAATGAGTAAGCTGAACACAACTAAACTGAAGTCACAATTGATCGCATCATTGATATTATTGTAGAACCAGATACAACTAATGACAATTTTATTTAGAACCAAATATTATTGTAAATATCTAATGTTGTTTACTTAGCGGAAATATTGGCCTTCCTTACATTTAGAATCGGTAGCCTTTGACAATATACACAATAGGTAACCACACACTAGCATATAGAACACTCTGAACTGTATTAAAGAGATAAATATTCAAAGGGGCACAAACAACTTAAATCCATGCAAAAGGAAATGTTTTATTTTATGATCTAATCATTGTCATTTGGAAGTCACCAAAATGGAATACTTAAGGATTGGAACCGACTTCTTAGCATCAAACCTCTTTATCTCCTGAATTATTCATTGCGTTGACCCTGGGAAATTAATTTTCATTCAATATGACTCTCTTCAGAATCCTCAATGGACCTGACAATGTTAGGATAGCACTGGCTATGAATCAGGATCCTTCCATAATGATCTTGCTTACGGTTACACCAATTTTTTAAAATTACCACGGTAGATAAGCAAAAAAACATTCATAGAAAAGATTTGAGAAACAAACATCAATTCATGAAAAATTAAAATAAAAATGAAACCAGAATGAAAACCGTCTATTCTACAGTTCTAGGGATCAATACAAAAAAACATAATTTTTGGTCGAATGAGCTGAGAGCTTTAAATAAAGTCTTTAGAATGTCCTTAATTATCTAATGGTCTCTTATAGGCCACTATTCACCGCTCATGTCCCAGCACCACTGAGCCCGGGGCTGTGTATATGTACAAGCCAGTGGTGATGTCCCTGTCCCTGCAGGCTCAGCCCTGAGGGCTTATAGCACTGACACATCCATACTGTGGGACCTCGCATACTCCTTAAGTACAGAACTAGAAACATGTATAATAATAGGGGAGTTGCATAGCCGCCATTTTGTATCTTAATTCGCATGAAATTATGGGACTAACTGTAGACTATGAAATCCATAGATAACATGCCATGTTTAGCGCACAGAGTTAGAGTTGCATAGCCGCCATTGTGTATCTTGATTCGCATGGAATTATGGGACTAATTATACAGTATAAAATCTGTATAAAAAAAAATAGATAACATGCCATGTTCAGCATGGACAATTTATCAATGATCTTATGTCAATATCCATGTGTTTTACATGTTTCCATAACTCAAGCCTCCATCTTTCCCATCATGCATTTGGGTTTCATAGATCATTTATAGAAGCAAAATTCTTGCAATTTTCGATAGAAGTGTTGCCAAATATTTCTATGTCAGATTTTAACAAAATCTATCTCAGGATGCACTGCTACAGACATGCGCAGTGACACATGCAAATGCCCTATTAATGAAAAATCCATCATCTTTTTAAACATGAATTTTTCATCAACCAAACACCATCTCATCTGGTTGCAACACCTGATGATCTATTATATGCTATAAATGTCTCAAGTATTGATGTGGGCCAGGTACCAGGTCACAATCAGCAACTCCTTCTCATGCTCCTTAATATTAGAACTAGATAGATAAAGCGTTGATAACGTCTCTCATAAAACGGTTCCAAATAGGTATTTTCGGATAGGTCGTTGAAATAGATGAAATTGCTAGCTTCCAAGCCCTGAAACCGTGCATCTTAGATGTGAGAATTGCTGGAAATATGCCTTTAAATATATTCGGTCACAGATATATTCATTGACATTTCGTTTTCTATAAGGCATGACTAGACTGGGAAGATCTATTGAGGAAACCTTGTAAGGAATTAATTGTTCCATTAGGAACCGTTTCATGAGTATCGACCATTATAAGGATGGACAATGATGAATACCTGGTATTATTACACACGTGAGCAGTTAGAAAGGTGCAGTTTGGGGGTGCAGTTCAGTTGATACGAACCGCTCACGTGTGCCGTTCGGCCAAAGACGTAATTTCATTGGTGCAGCGTAGGCCAGATGACGTCGTTCCGACCGCGTAACTTAGGCCTACAAATTGCGGTGAATGAAGCCTCCTCGAGCTAAACTATAGTCTAAACAAGTTAAATTTACTTTTTAACATCCAAATAGAGTGTGTAATAAATAGCAAATGGCCCTTTGTTCGAGGTTCAAACTTATCTCGACCCATCAGAAAACGGGAACTCACCCCTTCGGGGTTCGCCCCGTTTTCTGATGAACCCTCCATCGGGCCATTTGCTATAATAACTGAGTATATTTTAGTCTTCAGTTCAGTTATGTTGAACTGTATTTTGAACCTCAATTATGTCTAAAATGTTAGTTATCTGAGATGATGGGTGAAAGCAAATCTTTTGACGACATCAATTATAGAAGACATAAAACTTGATGAAAATTGTTGGTTTCTTCCTTTCTTTATTTAGGTAATAATTTTCTTTATATTCATTTTTAAACATGATGGATACAAATCGGTAATTTGTCCATGAATTATTTGTTTTTATTTTGGTATTAGGTTGCTTCAAACAATTTCTCCGGTTATGTTAAATTGTATTTAGAGGTTTTTAGATTTCTTCTTCTTGTCATCAGCCACGGCCACAGAAGGGGGCGTGGCCATAGCGGCCGGGTGAAGAGCCACACTCTGAGCCTCATGATCAGCGGCCTCAAAGGCAGGCAGGTCCCCGTCAATAACTCGGGACACCACCTCCCGATCATAGAGAACTAAAGCACTATCCTTATAGGTATTTAGGTGGGCGTGTCTCGCTACGTAAACCATATGGTCCACATAGCCAGAAATATCTTCTCCGCGCTTGATCATGGCCTTCAACACACGAGTCTGTCCATACCACAAATCCCGATGATTTAACTTAGAGTGGTCCATGTTCTTAACAGGTGTACCCTTGTCTATATTCTGCACATAATACTCGGGGCGTAAAATATTACCTAGCGTTTTCGCCTTCAATGCTGGGTCCAGGGCAGCCGTAATTTGTGACAGCGCATCCGTAAAAGGAGTGGTCAGCAGATCATTAGCAGTGACTAATGGCGTGCCACCACCGCCTGATGACATAGAAAAACCGGCGGGAGATTTGAGTTTCGAATCTGTAATGACCACCTTGTCCGACAAAATCGTAATAGAATTCATCATCTTGGTCATGTTATCAGCTTGAGAAGCTAACATATGTTCCTGCCTTCTCATAAAAGCATCCAAATGGCCAGCCACATTGGCCGAAGCAGTTGCAGGGTCGACGTAATCACCCAACTCCATGTCTGCTTCGTCTATAAGGTCCAAATGATGCATATATTCCGTAGGATCAATCCCATTCTCCTTGCAATATTTCAATGCTTTCTTTGTGTACAAGCAAACCGCTTTCCACATGGTCTAACATGGACTCTCTCACAACCGCTACATGAAGGCATAATGACAGCCGACAGAAAAAATTTGCCAAAGAAAAACGAACAGGCAGGAGTGTTCTCAATGGCGGCAGAAGGTAGAGTGAATGTTCACGGATACTTGAGGAGGGCAGGTAGACCAAACGGTGGCGCCATCTGTCATATGGATATACACGCATATGTACCATATACCCAGCATTTAGAACTTGAGTTTTGTCTCAAATTAGTATATTTAGAAAATAAGTGAAAGCAAATTGTACATTTTCTGAGAACTTGGGTGCAGAAGGTCAACAATAACCCCCTCCTGTGTTATTTGGACTACATGATGAAATTAACATATGGGTCAAGTCGTCAACACACATACGCCTTCACCAATAGCCACAAAAATGAGGAAAACGAGTCACAAAATACAAAAGAAGGATTTTGAGATATTACTGAGATTCTAACAATGGTAAATAATAGGACAGCTGATAAGTCTTTCTGTATTTTAAGTTTGATATTGTTATTTTTGAAAAAGAAAGTTTGCAATATTTCATGGTGGACATTTACTAGTCACAAAAATATTCATTGTCATTTCGTTTTCTATAAGGCATGACTAGACTGGGAAGATCTATTGAGGAAACATTGTAAGAAATTAGTTGTTACATTGGAACCATTTCATGAGTATCGACCATATAAGGGTCAGATCGCCAGAAAATGCACATTTGTCACATCTATATTGGACTGGACAATGATGAATACCAGGTATAACTGAGTATTTGTTGGTCTTTGGTTTGGTTATGTTGAACCGTATTTTAAAGGGTGGTCTCCACTGGCTGCGGTAAGCTTTGCGGTAAGCCTTGCAATGGTTTATGCTGGTTCTGTAGGTGGAGAGGAATGACAAGGTCCAGTCTACATGGTTCACTGGCCATGTAAGCAGGACCTCGCCACTTCTCACCATCACAGCACCATCGCAAGGCTTACCACAGAGCTTACCGCAGAGCTTACCAAGGCCAGTGGAGACCACCATTAAACCTTGGTTCTGTCTAAAATGTTAGTTATCTGAGATGATTGGTGAAAGCAAATCTTTTGACGACATTAATTATAGAACACATAAAACTGGATGGAAAGTAACTGTAGTAATTTAGGTAATACTTTTCTTTATATTCATTTTTAAACATGATTGATACAAATTGGGAATTTTCCCATGATTTATTTGTTTTTATTTGGTATTGGGTTGCTTCAAACAATTTCTTCGGATATGTTAAATTGTATTTTGAACTTTGTCTTAAATTAGCATTTTAGATGATAAGTGAAAGCAAATTGTACATTTCATGAGAACATTGGTGCAGAAGGTCAACAATTACCCCCTCCCCCTCACACACAATACATCATATCATAATTATGCTTACAACCTCTTGCCCTGATGGACCATGGCTGACATTTACGTTGTGTTTATTATACAACAAGTTGTTCTTTATAGTTGTGTAGCACTTTTTAGTGCAAGAAGTAGTCGGGAGCGGTGAGTTTTAGAGGTGCGCCATCGGCAGTGTTAAGAGAGAAGATCATAAAGTATTCAGATAGTGGCTGTCTTAGTGATATGTTATTTGGATTACATGATGAAATTAACATATGGGTCAGATTTCCAGAAAATGTACAATTGGCAGCTCTACACAATTTTAGAAAAATCTGCTAAATTAGGCCAACAAATGATGAATACTGGGTATATATATCTGGGTACATTTGGTATTGTGTTGATTTAAAATATCTGTTCTGTTATGTTAAACTGTATTTTGAACCTTATTTTTGACTTAAATGAGGGTTATTTTAGAACATTGGCCAAGTTAAATTGTACATTTTCTGAAAATCTGACCCATATTGGTCAAGTCACCAACAAACGTACATTTCACCTTCATCAATCCGCTCAAGAAAACCAGTCACAAGTTACGAAAGATTGATTTTGAAATATTATTATGTGTGAAAAGATTAAATGAATCAGATTCTAACGATGGTAAATAATAGGACAGCTGATAGGTATTTCTATATCTTAAGTTTGATTGTTATTTTTGAAAAAAAAGTTGGCAATATTTCTGGGTTGACATTTACTAGTAAATTAGCTAAATTATATAGTCTATAGGGTGACCTTAGAAATGTAAGGACAAATTTAATACATTGTCTTTAAATTTAGCACATGCTAAACCCTCGAATGATTGAATATAAATATTGAAAAATATCAGTTTTGTGACTTGTCACTCATTTTCCTGGAACACATACAAATATACTCAGATACACACAGCATATCAATCATTTTCAGCCTAATATTTTTGAACTTACTAAATGTGTAAAGCTGCCGATTGATCAGATTCTGACGACCTGACTCACATAACAAAAATAATGACAACAATAATAATTATAAAACACCTGCGGTCTACCAAAGGTCTGCTACCTGCCGTGCATACCTAGACAACAGGATATATACTAGACATGTACCATGTAGAGTGTTTAGTGGCACATCTTGTATAATGTTTGGGTCAACAGTTCAGTGAGCCTCTGTCTGCAGATTATTACAGGAGAGGGGGAATTCTTATAGCAAATGGCACTCTGTTCGGGTTCAAACTAATCGAGACCATTTGCTATTTATTACACACTCTATTTGGATGTTAAAAAGTAAATTTAACTTGTATAGCCTATAGTTTAGCTTGAGGAGGCTTGATTCACCGCAATTTGTAGACCTAAGTAACACGTTCGGGATGACGTCATCTGGCCTACACTGCGCCAATGGCCAAACTGTTCCCATGAACAGTTCGGATCAACCAAACTGCACCTTTATAACTGCTCATGTGTGTAATAATTTTTAAAATCCATTTTCTGATTCTTTCATTTTGGGGAATAACTTACTTCATTACTTTCATTCCTTAAGCAGGATTTCTTGTATTTAGAAATCTAATGATCTAAGATTGATATATCTTGGAAATCTAAACATTCCATCTAAGAAATCATTCAATGTTTACGATCATTAGCATCGGCATGATCTTATCTTTTCAAATATGACTTATTCTTCTGTAACACATCATATATAACAAAAATAATGACAACGAAAATGCAAAACTCCTGCGGTCAACCAAAGGTCTTTTACCTGTGGTGCATAATATACACCAGGCTATACTAGACACGTACATGTATGTGTTTTATACATATCACCAAGCTCTTTATCTTCTCATAAATCATGATAAACTCATTCAGAACATGTAAGGATGGTGACAGCCTTATCAATCTCCTCTAATGTCACATGTACAGCCTGTAGGCCTACATTCACATCATAAACAGGCTGCAGATCACCACAACCAATTCTACCATAATGAGTTAAACTAGCAAATACCCGTGCTACACACAGGATTTTCTAGTGGGACAGTGGGGCCCACATCTTCATCTCTCCTTGTTCGAATCTTCTCCCACCATCTTTCTCTTTCAACTTCTCTCTGTATTAACATTCATACCTCAAATGGAACCCATTATAAGATGCTTTGTTTGTTCACTCCCGCTCCTGCTCCTGCTCCCGCTCCCACTCCCGAGCTGCTGATTGTACGTTTCCTGATCTTATAGACTGTTATGTGATACTTGTTGTATTGTGTATATGTTTGTGGTAACCCAAGCTTCTCCCCTCAGAATGCCCCCAGTTTTGTACATTTGACTATAGGCCACAATGTGGCTCAGATGGAACAACATAGGCCAACCCTTGTAACCTTGACACTGCCATCTGTAACCATGGCAACCAGCAACCCCTGCTGACCAAGGCATGTGAAGGAGAATGTCCATGCACAAAGTCTGGTAAGTTATATGTAGCTTTTATTTAAAGAATATAGATGGATAAAATTTTTTTTTTTGTCAATGTGTAATTGCAATTAAAGAGTTTGACAAAGTTCAAACTCTGCCTATGTATAAATGTAGCTCTGTCTGTATTGACCCAGCTGTGGAATGGGGGAAATCAAAGCTTCAGTCACAGTCTGGTATTTTATCTAGCTTTACAGAAATAACCCCCCTTGTCTACTGGGGAAATCAATGATAAACAGGGACAACCTACTGTACTGTAGCACCCAACACCAGTAGCAGCTGCAATGATAAACATGGACTGCCTACTGTACTGTAGCACCCAACACCAGTAGCAGCTGCAATGATAAACAGGGACAACCTACTGTACTGTAGCACCCAACACCAGTAGCAGCTGCAATGATAAACATGGACTGCCTACTGTACTGTAGGCACCCAACACCGGTAGCAGCTGCAATGATAAACATGGACTGCCTACTGTACTGTAGGCACCCAACACCAGTAGCAGCTGCAATGATAAACAGGGACTGCCTACTGTACTGTAGCACCCAACACCGGTAGCAGCTGCAATGATAAACAGGGCGACCTACTGTACTGTAGCACCCAACACCAGTAGCAGCTGCAATGATAAACAGGGACAACCTACTGTACTGTAGCACCCAACACCAGTAGCAGCTGCAATGATAAACAGGGACTGCCTACTGTACTGTAGCACCCAACACTGGTAGCAGCTGCAGGGATAAACAGGGACAACCTACTGTACTGTAGCACCCAACACCAGTAGCAGCTGCAATGATAAACAGGGACTGCCTACTGTACTGTAGCACCCAACACCAGTAGCAGCTGCAATGATAAACAGGGACAACCTACTGTACTGTAGGCACCCAACACCAGTAGCAGCTGCAATGATAAACAGGGACAACCTACTGTACTGTAGCACCCAACACCAGTAGCAGCTGCAATGATAAACAGGGACTGCCTACTGTACTGTAGCACCCAACACCAGTAGTAGCTGCAATGATAAACAGGGACAACCTACTGTACTGTAGCACCCAACACCGGTAGCAGCTGCAATGATAAACATGGACAACCTACTGTACTGTAGGCACCCAACACCAGTAGCAGCTGCAATGATAAACAGGGACAACCTACTGTACTGTAAGCACCCAACACCAGTAGCAGCTGCAATGATAAACATGGACTGCCTACTGTACTGTAGCACCCAACACCAGTAGCAGCTGCAATGATAAACAGGGACTGCCTACTGTACTGTAGCACCCAACACCGGTAGCAGCTGCAATGATAAACAGGGACTGCCTACTGTACTGTAGCACCCAACACCAGTAGCAGCTGCAATGATAAACATGGACAACCTACTATACTGTAGCACCCAACACCAGTAGCAGCTGCAATGATAAACAGGGACAACCTACTGTACTGTAAGCACCCAACACCAGTAGCAGCTGCAATGATAAACATGGACTGCCTACTGTACTGTAGCACCCAACACCAGTAGCAGCTGCAATGATAAACAGGGACAACCTACTGTACTGTAGCACCCAACACCGGTAGCAGCTGCAATGATAAACAGGGACAACCTACTGTACTGTAAGCACCCAACACCGGTAGCAGCTGCAATGATAAACAGGGACAGCCTACTGTACTGTAGCACCCAACACCGGTAGCAGCTGCAATGATAAACAGGGACTGCCTACTGTACTGTAGCACCCAACACCGGTAGCAGCTGCAATGATAAACAGGGACTGCCTACTGTACTGTAGCACCCAACACCAGTAGCAGCTGCAATGATAAACAGGGACTGCCTACTGTACTGTAGGCACCCAACACCAGTAGCAGCTGCAATGATAAACAGGGACAACCTACTGTACTGTAGGCACCCAACACCGGTAGCAGCTGCAATGATAAACAGGGACAACCTACTGTACTGTAGGCACCCAACACCAGTAGCAGCTGCAATGATAAACATGGACTGCCTACTGTACTGTAGGCACCCAACACCAGTAGCAGCTGCAATGATAAACAGGGACAACCTACTGTACTGTAGCACCCAACACCAGTAGCAGCTGCAATGATAAACAGGGACAACCTACTGTACTGTAGCACCCAACACCAGTAGCAGCTGCAATGATAAACATGGATAACCTACTGTACTGTAGCACCCAACACCGGTAGCAGCTGCAATGATAAACAGGGACTGCCTACTGTACTGTAGCACCCAACACCGGTAGCAGCTGCAATGATAAACAGGGACTGCCTACTGTACTGTAGCACCCAACACCAGTAGCAGCTGCAATGATAAACAGGGACAACCTACTGTACTGTAGCACCCAACACCAGTAGCAGCTGCAATGATAAACATGGACAACCTACTGTACTGTAGCACCCAACACCAGTAGCAGCTGCAATGATAAACAGGGACAACCTACTGTACTGTAGCACCCAACACCAGTAGCAGCTGCAATGATAAACATGGACAACCTACTGTACTGTAGCACCCAACACCAGTAGCAGCTGCAATGATAAACAGGGACTGCCTACTGTACTGTAGCACCCAACACCAGTAGCAGCTGCAATGATAAACAGGGACTGCCTACTGTACTGTAGCACCCAACACCAGTAGCAGCTGCAATGATAAACATGGACTGCCTACTGTACTGTAGCACCCAACACCAGTAGCAGCTGCAATGATAAACAGGGACAACCTACTGTACTGTAGCACCCAACACCAGTAGCAGCTGCAATGATAAACATGGACAACCTACTGTACTGTAGCACCCAACACCAGTAGCAGCTGCAATGATAAACAGGGACAACCTACTATACTGTAGCACCCAACACCAGTAGCAGCTGCAATGATAAACAGGGACAACCTACTATACTGTAAGCACCCAACACCAGTAGCAGCTGCAATGATAAACAGGGACTGCCTACTATACTGTAAGCACCCAACACCAGTAGCAGCTGCAATGATAAACAGGGACAACCTACTGTACTGTAGCACCCAACACCGGTAGCAGCTGCAATGATAAACAGGGACAACCTACTGTACTGTAGCACCCAACACCAGTAGCAGCTGCAATGATAAACAGGGACAACCTACTGTACTGTAGCACCCAACACCAGTAGCAGCTGCAATGATAAACATGGACAACCTACTGTACTGTAAGCACCCAACACCGGTAGCAGCTGCAATGATAAACATGGACTGCCTACTGTACTGTAGGCACCCAACACCAGTAGCAGCTGCAATGATAAACATGGACAACCTACTGTACTGTAGGCACCCAACACCAGTAGCAGCTGCAATGATAAACAGGGACTGCCTACTATACTGTAAGCACCCAACACCAGTAGCAGCTGCAATGATAAACAGGGACTGCCTACTGTACTGTAGCACCCAACACCAGTAGCAGCTGCAATGATAAACATGGACAACCTACTGTACTGTAGCACCCAACACCGGTAGCAGCTGCAATGATAAACATGGACTGCCTACTGTACTGTAGCACCCAACACCGGTAGCAGCTGCAATGATAAACAGGGACTGCCTACTGTACTGTAGCACCCAACACCGGTAGCAGCTGCAATGATAAACAGGGACTGCCTACTGTACTGTAGCACCCAACACCAGTAGCAGCTGCAATGATAAACAGGGACAACCTACTGTACTGTAAGCACCCAACACCAGTAGCAGCTGCAATGATAAACAGGGCGACCTACTGTACTGTAGCACCCAACACCAGTAGCAGCTGCAATGATAAACAGGGACAACCTACTGTACTGTAGCACCCAACACCAGTAGCAGCTGCAATGATAAACATGGACAACCTACTGTACTGTAGGCACCCAACACCGGTAGCAGCTGCAATGATAAACAGGGACAACCTACTGTACTGTTGCACCCAACACCGGTAGCAGCTGCAATGATAAACAGGGACTGCCTACTGTACTGTAGCACCCAACACCGGTAGCAGCTGCAATGATAAACAGGGACTGCCTACTGTACTGTAGCACCCAACACCGGTAGCAGCTGCAATGATAAACAGGGACTGCCTACTGTACTGTAGCACCCAACACCGGTAGCAGCTGCAATGATAAACAGGGACAACCTACTGTACTGTAGCACCCAACACCGGTAGCAGCTGCAATGATAAACAGGGACTGCCTACTGTACTGTAGCACCCAACACCGGTAGCAGCTGCAATGATAAACAGGGACAACCTACTGTACTGTAGGCACCCAACACCAGTAGCAGCTGCAATGATAAACATGGACAACCTACTGTACTGTAGCACCCAACACCGGTAGCAGCTGCAATGATAAACATGGACAACCTACTGTACTGTAGCACCCAACACCAGTAGCAGCTGCAATGATAAACATGGACAACCTACTGTACTGTAGCACCCAACACCAGTAGCAGCTGCAATGATAAACATGGACTGCCTACTGTACTGTAGCACCCAACACCAGTAGCAGCTGCAATGATAAACAGGGACAACCTACTGTACTGTAAGCACCCAACACCGGTAGCAGCTGCAATGATAAACATGGACTGCCTACTGTACTGTAGCACCCAACACCAGTAGCAGCTGCAATGATAAACATGGACAACCTACTGTACTGTAGCACCCAACACCAGTAGCAGCTGCAATGATAAACATGGACTGCCTACTGTACTGTAGCACCCAACACCAGTAGCAGCTGCAATGATAAACAGGGACAACCTACTGTACTGTAGCACCCAACACCAGTAGCAGCTGCAATGATAAACATGGACAACCTACTGTACTGTAGCACCCAACACCAGTAGCAGCTGCAATGATAAACAGGGACAACCTACTGTACTGTAAGCACCCAACACCAGTAGCAGCTGCAATGATAAACATGGACTGCCTACTGTACTGTAGCACCCAACACCAGTAGCAGCTGCAATGATAAACAGGGACTGCCTACTGTACTGTAGCACCCAACACCAGTAGCAGCTGCAATGATAAACAGGGACTGCCTACTGTACTGTAGCACCCAACACCAGTAGCAGCTGCAATGATAAACATGGACTGCCTACTGTACTGTAGCACCCAACACCGGTAGCAGCTGCAATGATAAACATGGACTACCTACTGTACTGTAGCACCCAACACTGGTAGCAGCTGCAATGATAAACAGGGACAACCTACTGTACTGTAGGCACCCAACACCAGTAGCAGCTGCAATGATAAACAGGGACAACCTACTGTACTGTAGCACCCAACACCAGTAGCAGCTGCAATGATAAACAGGGACAACCTACTGTACTGTAGCACCCAACACCAGTAGCAGCTGCAATAATAAACAGGGACTGCCTACTGTACTGTAGGCACCCAACACCAGTAGCAGCTGCAATGATAAACATGGACTACCTACTGTACTGTAGCACCCAACACCAGTAGCAGCTGCAATGATAAACAGGGACTACAGGCCTACTGTACTGTAGCACCCAACACCAGTAGCAGCTGCAATGATAAACAGGGACTGCCTACTGTACTGTAGCACCCAACACCAGTAGCAGCTGCAATGATAAACAGGGACAACCTACTGTACTGTAGCACCCAACACCAGTAGCAGCTGCAATGATAAACATGGACTGCCTACTGTACTGTAGCACCCAACACCAGTAGCAGCTGCAATGATAAACATGGACTGCCTACTGTACTGTAGGCACCCAACACCAGTAGCAGCTGCAATGATAAACAGGGACAACCTACTGTACTGTAGCACCCAACACCAGTAGCAGCTGCAATGATAAACATGGACTGCCTACTGTACTGTAGCACCCAACACCAGTAGCAGCTGCAATGATAAACATGGACTGCCTACTGTACTGTAGCACCCAACACCAGTAGCAGCTGCAATGATAAACAGGGACAACCTACTGTACTGTAGGCACCCAACACTGGTAGCAGCTGCAATGAAAAACATGGACTGCCTACTGTACTGTAGGCACCCAACACCAGTAGCAGCTGCAATGATAAACAGGGACTGCCTACTGTACTGTAGCACCCAACACCAGTAGCAGCTGCAATGATAAACAGGGACAACCTACTGTACTGTAGCACCCAACACCGGTAGCAGCTGCAATGATAAACAGGGACTGCCTACTGTACTGTAGCACCCAACACCAGTAGCAGCTGCAATGATAAACATGGACTGCCTACTGTACTGTAGGCACCCAACACCGGTAGCAGCTGCAATGATAAACAGGGACAACCTACTGTACTGTAGCACCCAACACCAGTAGCAGCTGCAATGATAAACAGGGACTACCTACTGTACTGTAGGCACCCAACACCAGTAGCAGCTGCAATGATAAACAGGGACAACCTACTGTACTGTAGCACCCAACACCAGTAGCAGCTGCAATGATAAACAGGGACTACCTACTGTACTGTAGGCACCCAACACCAGTAGCAGCTGCAATGATAAACAGGGACAACCTACTGTACTGTAGCACCCAACACCAGTAGCAGCTGCAATGATAAACAGGGACTGCCTACTGTACTGTTGCACCCAACACCAGTAGCAGCTGCAATGATAAACAGGGACAACCTACTGTACTGTAGCACCCAACACCAGTAGCAGCTGCAATGATAAACATGGACTGCCTACTGTACTGTAGGCACCCAACACCAGTAGCAGCTGCAATGATAAACATGGATAACCTACTGTACTGTAGCACCCAACACCAGTAGCAGCTGCAATGATAAACATGGACTGCCTACTGTACTGTAGCACCCAACACCAGTAGCAGCTGCAATGATAAACAGGGACAACCTACTGTACTGTAGGCACCCAACACCAGTAGCAGCTGCAATGATAAACAGGGACTGCCTACTGTACTGTAGCACCCAACACCAGTAGCAGCTGCAATGATAAACAGGGACAACCTACTGTACTGTAGCACCCAACACCAGTAGCAGCTGCAATGATAAACAGGGACAACCTACTGTACTGTAGCACCCAACACTGGTAGCAGCTGCAATGATAAACAGGGACTGCCTACTGTACTGTAGGCACCCAACACTGGTAGCAGCTGCAATGATAAACATGGACTGCCTACTGTACTGTAGCACCCAACACCAGTAGCAGCTGCAATGATAAACAGGGACTGCCTACTGTACTGTAGGCACCCAACACCAGTAGCAGCTGCAATGATAAACAGGGACTGCCTACTGTACTGTAGGGACCCAACACCAGTAGCAGCTGCAATGATAAACAGGGACAACCTACTGTACTGTAGCACCCAACACCGGTAGCAGCTGCAATGATAAACATGGACTACAGGCCTACTGTACTGTAGCACCCAACACTGGTAGCAGCTGCAATGATAAACAGGGACTGCCTACTGTACTGTAGCACCCAACACTGGTAGCAGCTGCAATGATAAACAGGGACTGCCTACTGTACTGTAGCACCCAACACCAGTAGCAGCTGCAATGATAAACAGGGACAACCTACTGTACTGTAGCACCCAACACCAGTAGCAGCTGCAATGATAAACATGGACTGCCTACTGTACTGTAGCACCCAACACTGGTAGCAGCTGCAATGATAAACATGGACTGCCTACTGTACTGTAGGCACCCAACACCAGTAGCAGCTGCAATGATAAACAGGGACAACCTACTGTACTGTAGCACCCAACACTGGTAGCAGCTGCAATGATAAACATGGACTGCCTACTGTACTGTAGGCACCCAACACCAGTAGCAGCTGCAATGATAAACAGGGACAACCTACTGTACTGTAGCACCCAACACCAGTAGCAGCTGCAATGATAAACATGGACTGCCTACTGTACTGTAGCACCCAACACCAGTAGCAGCTGCAATGATAAACAGGGACAACCTACTGTACTGTAGGCACCCAACACCAGTAGCAGCTGCAATGATAAACATGGACAACCTACTGTACTGTAGCACCCAACACTGGTAGCAGCTGCAATGATAAACATGGACTGCCTACTGTACTGTAGGCACCCAACACCAGTAGCAGCTGCAATGATAAACAGGGACTACAGGCCTACTGTACTGTAGCACCCAACACCAGTAGCAGCTGCAATGATAAACAGGGACAACCTACTGTACTGTAGCACCCAACACCAGTAGCAGCTGCAATGATAATAAGGGACAACCTACTGTACTGTAGCACCCAACACCGGTAGCAGCTGCAATGATAAACAGGGACAACCTACTGTACTGTAGCACCCAACACCAGTAGCAGCTGCAATGATAAACAGGGACTACAGGCCTACTGTACTGTAGCACCCAACACCAGTAGCAGCTGCAATGATAAACATGGACTGCCTACTGTACTGTAGCACCCAACACCAGTAGCAGCTGCAATGATAAACATGGACAACCTACTGTACTGTAGCACCCAACACCAGTAGCAGCTGCAATGATAAACAGGGACTGCCTACTGTACTGTAGCACCCAACACCAGTAGCAGCTGCAATGATAAACATGGACTACCTACTGTACTGTAGCACCCAACACCAGTAGCAGCTGCAATGATAAACAGGGAGAACCTACTGTACTGTAGGCACCCAACACCAGTAGCAGCTGCAATGATAAACATGGACTGCCTACTGTACTGTAGCACCCAACACCAGTAGCAGCTGCAATGATAAACATGGACTGCCTACTGTACTGTAGCACCCAACACCAGTAGCAGCTGCAATGATAAACATGGACAACCTACTGTACTGTAGGCACCCAACACCAGTAGCAGCTGCAATGATAAACATGGACTGCCTACTGTACTGTAGCACCCAACACCAGTAGCAGCTGCAATGATAAACATGGACTGCCTACTGTACTGTAGCACCCAACACCAGTAGCAGCTGCAATGATAAACATGGACAACCTACTGTACTGTAGCACCCAACACCAGTAGCAGCTGCAATGATAAACAGGGAGAACCTACTGTACTGTAGCACCCAACACCGGTAGCAGCTGCAATGATAAACAGGGACAACCTACTGTACTGTAGCACCCAACACCAGTAGCAGCTGCAATGATAAACAGGGACTACAGGTCTACTGTACTGTAGCACCCAACACCAGTAGCAGCTGCAATGATAAACATGGACTGCCTACTGTACTGTAGGCACCCAACACCAGTAGCAGCTGCAATGATAAACAGGGACAACCTACTGTACTGTAGCACCCAACACCAGTAGCAGCTGCAATGATAAACATGGACTGCCTACTGTACTGTAGCACCCAACACCAGTAGCAGCTGCAATGATAAACATGGACTGCCTACTGTACTGTAGCACCCAACACCAGTAGCAGCTGCAATGATAAACAGGGACAACCTACTGTACTGTAGCACCCAACACCAGTAGCAGCTGCAATGATAAACAGGGACAACCTACTGTACTGTAGCACCCAACACCGGTAGCAGCTGCAATGATAAACAGGGACTGCCTACTGTACTGTAGCACCCAACACCGGTAGCAGCTGCAATGATAAACAGGGACAACCTACTGTACTGTAGCACCCAACACCAGTAGCAGCTGCAATGATAAACAGGGATAACCTACTGTACTGTAGCACCCAACACTGGTAGCAGCTGCAATGATAAACATGGACAACCTACTGTACTGTAGCACCCAACACCAGTAGCAGCTGCAATGATAAACAGGGACTGCCTACTGTACTGTAGCACCCAACACCAGTAGCAGCTGCAATGATAAACATGGACTGCCTACTGTACTGTAGCACCCAACACCAGTAGCAGCTGCAATGATAAACAGGGACAACCTACTGTACTGTAGCACCCAACACCAGTAGCAGCTGCAATGATAAACATGGACAACCTACTGTACTGTAGCACCCAACACCAGTAGCAGCTGCAATGATAAACAGGGACTGCCTACTGTACTGTAGCACCCAACACCAGTAGCAGCTGCAATGATAAACAGGGACAACCTACTGTACTGTAGGCACCCAACACCAGTAGCAGCTGCAATGATAAACAGGGACTGCCTACTGTACTGTAGGCACCCAACACTGGTAGCAGCTGCAATGATAAACAGGGACAACCTACTGTACTGTAGCACCCAACACCAGTAGCAGCTGCAATGATAAACATGGACTGCCTACTGTACTGTAGGCACCCAACACCAGTAGCAGCTGCAATGATAAACAGGGACTGCCTACTGTACTGTAGCACCCAACACCAGTAGCAGCTGCAATGATAAACAGGGACTGCCTACTGTACTGTAGCACCCAACACCAGTAGCAGCTGCAATGATAAACAGGGACTACCTACTGTACTGTAGCACCCAACACCAGTAGCAGCTGCAATGATAAACATGGACAACCTACTGTACTGTAGCACCCAACACCAGTAGCAGCTGCAATGATAAACAGGGATAACCTACTGTACTGTAGGCACCAACACCGGTAGCAGCTGCAATGATAAACATGGACTACCTACTGAACTGTAGCACCCAACACCAGTAGCAGCTGCAATGATAAACATGGACTACCTACTGTACTGTAGCACCCAACACTGGTAGCAGCTGCAATGATAAACAGGGACAACCTACTGTACTGTAGCACCCAACACCAGTAGCAGCTGCAATGATAAACATGGACTACAGGTCTACTGTACTGTAGCACCCAACACCGGTAGCAGCTGCAATGATAAACAGGGACTGCCTACTGTACTGTAGCACCCAACACCAGTAGCAGCTGCAATGATAAACATGGACTACAGGTCTACTGTACTGTAGCACCCAACACCGGTAGCAGCTGCAATGATAAACATGGACAACCTACTGTACTGTAGCACCCAACACCAGTAGCAGCTGCAATGATAAACAGGGACTGCCTACTGTACTGTAGCACCCAACACCAGTAGCAGCTGCAATGATAAACAGGGACTGCCTACTGTACTGTAGCACCCAACACCAGTAGCAGCTGCAATGATAAACAGGGACAACCTACTGTACTGTAGCACCCAACACCAGTAGCAGCTGCAATGATAAACAGGGACAACCTACTGTACTGTAGCACCCAACACCAGTAGCAGCTGCAATGATAAACAGGGACTGCCTACTGTACTGTAGCACCCAACACCAGTAGCAGCTGCAATGATAAACAGGGACAACCTACTGTACTGTAGCACCCAACACCAGTAGCAGCTGCAATGATAAACAGGGACTGCCTACTGTACTGTAGCACCCAACACCAGTAGCAGCTGCAATGATAAACAGGGACAACCTACTGTACTGTAGGCACCAACACCGGTAGCAGCTGCAATGATAAACAGGGACTGCCTACTGTACTGTAGCACCCAACACCAGTAGCAGCTGCAATGATAAACAGGGACAACCTACTGTACTGTAGCACCCAACACCAGTAGCAGCTGCAATGATAAACAGGGACAACCTACTGTACTGTAGCACCCAACACCAGTAGCAGCTGCAATGATAAACAGGGACTGCCTACTGTACTGTAGCACCCAACACCAGTAGCAGCTGCAATGATAAACAGGGACAACCTACTGTACTGTAGGCACCAACACCGGTAGCAGCTGCAATGATAAACAGGGACAACCTACTGTACTGTAGGCACCCAACACCAGTAGCAGCTGCAATGATAAACAGGGACTGCCTACTGTACTGTAGCACCCAACACCAGTAGCAGCTGCAATGATAAACAGGGACAACCTACTGTACTGTAGCACCCAACACCAGTAGCAGCTGCAATGATAAACAGGGACAACCTACTGTACTGTAGCACCCAACACCAGTAGCAGCTGCAATGATAAACAGGGACTGCCTACTGTACTGTAGCACCCAACACCAGTAGCAGCTGCAATGATAAACAGGGACAACCTACTGTACTGTAGGCACCAACACCGGTAGCAGCTGCAATGATAAACAGGGACAACCTACTGTACTGTAGGCACCCAACACCAGTAGCAGCTGCAATGATAAACAGGGACTGCCTACTGTACTGTAGGCACCCAACACCAGTAGCAGCTGCAATGATAAACAGGGACTGCCTACTGTACTGTAGCACCCAACACTGGTAGCAGCTGCAATGATAAACAGGGACTGCCTACTGTACTGTAGCACCCAACACCGGTAGCAGCTGCAATGATAAACAGGGACTGCCTACTGTACTGTAGGCACCAACACCGGTAGCAGCTGCAATGATAAACAGGGACTACAGGCCTACTGTACTGTAGCACCCAACACCAGTAGCAGCTGCAATGATAAACATGGACAACCTACTGTACTGTAGCACCCAACACCAGTAGCAGCTGCAATGATAAACAGGGACAACCTACTGTACTGTAGCACCCAACACCAGTAGCAGCTGCAATGATAAACAGGGACTGCCTACTGTACTGTAGGCACCCAACACCGGTAGCAGCTGCAATGATAAACATGGATAACCTACTGTACTGTAGGCACCAACACCGGTAGCAGCTGCAATGATAAACAGGGACTGCCTACTGTACTGTAGCACCCAACACCAGTAGCAGCTGCAATGATAAACATGGACTGCCTACTGTACTGTAGCACCCAACACCAGTAGCAGCTGCAATGATAAACAGGGACTGCCTACTGTACTGTAGGCACCAACACCGGTAGCAGCTGCAATGATAAACATGGACTGCCTACTGTACTGTAGGCACCAACACCGGTAGCAGCTGCAATGATAAACAGGGACTGCCTACTGTACTGTAGGCACCCAACACCGGTAGCAGCTGCAATGATAAACAGGGACAACCTACTGTACTGTAGCACCCAACACCAGTAGCAGCTGCAATGATAAACAGGGACTACAGGCCTACTGTACTGTAGCACCCAACACTGGTAGCAGCTGCAATGATAAACAGGGACAACCTACTGTACTGTAGCACCCAACACCAGTAGCAGCTGCAATGATAAACAGGGACTGCCTACTGTACTGTAGCACCCAACACCAGTAGCAGCTGCAATGATAAACAGGGACTGCCTACTGTACTGTAGCACCCAACACCGGTAGCAGCTGCAATGATAAACAGGGACAACCTACTGTACTGTAGCACCCAACACCGGTAGCAGCTGCAATGATAAACATGGACAACCTACTGTACTGTAGGCACCCAACACCAGTAGCAGCTGCAATGATAAACATGGACTGCCTACTGTACTGTAGCACCCAACACCAGTAGCAGCTGCAATGATAAACATGGACTGCCTACTGTACTGTAGCACCCAACACCAGTAGCAGCTGCAATGATAAACATGGACTGCCTACTGTACTGTAGCACCCAACACTGGTAGCAGCTGCAATGATAAACAGGGACTGCCTACTGTACTGTAGCACCCAACACCAGTAGCAGCTGCAATGATAAACATGGACTGCCTACTGTACTGTAGCACCCAACACCAGTAGCAGCTGCAATGATAAACAGGGACAACCTACTGTACTGTAGGCACCCAACACCGGTAGCAGCTGCAATGATAAACATGGACTGCCTACTGTACTGTAGGCACCCAACACCAGTAGCAGCTGCAATGATAAACAGGGACTGCCTACTGTACTGTAGCACCCAACACCGGTAGCAGCTGCAATGATAAACAGGGACTGCCTACTGTACTGTAGCACCCAACACCAGTAGCAGCTGCAATGATAAACAGGGACAACCTACTGTACTGTAGGCACCCAACACCAGTAGCAGCTGCAATGATAAACATGGACAACCTACTGTACTGTAGCACCCAACACCAGTAGCAGCTGCAATGATAAACATGGACAACCTACTGTACTGTAGCACCCAACACCAGTAGCAGCTGCAATGATAAACATGGACAACCTACTGTACTGTAGGCACCCAACACCAGTAGCAGCTGCAATGATAAACAGGGATAACCTACTGTACTGTAGCACCCAACACCAGTAGCAGCTGCAATGATAAACATGGACTGCCTACTGTACTGTAGCACCCAACACCAGTAGCAGCTGCAATGATAAACATGGACAACCTACTGTACTGTAGCACCCAACACCAGTAGCAGCTGCAATGATAAACATGGACAACCTACTGTACTGTAGCACCCAACACCAGTAGCAGCTGCAATGATAAACAGGGACAACCTACTGTACTGTAGGCACCCAACACCAGTAGCAGCTGCAATGATAAACATGGACTGCCTACTGTACTGTAGCACCCAACACCAGTAGCAGCTGCAATGATAAACATGGACTGCCTACTGTACTGTAGGCACCCAACACCAGTAGCAGCTGCAATGATAAACAGGGACTGCCTACTGTACTGTAGCACCCAACACCGGTAGCAGCTGCAATGATAAACATGGACTGCCTACTGTACTGTAGCACCCAACACCAGTAGCAGCTGCAATGATAAACAGGGACAACCTACTGTACTGTAGCACCCAACACCAGTAGCAGCTGCAATGATAAACATGGACTGCCTACTGTACTGTAGCACCCAACACCAGTAGCAGCTGCAATGATAAACAGGGACTGCCTACTGTACTGTAGCACCCAACACCAGTAGCAGCTGCAATGATAAACAGGGACAACCTACTGTACTGTAGCACCCAACACTGGTAGCAGCTGCAATGATAAACAGGGACAACCTACTGTACTGTAGCACCCAACACCAGTAGCAGCTGCAATGATAAACAGGGACTACCTACTGTACTGTAGCACCCAACACCAGTAGCAGCTGCAATGATAAACATGGACAACCTACTGTACTGTAGCACCCAACACCAGTAGCAGCTGCAATGATAAACAGGGACAACCTACTGTACTGTAGCACCCAACACTGGTAGCAGCTGCAATGATAAACAGGGATAACCTACTGTACTGTAGCACCCAACACTGGTAGCAGCTGCAATGATAAACAGGGACAACCTACTGTACTGTAGGCACCAACACCGGTAGCAGCTGCAATGATAAACATGGACTACCTACTGAACTGTAGCACCCAACACCAGTAGCAGCTGCAATGATAAACATGGACAACCTACTGTACTGTAGCACCCAACACCAGTAGCAGCTGCAATGATAAACATGGACAACCTACTGTACTGTAGCACCCAACACCGGTAGCAGCTGCAATGATAAACAGGGACTACAGGCCTACTGTACTGTAGCACCCAACACCAGTAGCAGCTGCAATGATAAACAGGGACAACCTACTGTACTGTAGCACCCAACACCGGTAGCAGCTGCAATGATAAACAGGGACAACCTACTGTACTGTAGCACCCAACACCAGTAGCAGCTGCAATGATAAACAGGGACTGCCTACTGTACTGTAGCACCCAACACCAGTAGCAGCTGCAATGATAAACATGGACTGCCTACTGTACTGTAGCACCCAACACTGGTAGCAGCTGCAATGATAAACAGGGACAACCTACTGTACTGTAGCACCCAACACCGGTAGCAGCTGCAATGATAAACAGGGACAACCTACTGTACTGTAGCACCCAACACCAGTAGCAGCTGCAATGATAAACAGGGACTGCCTACTGTACTGTAGCACCCAACACCAGTAGCAGCTGCAATGATAAACAGGGAGAACCTACTGTACTGTAGCACCCAACACCAGTAGCAGCTGCAATGATAAACAGGGACAACCTACTGTACTGTAGGCACCCAACACCAGTAGCAGCTGCAATGATAAACATGGACAACCTACTGTACTGTAGGCACCAACACCGGTAGCAGCTGCAATGATAAACAGGGACTACCTACTGTACTGTAGGCACCCAACACCAGTAGCAGCTGCAATGATAAACATGGACAACCTACTGTACTGTAGGCACCCAACACCGGTAGCAGCTGCAATGATAAACAGGGACAACCTACTGTACTGTAGCACCCAACACCAGTAGCAGCTGCAATGATAAACATGGACTGCCTACTGTACTGTAGGCACCAACACCGGTAGCAGCTGCAATGATAAACAGGGACAACCTACTGTACTGTAGGCACCCAACACCTGTAGCAGCTGCAATGATAAACAGGGACTGCCTACTGTACTGTAGGCACCCAACACCGGTAGCAGCTGCAATGATAAACATGGACTGCCTACTGTACTGTAGCACCCAACACCAGTAGCAGCTGCAATGATAAACATGGACAACCTACTGTACTGTAGCACCCAACACCAGTAGCAGCTGCAATGATAAACATGGACAACCTACTGTACTGTAGCACCCAACACCAGTAGCAGCTGCAATGATAAACAGGGATAACCTACTGTACTGTAGGCACCCAACACCAGTAGCAGCTGCAATGATAAACATGGACTGCCTACTGTACTGTAGCACCCAACACCAGTAGCAGCTGCAATGATAAACAGGGACAACCTACTGTACTGTAGCACCCAACACCAGTAGCAGCTGCAATGATAAACATGGACAACCTACTGTACTGTAGGCACCCAACACCGGTAGCAGCTGCAATGATAAACAGGGACAACCTACTGTACTGTAGCACCCAACACCAGTAGCAGCTGCAATGATAAACAGGGACAACCTACTGTACTGTAGCACCCAACACCAGTAGCAGCTGCAATGATAAACAGGGACAACCTACTGTACTGTAGCACCCAACACCAGTAGCAGCTGCAATGATAAACAGGGACAACCTACTGTACTGTAGCACCCAACACCAGTAGCAGCTGCAATGATAAACATGGACAACCTACTGTACTGTAGGCACCCAACACCAGTAGCAGCTGCAATGATAAACATGGATAACCTACTGTACTGTAGGCACCCAACACCAGTAGCAGCTGCAATGATAAACATGGATAACCTACTGTACTGTAGGCACCCAACACCAGTAGCAGCTGCAATGATAAACATGGACAACCTACTGTACTGTAGCACCCAACACCAGTAGCAGCTGCAATGATAAACAGGGATAACCTACTGTACTGTAGGCACCCAACACCAGTAGCAGCTGCAATGATAAACATGGATAACCTACTGTACTGTAGGCACCCAACACCAGTAGCAGCTGCAATGATAAACATGGACAACCTACTGTACTGTAGCACCCAACACCAGTAGCAGCTGCAATGATAAACAGGGACAACCTACTGTACTGTAGCACCCAACACCAGTAGCAGCTGCAATGATAAACAGGGACAACCTACTGTACTGTAGGCACCCAACACCAGTAGCAGCTGCAATGATAAACAGGGACAACCTACTGTACTGTAGGCACCCAACACCAGTAGCAGCTGCAATGATAAACAGGGACTGCCTACTGTACTGTAGCACCCAACACCAGTAGCAGCTGCAATGATAAACAGGGACTACCTACTGTACTGTAGCACCCAACACCAGTAGCAGCTGCAATGATAAACAGGGACAACCTACTGTACTGTAGCACCCAACACCAGTAGCAGCTGCAATGATAAACATGGACTGCCTACTGTACTGTAGCACCCAACACCAGTAGCAGCTGCAATGATAAACAGGGATAACCTACTGTACTGTAGCACCCAACACCAGTAGCAGCTGCAAGTTTAATCCACTGGATCCTGGCAGGTGTCAACAAGGTCATTGTGACCTAAGGTCATCATGACCTTGGTCCCTGCCAGTGACCTCCAGGTTTTGGTTTCCAGGGGAGTCGTGATTGTTCCTTCTGGTACTGGACGCCTGGCCCTGGCCCAGCACTAGTGGGCCCGCAGCGTGGTGGGGCATGCGATGTGATGGCCGAGGGTGCTGCTTGCACTATGACTACCAACTACCCGCTAGAGAAAAGGACAATACATAATCATAATTTAGTGAATTTTTCACCATATGTCAGGCTTTGTTTTACTTAGAACATTATTAAATGCTATTTCTTGTTATGACAGAGTGCCCCAAGTTCTGCGCCTTTAAGTTCAACCCACAGTGTGGGTCAGATGGTAGGACGTATGGCAACCCCTGTAGCCTCAATGCTACCATCTGTCAACAGGGTGATGAACTACCAGCTCTCACTCGGGCATGCGAAGGGGAATGCCCATGTGCAGCATCAGGTATGTTAGTTCTATACTCTCAGAGCATCTGATTTTTTTTAAAAAAACCATTCAACTTTATTCCACCCACCCCCATCATCATAATCCATTCCTCCTCAACCTCTGGTCATATCTCTATCCATTACTCCTTTCAGATGATTTGTATTAGTGATTATTATGCTCACACAGACCAACTTTTGTTCTAGATGTAAAAACCTGGCCTGTAATTTAGAACATCCAGACAGCATGTCCGCACTAAAAATAGCTAGGGCTATAATACACTGGGCCAAGAGAACTCACACAACATTCAGACCCACAAAACACATTACCCAGAACCACGGACACAACAACAGCATACTATACCCACAACCAAACAACTTTTACAAGTTTTAGCCACCCAGATACTTAAACCCATCCTAGTTGTGCCATATAAATATGTTTATCCAAAACAAAATACAAATCAATAACAATAACTAATTGTTTCCTCTTCTTTTGTAGATCCCTGTGCGGTAAGTTGCGGATTTACGCACTTTTTATGCATTAAATTAACAACAACAAAATGACATTTTATTTATTGTAATATCCAGCAGATTGGCAAATAAAAGATTTTCTTATCTTATCTTATCTATACATAGTATTCACATGACGTCACCCCAGTCAGCAGCTCTCCTCACTGGCAGCCATAATGTGTGGCAGCATAGATAGCGGGAGACACTAGATTGACAGGATTTCCCGTTTCAAATGTTTGCTAATGGCAATTATACTTATTATTCCATCATGACACACTCCAAAATGACCATATAACCTATCAGCATACTTTATATAACATTCTCTAAAACTTTCGGAGGTGAAAACTGGGCTTGGAGCACTCATGTCCAGCTAAAGTTGACCCACATTATGGCAAGCCGCGGCGAGCGCTGTGACGTCAGTGAATACTATCTATAGTGTGTGCACAAGTTGTAACACAACCTCATGCTTTTCTGCCTGGGTAAAGTTTGACTGCACAATGTCAAGTCTTTCTGCTGACAATATTGCAAATTGTAAGAAAAAAACTGGTTAAAACTTACTAATAAACCATGCCCTGACCAAGATCAGACACATTGAATACATGGGTCAGAATTTCAGAAAATTCACTTTCACCAATCCTCTCAAAATAACCCAAATTCAAACAAAAATGAAGCTCAAAATAGAGTTCCACCTAACCAAACAGATTGATAGAATCAATGCAATGCCAAATGTGGTGTGTTTTAGAAAAATGAGTCATAAGTCGCAAAAAAATAGATTTTGAGATTCCATTATATTTGAAAAAATGAGATCAAGCCGATTCCAATGATAGTAAACAGTCTAAAAATCCAATAAGTATTTCTAGATTTTAAGTTTGATATTTTTACTTTGGAAACAAACATTTGAAATATTTCTGGGGGGTAGTAAACAGTTAAGTTACTAAATATAGTCCATATAAGGACCTTTAAAACGAAGGGATATATTACATACATGGTCCTGAAATTTGATGCATCAATTGATGTACATATAAGTGATAAGCTCTCCAAAGATCAGAACATTCCAATGAAATCATCTTGTAAAATTAATACTTTGAAAAATATTGTTTTTGCGACTTATGACTCATTTTCCTGAAACACATCACATATATAATGAGAGGGTGACTCTGAAGTGTCTATTGACAGGTGAGGGAGTGTCCAACGGGGACTGTATGCAGACCTAGAGCTGTGCTGTGTAAACGTGCACCCTGCCCCCCAGTGGCCGAGTGTATACCAGGTACATCCTCACCCTTGTATTTCAATTCAATTCAATTCAAATATGTGATGTGTTTCAGCAAAATGAGTCATAAGTCGCAAAATATGGATTTTTAGATATCACCATATTTGAAAAGATGAGATCTAGCCGATTCCAATGATACTAAACAATCTAATAATCTAATAAAGATTTCTAGATTTTAAGTTTGATATTTTCGATTTAAAAAAAAAAAGTTTCCAATATTTCTGGGGGTCAAAAAACAGTAAAGTAACTAAATGTAGTCCATATGAGGACCTTCAAAAAGAAAGGATATATTACATAGATTGTCCTGAAATTTGATACATCAATTGATATAGCTATAAGTGATCAACCCACCAAAAATTAGAACATTCCAATAATGAGATTTTGTGAAAAAAACACTTTGAAAAATATTAATTTTGCGACTTATGACTCATTTTCCTGAAACACATCACATATTCTTTATTATCAGATCATTACTAACAATGGGTGGTCATTGTGGAAATAATACTTATAGATCAACTTTAGAATAACACGGTTTAAAAGTCTCTAGATTCAACCATTAAATATTGGGGCAATGTCATTTATCTGGTGCCAATCATTTTGATTCATGTCTTAGATAGAAACCCTTGCAGACTCTTGTATTAGTGGAAATAAAAGCATTGGCTACAGCTTGGTTCTGTGTGCAAATTGAATAGATTACACAGTTTAAAAAATATTAGATTGAATACTTTTTATTTATCTGGTGTCAATCATTTTGATTCTTCTCGTAGTGACAGACCCCTGCCAGAAGCCCTGTACGGAGGAGTTCAGACCACAGTGTGGATCAGATGGTACAACTTACAACAACAAGTGTTTCCTGGACATCGCCATGTGTAACAACCCTGGTTTACAGCGACAGTGCAGGGGCAGGTGCCCTTGTGCAGGTAGGGTCTAACATTACTATTTTACCTAATACTACCCAGTGGGGAAAGTATGAAGTAGGGAACAATACAAACACCTGAAATGTAAGCTAAAATTAAATACTGTGATGTTGATACCAGATTCCATTATATATATGGGTCAGATTTTCAGAAAATGTACAATTCATCTTCACCAATCCTCTCAAATAACCCAAATTTAAGACAGAATTGAGCTTCAAAATGCAGTTTAACATAACAGAACTGATACTTTAAATCAATGCGATACCAAATATACTCAGATATAACCGGTATTCTTCATTTTTTAGCCTAATTTAAGGGAATTTCCTAAATGTGTAGAGCTGCCAATTGTACATTTTCTGAAAATCTGACCCATATATCAATGAAATATGCTGATGGAAGAAAGATGCCTTAAAGTTGCACTCACAACATTGGTCAAGAACTAAACATTTTCTGTTTCATTCTTTACCAACCCTTCTAAAAGTCTTCTGACCAAACTAAAACATCTTCATTTATATTTGGAGGACAAACACAAATCCTTTTGGCCGATAACTTCACTTATTATACACGCATTCAATACTGAGGCCCGACAACCGCACATTACTTGTAACGTGGTATTGGACTAGTACATTACCAGCTCGTTGTCACAGCGACGCAAGATTGTTGGCGCAAGATTGCCGACGCAAGGTTGCCGATGCAATCAACTAACTAGGCATGTATAATAATCAACTTATAGGACTCGTTGCGGCAACTCGTCCTATAAGTGCTAATTATCATTGCTCACCAGCAGCCTTTTTCTCTTGGTGGATTCAAAGTCTTGTATAAACATGTTTTGAGCAGAAGAATAAGTCAGATAAGTCCTAATAATGTGTACATTTATTAAGAATCCCTTTGTCAAAGCAGCTTTAATTGCTTGCACTAATTAATGCTAACTATATACAGTTGGTCTGATTTTGTTTTCCTTTCCCTCTGATGTCAACATCTGTGCTTCATCTTCAACAATTTATCGCAAAAGAGCAACTTTTCAAAAAGAAGGGTAATGGCTGGAAGACCTGGATCTTATCCAGAAACCTGTTTACCGTTTTGTCTATATTTTTTCATTATTGTATAATGTCGGACAAATAAAGTATTTTTCAATTGATTGAAGCAACTCAAAACACGAAGGGACACAGATATTTGTTTTTGAAGGAGGTTTAATGAAATGGGGTGATCGACGTTTCGGGCGACATGTGCCCTTCTTCAGGATGCTCAAAATCATAGAATTGTGCTCCTCAAGTGTAAAAATGTGCACTCTTGTTGTCATAGCAACTTAACAACAAAACAGCCCCCCAAGTAAACTTATGTGCACTCCCCGTAAAATTCAATAAAAGTTCATGACAGTAACTGGAAAGTTCAAATGATGGTTAAAATCTTTTTTTTCAATTCAAGTATTTTTCAATTCAATTCAATCTTGCAGCCAGGTGCCCTATAGGGATCCTATGTACAAGGGACTTCAACCCTGTGTGTGGTACTGATGGTATAACATATATGAACCCATGCAGTCTGAGCGTGGCTGAGTGTGAGCGTGGAGACATACAGCCTCCACTGTCTAAGGCTTGTGATGGTTCATGTCCCTGCCAGACAGAACCAGGTGAGAATAACTTAACCTTTTTTTTTTTTTTTTTTTTATTACCATTTTGGCCGTACAAATTACAATATGTGACCCAACACCCCAAAAACAGGCACTTCTCGCTCAAGTTTATGTTGAGCTACATCCATGCAAAGGCAGAAAATCACTATTTCATCAATATTGAGTTAAGAGTTTTGCCATCAAGTTTCATATCCAAATTACATTTACCATTACCTTTACATTTACCATTTACCTTTACAATTACCCTACTAAAGGTTTACACAATGTTAGATTTCAGTGCAGGAGAATGATAACACATTTACTACAATGTCCTTTCATAAGATATCTGCATAATATTCTATAATATGAGCGACTCATTTGATGGAATACACTGAGTGGATGTTCTGAATTAGGTACACAAGGAGTGTAAATGCATGTATCATCAAGAGTAGTGCAGCCACAAGTGGTCATGCATAGATTTACACTCCGGCCTAACCTATTTTAAATGGTGAAATTTAAGTGTGTTTCTTCCCCTGATATTGTTTCTATAGAACTATCAAATTAACAAGCACATATATGCAGGGACTATGCATCTCCATGAAGCACATCAATCTGCAACATCAAACCATCTCGTTAGTTAACCTGTATGTATCTTTTAATTATGAGTAGCTAATCATGTGCTTCTATTGTTACAACAGAGTGCCCCAAGATCTGTACCCTGGAATACAACCCACAATGTGGGTCAGATGGTAGGACGTATGGCAACCCCTGTGGCCTCAATGCTACCATCTGTCAACAGGGGGATAAACTACCAGCCCTCACTAAGGCATGTGATGGGGAATGCCCATGTGCCATATCAGGTATGTTAGTTATTAGAACTTTCAAGTGACTTTAGATGTATCAACTTGCATTTGTTGATGTAAGATTGTATGTACAGTAGAGGAATAAACAGTGATTAAAATTATCAGTATGCTATCCATGAGGTACAAGATCCACTTGTAGCTTTAGTTTAGCTTCTGTTTAGTTTTAAAACACCTTCTGTACTGGGCGAGTCATCCAGATATGATCACAAATATTGATTCTTTTACTTCTTCTTTTGCAGATCCATGTGCAGTAAGTTGATAATTTACATACTTTACTGAGCTGGAAGTGCCAGAAACTATCATAATATTAGGGTCAAGTTGTTAGTGAATGTACAATCTGTCTTTTCCACTCCAAGACTAGTTGCAGTTAGAATAAGAAATAGAAGAAAAAGCCCTCATAACCTAACTTCATACAAAGGGGAGTGCCTACTGACAATTTAAGCATGCTGAGGAGAAATTGAGAACTAAGGGGACTACATGATGTACTGCAAGCGGCTCTGCTGGTAGCAGCTGTAGACTTGGTTGTCTTGGCAACTGTGGTCAAGGTCTCATTTCTACGAGCCAAGATGGCAGGCATGTAAATAAATATTTGTTTTTTTAAAAAAAAGATCCATCACCAGGGCATGCCAGCTTCCCTACAAATACTGGGTGCCCTTGGAGAGTGTTATTGGCTATTAATACTAGGCCCAGCATCTTGAGGACAATACTTGTTCCATTGCTTATAACTGAGATCCACTACTAATAAGATAAGCATTTTTTATGTGTTTGTATTGAAGGTGGTCCGGTGCAGAGCAGGGACTGTGTGCACCGTTGTACAGGTGCAGTGTATCCGGCCACCATGCCCACCACAGGCGCAGTGTGTACCAGGTAGGTTGTTTTTGTTTTTTTATTTAGAATTTTTATACAGCCAATCTTCCGTGAGATGACAAATGAACATGAATGGGCATGCACAGTGTACAAATAATATTATGAACAATGGATGTCATGAACACATGAGCATAATGGGCTCACAGGTGATAATTCAACAGAAAAACCATGGTCTTCCTCCCACTGCTGTGTCTAGCTAAACTATGCTTCATATAAAAATACTACTCGAGATCAAGTTAGGTTAAACACATATGAATCAAGTAAGGTAACAAAGTGAGGTACAATTAAGGATAAGAATAAAAGTTATGATTAGTTAGGTGGATTTGTTTTGGTTTGGTTTATAATATAATATTATGGGATAGTTTAGCTAGACACGGCAGTGGGAGGAAGACCAGGGTTTTTCTGTTGAATTATCACCCGTGATCTACGAAAAGAGGTAGAAAAGAGAGGTTTCTTTGTGTCACATGTTCTCGGAATCTTGGGTCTCCCCATCTACTTTGTTGGTCTCTACAGGTCTGTTGACCCTGTCTGGAGGTCATTATATGTGGTTTGTGAAGGTATCCGGGGTGAAAATGTGATTTTGAAGCCTTTTTTTAATTTGGATCTCTACACTCTATTTATAGCCTGGGAAAACCCCTGTGAGACACTATGTCATTTCCCACAACCTTTCAGGGGGACCTAACTACATGCAGAGGAGTGGGAGAGTGAAGAATAGGGGAGGGATAGGGTGGGGGTATTGGAGAGAGGAAGGGGATGGAGAGGGTGTAGGAGGGGGAGAGTTAAGAAAAGGGAGGGTGGGGGAATAGGAGAGGGGGATCAAGGGGAGGGAAAGAACAGGGGGAAAGGGAGAGGATGTAGGGGAAGGGAGAGAGGGGAGGGGGAGCATGAGGAAGAGGGGAGGGAGACTGGGGGGAATCAGAGATGGGGTTGGGAGAGAAAATTAGGTATGAAAGACAGAGAAGAGGGGGAGGGAAATGAAGGAGAGGGAAAAGTGTGGGGAGAGAGGGGGACCGTCCGGAGGACAGGTACTTTGCTAGTATCATTATAAAGGAAAACACCAAAGCCTCAAACTTCAGTATTTTACTGCTTTGGTATAGCATAAGTTGTTACATAATAAGTCAATATGTTTTAAAGTAGTTGTTGTTGACAACTAAAAGTACATAAATGGGATTATAATTACAGATCCCCTGGCATCTAAATGGGACCATATTGTTTCCACATAAATTCCACAAAATTCCACAAAAAATCCACAAAAATAAATCAATATTTCAAGATTACCAGGTTGAACCAATTTCAGTTATTTTATAAATGAAAGAAATGTTTGTATTCTTCTCTTTGTGACAGACCCCTGCCAGAAGCCGTGTACGAGGGAGTTGAGACCACAATGTGGATCTGATGGTATAACATACAACAACAAGTGTCTACTGGACATAGCCATGTGTAACAACCCTGGTTTGCAGCGAGAGTGTGAGCGCAGGTGCCCTTGTAAAGGTAGGCTAGTTCTCCACTACCTCTTACTCCCAACATACCATTTCATAATGTGTATTGGCGACAGTCAATGCAGGTATAAATTACAGTAGTGGTGCCTGATTTCCGGTGTCGGGGATGCTAGTGGCGACCGCCTTGTTTAAACTCACACTGCAGTCAACCTAGGTATTGGTCAGGTTGCAAATTGGTGGCTCAAAATATCTGCTAAATGGTTTGAAATCATGCAATAAGATTTTTTGTCGTACCTTCACCCAATGCTCAAGCATTGTTCTAGTTGCAAAAGGTTGCATTGTCCACCATTTGGAGGTTATTGTCGCGCTAAGATGTCTTCGGTTTTGGGTGGCGTCGACAAGATGGACCCAGAGAATCTTCAGAAATTGGAAGATGCCTATACCATGAAATTGATTTATATATTTAATGAATGAATTTATTTGATGAATGATAATTTACCAAACTGTTTTGTTCAGCTCCTACAACTGACCGCCTCTGAGTCCTTGGGCAGTACAGTTTCATCCGCTGTTGAGAGGAAGTATGTTTTGAGGAAAAGTTTCCTTTTGATATCAACTTCTGTCATTCATCTTTCAGAAGAGTGTCCTACAGCGTGTACGGCTGACTTCAACCCCGTGTGTGGTACTGATGGTATCACTTATGGTAACCTGTGTAGCCTTGGTGTGGCTGCATGTGAGCTTGGAGATATACAGCCTGCCCTGTCTAAGGCCTGCGATGGAACATGTCCCTGCCAGGGGGAAATAGGTAATACAATGAGAGGGGAGCAGACGGGCACTGGAACCTAAAGCACTATTGCTTAAACATGTTCTTTAGGACACTGCTTTCAAACCTAATCAGGGGCTTTAAAGGTATACAGGACAGTTCAATGACAAAATAATTGACCGGTACAACTGTCAAAAATCTTTCAGGGATTGTTGCTTACTACAAAAGAAACAAATGAATGAAAAAAATAAGATATGTTACCCCGTTAGTTTTTTTTTCAATCATGTGAACAAAAAGGTGGTTTACTTTAGGAGTCTAAGGGAAAATGTGATATTTTTTAAGTTTTACTGAATTACAATTAAATGATCGGTATAATTTTATTTAGATTTGCTATACCTTTATTTGAGATCATATCCTATTGATTAATACAAAAAAAAGCATATCTTGCCACGCTAAAAACAGTTGGAGACCATTAAAGTTGGCCATGCTGTGCACTTTTAGTGGCAGCTCTGGAAGATGCCATTCATTTCACATTCATATTGGTCATTGCACAGACTGGTCATGATCAGCTGATGGGGCTCTTGCATCAATATGATTGTAATTATGTTCCCCACAGTGACAAATATTCATTTGTCATGACAATAAGAGGACCTGTGTGAAAAAAGATGAAAATGAATTTTGAATGAGACAATAGACCCTAGGGGGGACCACCACCCTACCGTTGTACATAATGACCACAGGCGCCACCTAGGGGAGTGTGTTCAGATTGTCCTGTATACCTCTAATCCCTACTTACCAAGAAGTTGTTTCCTTCATTACATGGCCAACCAACAGAGCATACACACCAACCAAGTCAGACATGGCAAAACTTGTTTTTTCTTAGTTGGTAAATAACAGGATGAACCTTTGATATTCGAGACTTTATCGGTCTGTCAAGCCAAGATTTAAATGATTTCAGTAAAATTCCTCTGTGAGATATTATTTGCCATGTGCTGTGTACTACACACAGCAGCAAAATCCATGTTAATGGAAAGCCACCCTTAGGCAGATATAGTCCCAAGACTGTTCACTGCAATTCATATATATATATACCCCACAATAGTGAACACTTAAATCTTCAAAGAAATGAGTTTACAATTTAGGACTTTCTCTTTACTCCTTAGTGATGCAATATACTATTAATACAATTCAACTCAGTGACAAGTCCAAAAACTTTCCATAAATCTTTTTCTTTAAATAAATCTGATTGAGTCAAGTTACAAATTCATGCTATTCTCGTAGAGCCCAAGAACCATACTGTAAAGGATTGACGAAAACAATATAAAAGAGGAAATAATCACTTGCTCCGATTTCAAACATTTTCCAGAGTAATACTATTTAGTTCATCAAGTGAAAGGATGAATATTCATTCATGCATCGTATGTTTATAATTAACAACAAGCAGTAATTGTTTTATTATTGTGTTGCAGATGCCTGTTCGGTGAGTTACTTATTTATTCATTTCATAATGCTTGCAGTGTGAAAATGGATCAACATAATTATTAGTTTTGTTCTGCAATCAACTACAAAGCTTTCATCTACTGGGGAAACACAGACTGCCGTATTTTTGGTGCATATGACCAGGTTCTCCTCCCAATGTTTAGTCTCTGGCTAGGTTATTAGCAGATTAAGCAACCATTCCCTTTCCCTTTCCGTATTCTGTATTGCAACAGAAGATGATACTCTATGGGGTCTATAATTTGGGGCCTTTGTGATCTACATTAATTCATATATAGATAAATAAATAATGGTAATAAAATAAGATGATACATGTAAATATTAATATAATTAATGTAATTTATATGTTTCCATCTCAGGTGACGCTGTGCCCAGTAGGGACTGTATGTAGACCAGTGAGAGTGCAGTGTGTCAGTCCCCCCTGTCCCCCCATCGCTGAATGTGTGCCAGGTAGGAGCTCACTCCTGTATTATGGAAATATAGCATTTCTTGTGTATCATGTGTAACAATTCAATAGATTATACATAGATTCCACTGACGCCACAGCCGTCGCCATTGCTGGGGGCTTGTTAGATGTCGATGTATGCAGCGATACTTGAAAATACCATTTTCTGGCTGTTTTAACCTTTACCAGTTTTAATGTGCCTAAGCAAACCCTTCTTGATAGGTTAGAGTAGCTTCCTTTAGTGTAATATTACTCAAGTATCCACCATTGTGAGGTTTATCAGCTTTGTTTTGATAACCACGCCATAGACACAAGGGTAGCGCTGACCCCTGTAATGGCGGCTGGTGGGGTTCCCCAGCCACCCGGGTGACATCATGTGAAATCTATGTATACAGCTTGAAAATTACTAGATTAAACCAATTTCACATTTCTGATGTCAACTGTTCTGATCCATGTTTTAGATACCAAGAACTGCCAGAAGCCCTGTACAAGGGAGTCTAGACCACAATGTGGATCAGATGGTATAACATATAACAACAACTGTATCCTGGACATCGCCATGTGTAACAACCCTGGTCTGCAGCGAGAGTGTGAGGGGAGGTGCCCTTGTCAAGGTAAGTTCGTTCTCTCATACCTCTTTGGGGTAGTATACTACCATCTATATATTATCTAAAATTGATGAATAATCATTTACCAAGATCACCAGTTTAAACTGATTCTAACAAATGAACATGTTTTTTTCAGATTCATATTTAGTGACAGACAACTGTAAAAACCTTTTCCATTCATACTTAATTACAGATCCCTGTACAAAGTCATAAAGAGGGAGTACAAATTCTAACTTAAAAGATATTTTGATTATTATGTTATTTATCTCTTCCAGATCCCTGCAACAAGCCGTGCACGAGGGCGTTGAAGCCCAAGTGTAGTACAGATGGTAAAACCTACAACAACCAGTGTCTGCTGGACATTGCCATATGTAACGTCCCTGGTCTACAGAAAGCCTGTGATCACAAGTGCCCCTGCCCGGGTGAGTGGTCAAACTCACTTGTTTATAAAGTCTTTACACTGCAAGAGAGTGTCACCACTATTTCTGATCTGAATGCATCTTGGTGCAGACCATTTGTTATGTGTTTCATGAGTCACAAGTCGCAAAAATGATATTATTTAAAGTGTTTATTTTGCAAGATCACTTTATTGGAATGTTCTGATCTTTAGAGAGTATATCACTCATGGTCATATCGACTGATGTATCAAATTTGTATTTTTGTATTTCTTTATTGACAGCATTTTATCAATTTACAAGATAATCATTCTCAGCGTGTCTTAAATATTAACAAAAATATAAATAATTCATCAAGTTTATAATTTCATAGTTAATGTTAAGCATTTTAACTTTAAATAGGATATTTGATCTTGGTCAACAGTCGAGTACTTCGTTTGAGTCAGTAGAAGAACATTGGCACCACCTGGTGGCTTGTTCGTACATCGCACAGCCAGCTATACATTTCAATAGTCGGAGCTACTAGGAACATTGCCACCACCTGGTGGGATTCTTATGCATTGAAAGTTTCATTCCCTTACGTTTCAGTGTTCGACTGCAGTCCATTAACATACTTTACATCGGCAAACAATGCTATAAAATCATAATAATATTTTTGGATTTTTCAGTTTTATATAATAAAATAAGATAAGCTAAAAGCACAAATAAATGGTTCGGGTCTGGGTCCACAAAATTCTAGTAACCTTTTTATAGTTCGCCTCCTTCTCTAAATTCTATCCATACTTTTTCTTTTAGTTTCACCTTAAAATCCGAAAGGTCTAAATTATCTCGTAGCTCCAGTGGCATATCATTCCAGATATTTGATGATTTAGACAGAGAGGATCTGGAGGTGGATTCCTTTTTCCATCTATACTCTAAGGTTCGTCTGCCTGCATGTCCCCGTATATCCATTCCCACTCCACGCTCCAAAAAAGAACTAGTTTTGAATACCAATGATAATACTCTACATGTCCTCCTGTGTCTCAGAGGGAGAAGCTGACATCGAGTGTGTATATCGAAATTCGACACATTCCCTCTGATGTTTAAAAGTGAACGTAGACCTCTGTTTTGAGTTTTTTGGAGTCTATGGTGGACATTTTGTGGACCCAGATCCGTACAGACAATACAATTTTCCAATATTGGGAGTACAAATGTCTTATATAGCGAAATAGCAATATTCGTTCCTATATATGGGAGTATTTTTCTTATTTTCGTTGTCTCAAAATATGCCCTCTTTATTATATAGTTGACCCATTCTCATGAAAATGGTGCAGCCCATACTAAAAGGATAAAAATTATATTTTGTTTGATCAATCTGAGATTTGGTAGGTATGAAGGTAATATATAGGCGGTAATATATCTGAATTTGCCATTGAATTAGACCATTAGTTTTTGTACAGGAGGTTATCAAAGATTAGTGTAGAAAATTTGGTGAAAAAACGTCGCACACCCCTATATCTCTTAGTAAAGATCATTTCTCTTATTTAATTTGTATATCATCAATTATTTCTATCACCATTCCCTAACTAAATGTTTTCCTGATGTAATAGCCAAGAAAGGTTTTTCTTTCTTGTATAATAACTTTTCAAATTGGGGACAATAAAAAAAGTCAGAAACTGGATTCCCATATCAATCAGATGAAACATCCTATCATTGACTGTATTTTTATTTATTATTCTCAAATTGTTCTTTTTTTCTGTTATAATATAATCAAATACTAGCTTTTACCCCTGAGTCTAATTAGTAACCCAGATTTTTTTTAATTATCCACATTTTAATGCTTCAAATTCGGGCGACGTTTTTTCACTCAGAAAAAACGTCGCCCACTCTATCTTAAATTTAGTCAATCATATAAAGCTTGATTGTTATTTTTGATGTTTTTAATATGTAACTGACACCATTTAAGAACGTTTTAGCATTATTTTTTGAAAATTTGTCAATCATGCCATTATCCACTCAAGGATGGGCATGTTTTCACACAGAAGTGTCATCGATGATGTGTCACAGGAAAATGAGTCACAAATCAAAAAAGGGATATTATTCATAGTGATTAAATCATCAGATTTCTTCATTGGAATATTCTCATTTTTGGTTTGCTTAGTGCTATTGATCATAGCAATATCTGTACCAAATTTCAGGACAGTGTATTGAATATATCCTTGATATATCCTTGCATTCTTGTCAAAGAATGGTGACAAAAATATGTTGCATTCTGTGATTTCCATACCTCCTCCATGTAATTTATTATAATCACTCATCTACATGAAATATATTTATCAATATTCTTCATTTTGTTGTAGGAAGCTACCTTAGGACCTGTTCCTTAAAACTGAGTAGGATACAAACATCAAAATCAAATCATTTCTTGAGTACAAGGATTCAAATAGGGGCGACGTTTTTACACTGCCAAGTCATATATTGAGTGAAAGTTGTAAAAACGTCGCCCTATCTAAAGTCTAAATAACTCACTTTTTGGAATCTTAATAGTTTCTGGAGATCGTTTCCCACAAAGTCTAAGATGATATAATGGTAAATAAGTGGAAAATGATTTAATTTGGTCAATATTTAGCTCATATTTTTATGTAAAAACGTCCCCATAATGTGGAAAAAACGTCGCCGGGGGGCGACGTTTTTTCCACCAATTATTAGGATCAGCCCCAAGGCTTAAGTCCTAAGGTCTGAGAATCTTCCAATGGTGATATACATGTGTCTGCCAACCTATGCTTATGAAATCATACTTCTTAAACAAAATTGATTTAATAATTTCAAAAAGCACAGCTATTTTGTCTGGCGACGTTTTTACACCTCAATTTAGCCATTTTTACATTAATTGACATAGGACCATAAATTATGCAGCTATATTCAACCTTAATACATCATTTTATTCGGTTTTTATGCTTCATTCTATGGGACAAATCTTATTTATGCATATTGATTCAACTATATTTTATTCCAATATAACTATGAGTTTGGTAGTGATTAATGGGTTTTTTTCCTTGATTTGATAGTATATAATTGAAAAAATATACGTCACAGATACACAAAAGTATATATTTTAATTATGCTTATGCCAAGACGCATGTAGCTAATCAATTCCTATGTATTTAAGATCAATATCGACCAAAATATTGACCAATAAATGGAAATAATGGGGGGTTGCACTACTTTCGTGAGAATGGGCCAGTTAATCATTGTTTCCATTCTTAAATCACAATCGATCAAAAGGCCAAGATACTTAAACACCTTGGTTTCCTCAATTTCTCCATTGTTTAATTTATATCGAGGGATATTATCTCTATTTTTCCTACCCCCATATACACGTTGGAAGCGAGTCTTGCTGGAGTTCAGTTTGAGGCCATTATGTTTACACCACTTTTCAAACTTCACCACATCTCGCTGCAATTCGTCTATATCATGCTGATCTTTAATAGGTCGCCATATCACACAATCATCCGCATAAAGTTGTATCTGTGATGAGAAATTCATATTTGTCACATCATTCATATACAAAATGAACATAATTGGCCCCAAAATACTTCCCTGAGCTACCCCGGCTGTTAATCTAACCTCATTCGATATATCCGTATTAATTTTGACTACCTGAGTTCTATGTATGCAGTAATTTCGAAGCAGATTCAACTCGGTATTTTTGAAGCCCAAAGCATCCAATTTTTCTAGCAATCTGTCTAGATTTATTGTGTTAAATGCCTTGGACAGGTCGAAATATACTAAATCTGTATTACAGCCGTTGTCTTTGTTTTTCAGTAAATCCAAAATAAGATAGCCCAGGGCGGTCTCTGTCCCTTTTCCAGCCGAAAATCCGTGCTGCTCTGGAATTATGATTTTGTTAAGGACAAAGTAGTCATCTAGTTTCTCCTTCAAAAGTTTTTCAAATATTTTTCCAGCAAGGGATGTTATTGTTATTGGCCTTAGATTGTCTAGTTCATAATTGTTTTTCCTCTTAGGGATGATTGTGCACATGCCTCTTTTCCACTCCTTCGGATATTCACCCGAGATCCTTACATTGTTTAGCAGATTCGTATAATTAAACAGATCATTTAACAAGCAAACCTTCAGAAATACAGTAGGAAGTTTCACATGTCCACTGCTTTTGCTAGTGTCAATGGCAGCTATTTCTTTTTTCACTCTATCTTGGGTAATTATTTCTTCCCAAGAAAAACGACTGTCCAACCTGTTAATGACTGGCATGTGTAACTGGGGGTCGATTATAGAAGTGATTTTTGCAAAGTACTCATTGGTTATATTAGCAGCCTCTATACCCGTATATTCTAAATCATTTCTTACGATCCTGCTTAGTGGGTCAGAATCCTTAGTCGATTTTGTTGGGTAGATCGTCGCTAAGTGTTCCCAAAATTTCCTTCCACTAGTTGAGTGTATACGCATTATTTCTAATGTTTTTTCTCTACTAGAGGCCATAAGTTTGCTATTGATAATCTTTTTTTGAGCTTTAGCAGCCATCCAGTCTATGTTATTGCCAGTTCGCTTAGCCAGGGTGAAGAGTCGATTTTTTTCTTTGATCAGTAACCTAATCTCTCTGGATATGGTACCCTTGCATCTAGGTTTAATGACAATTTCCTTTTCCGGGTAGAGGTTATTTATTTAAAATCTAAAAATACTTGTTCGAGTATAAGACTGTTTACTATCATTGGAATCAGGTCCATCTCGACTTTTCAAATATAATGGTATCTGAAAATCTATTGTTTGCCACTTATGACTCATTTTCCTGAAACACATCACATATATGACCTTTCATTCACCTTCTCATTCTACACTTGACCCAAGATCCTTTTTCTATTCATAATTTAGTGACAGACCCCTGTAAGAAGCCGTGTACAAAGGAGTTCAGACCACAGTGTGGGTCAGATGGTAGAACATATAACAACAAGTGTTTCCTGGACATAGCCATGTGTAACAACCCTGGACTGCAGAAAAAGTGTGAGGGCACATGTCCATGTATCAGTAAGTATTTGTTTTGGACAGTGCAGGGGCAGGTGCCCTTGTGAAGCTAGGGTTCAAAATCTTTATTTCCACATTTTTGCTAACATACTACTTGGTGGAGTAAACTAAGAAATATGGAACAATTAGAAACCTAAAATGTAAGTTGAACTAGGACGTTGCTGCCTCCTACGTTTGTTGAAATAATGCATTACTTATGTATCATGGGTATAAACTGAATGAATTACAATTTAAAAAAAACTACAGTGAAACAATTTCATTTATCTGGTATCTATCATTTTGCTTCATGTCTTAGTAAAAGACCCCTGCCAGAAGCCATGTACGGAGGAGTTCAGGCCACAGTGTGGATCAGATGGTAGAATGTACAACAACAAGTGTTTCCTGGACATCGCCATGTGTAACAATCCAGGTCTGCAGAAACAGTGTGAGGGCAGGTGCCCTTGTGCAGGTAGGCTAAATCTCCACTACCTCTTGGTGTAGTATATTATGCCAATATTATATTCATATATATATTTAAAATTGATGAATAATATTTTACAAGTTGATCAGTTTAAACTGATTTCACTATCTTGACAAAGGAACAAAATGTTCTGTTCTGATTTACATAATTAATTAGAAGAATTATGTTGATTCATGTCTTACTAACAGACCCCTGCAAGAAGCGGTGTACGAGGGAGTTCAGACCACAGTGTGGGTCAGATGGTACAACTTACAACAACAAATGTTTCCTGGACATCGCCATGTGTAACAACCCTGAACTGCAGCGAGAGTGCAGGGGCAGGTGCCCATGTAAAGGTAGGCTTCAAAATAACTATTTTCCCTTTTTTGGTTAAATACTACCCATGATGTAAAGGAAAAAAATATGGAACAATTGTGATGTGTTTCAGGAAAATGAGTCATAAGTCGCAAAAAACAGATTTTGAGATACCATTATATTTGAAAATATGAGATCAAGCTGATTCCAAAGATAGTAAACAGTTTAAATATCTATTTATAAGTATTTCTAGATTTTAAGTTTGATATTTTCGTTTTTGAATAAAAAAGTTTCCAATATTTGACATTTGACATGTAAGCTGCACTAACAACTAGGATGTTGATTCCCAAGCAATATTTGTTGAACTGTTCTGTCTGGTGTAAACATCTATGTTTGTTCTTGCAGTTAAGTGCCCTATAGCGTGTAAAGCTGAATTCAACCCGGTGTGTGGTACTGATGGTATGACTTACGCTAACCCCTGCAGCCTTGATGTGGCTCAGTGTGAGCGGGGAGACAAAAAGCCTGCTTTGTCTAAAGCCTGCGATGGAATGTGTCCATGTGGTACGGCACAGAACGATCGAAGAGGTAAGATTTTAAAATTAAGCATGGCTTGATCAGTGAGTTAACGATAAAGCTTCCCAATTTTTTTAAACAAATATCTATTCAGGAATAAATTTGGCTTGAGCCATAAGATTCTTTGGGGACTTGTATTGATTATTATTATTATTATTATTATCATAATGATACAGAATACAATACATGTGTCTTGAGAATAACAGACTGTTTGGCTACATTCAGTTTTTAGTATGAGATATAATATACCTCTGGTCAATCCTATTGCTCTGGTTATACCAGGGATACTTTTAAACTTATATGAATGCATTTACCATTGAATTTACCATTTACCATTACACCAATGAATAACTGCACATGTCAGATACAATACATGTTATTATTGATTCAGTGCTCTACATGGGAGCAGTGAGATGGAAATATGTATAACACATGGATATTGATATTAGAGCATTGATAGATAGTCCATGCTGAACATGACATGTTTTTTTCTAGATTTTAGATTGTACAGTTAGTCCCATAATTCCATGCGAATCAAGATTCAAAATGGCGGCTATACAAGTCCCCTATTAACCTATTCTCTCATCTATTGCTAAACAGGACTAGTTGCTGCTTCTCAGAACAATAAAGACGAGTGCCCCAAGATCTGTACGTTTGAGTTCAACCCACAGTGTGGATCAGACGGTCAGACATATGGCAACCCCTGTAGCCTCAATGCTACCATCTGTCAACAGGGTGATAAACTACCAGCTCTCACTAAGGCATGTGATGGGGAATGTCCATGTGCCACAGGTATGTTAGTTCTTGGTCCGCTTGCATCACAAATCATCCTTACTTAAGATTATTTTCCTTCCTTAGCTACTTGTCCTTGCTAAGCAGCTGGTAACGAACTTTCAGCGAAGGGATATACTACACATGCTAACTTTTTTCCTAAGGTAGAAATTTCCTACCTAAGCGGGGGAAAGAGTTTAGCAAGGAACATTTGAAGTAGAGATTTGTTATGCACCACTGCCATGCAGGGTCTATGTAAGTGTAGCAAGTTGTGAAGCATTTCTATTTCTAAAGCGGCCTGGCCACTGTTGATATGTGATGTGTTTCAGGAAAATGAGTCATAAGTCGCAAAATTGATATTTTTCAAGGTGTTTTTCTCACAAGATCCCATTATTGGATTCACAAGATCCCATTATTTTTGGAGGGTGGGTCACTCATGGTTATGTCAATCGATGTCTCAAATCTCAAGACAATCTATGTAATATATCCTTTAGTTTTAAAGGTCCTCATATGGACTACATTTAGTTACTTTACTGTTTAGTGACTCTAAAACTAAAATATCAAACTTAAAATCTAGAAATACTTATTGGATTATTAGACTGTTTACTATCATTGGAATCGGCTTGATCTCATCTTTTCAAATATAATAGTATCTCAAAATCTATTTTTTGCGACTTATGACTCATTTTCCTGAAACACATCACATATAACATAGTTGATGTAAACATCATGTAATTGCCGGCGATGCACATCAATGAGGAGGGTTATTGGTGGCTGCATCGTCTTGGCACTGACAATAGAAAAAGTTCAGCAAATATGTAATTCATATTCATGTTTTACATATGGAATCTCATTGACTAGACATCGCTAACGCATCACCAACGCATTGCGACGGCCGTTACCTCCATTGACAATGTACCGATGCAAAATCACATCGGCAGGAAATATCAAACATGTTTGATGTTCATCTGTACCCTTACCGATGCAACTTTTACATCGCCCACTCATCGCCAGTCATCACTGGCTATTGCCAAAGGCATTCCAATGACAAGTTGATGCAAAGATGATATATAAATTTCACAAAAATCTTATCAAATACCTCATCACCAACCCATCACCAACGATTTTGTCGACAGTGGCCTGACCGCTCAATAATTTACATATTCCCCATCACTTCTCTCATAACAGAACATTTCTTTGCTTGAGCAGTTAGTGAGCATCAAAAAGGAACTGAACTTAAGACAATTAGCATTAAGGATGCTGCTTTCTGTCTGTGACAGTTCTTCCAGGCTAACCCATGACTACGTTCTAAGCTTACTTTACCAAAACATACCTAATATATATATATAAACACTGTTTCTTCAGGGCCAAGGGCCAGTGCATTCGCAAGATATTTTGATTATATCTCATTCACGTGTTACTTCCAGACCCGTGCAACAAGCCGTGCACGAGGGAGTACAAGCCCAAGTGTAGTACAGATGGTAAAACCTACAACAACCAGTGTCTGCTGGACATTGCCATATGTAACGTCCCTGGTCTACAGAAAGCATGTGATCACAAGTGCCCCTGCCCGGGTGAGTGGGCATAATTATACTGAAACTTTAAACTTTCTGCCTTGTAAAATACCTTGTGCTGGACTGAATATTTTGTAGAGTTTCATATATGGAAGATCCTGTGGTATATCAGTCATTTAATGGTGATTTACCTTGACCAATAATCAAACCACACAATATAGTTGGGTTAATGTACTCTATTGTTGTTTTGTCTAATACAGAGATTAGATTAGTATGATATCCATGCAGTACAAGATCCATTTGTAGCTTTAGCTTCTGTTTAGTTTTAAAACACTTCCTGTACTGGGTGAGTCATCGAGATATGATTACAGATGTTTATTCTTTCCTTCTTCTTTTGCAGATCCATGTGCCGTAAGTTGAAGATTTACATACTTTACTGAGTTGAAGGTTTGAAAAAGGATTAAAATATTACTTAGTGTTGTTCTTCATTAACATTAAAAGGTACAATGATAGGCCAGGCATACTTCAACAACATGGTACAATGCCATGGCTTAGCAGCATGTATAGTGAACATGTGATGCAAGTTATGGTTCTGAGAGTATAACGTGGGTAAAAGATCTATATTAAGGCTCTAGATAAATATTCACATTCATGCCTTTGTTAAAGTCTGTAGTATGTCAGAGCGTTATGGATATCAAAGCTTGATTTCTGCAGTAAACAGCCCGGATGGACCTCATGCCATTGCTTATAACTGAGATCCACTACAATGAATAAGATTAATATGGTTTGTCTGTTTGTTTTTAAGACGGTAGATTGTGAAGATGGGTCTGTGTGCTCCCTTGTACCGGTGCAGTGTATCCGGGCACCCTGTCCTGCATTGCCTACCTGTGTACCAGGTATGTGTGGACTCTTTATAAGTATAGACTATGATAGAACCCCATGAGGAGGTGGTATGAAACAAAGTTCACTCAGCTAAATCAAAAGAAATTAATCTTTTTAAAAATGGTATAGGCGTGTTCCTTGACCCTAAAAGTGTATGTTTATTGACCAAGATTGTGATCCTAAGTGGTATAGAAACTGAGATATTGGTAGATATAAGACTTTACATGATAGCGATCTTAAAAATCCAAGATGGCCGCCATAATCTATCGGGAGAAAGTGGTGCCTACCTTTGTATTGTGAACTTTATTTCTGTCTTAGATTTGGGTTATTTGTGAGGATTGGTGAAGGAGAATTGTACATTTTCTGAAAATCTGACCCATTAATGCAATATTTGTTCAGTTCCAGATGTTGGCTGTCGTACAGCCTGCACCCAGGAGTTGAGGCCACAATGTGGGACGGACGGTGTAACTTACAACAACCCGTGCCTGCTAAAACGGGCAGCGTGTGCCAACCCTGCTGTGAGGCAGGCCTGTAGGGGCAGCTGCCCTTGTACAAAAGGTAGGATTTACCTCAGTGAGAGATCAACTCATTAAGTCATTATTTTAAATGTTTGTTTTAATCTTGTACACTTGCAGGCGTCACTGAAGGATTCATGAATTTATTCGGATGACATCAGGTTTCCACAACCGGTATGTTAGTTAGCTGCTGCAAAACCATTCAAATGTCTGCTAAAATGGTTTTTCAACTATCAGTATATTCTTTTCGTCCAAGTCTAGTATTATGTTTGATGTTAAGTTATTCATTATTTTATTTAAAGTCATAAAACATGTACAGATGTACAGTTGGATCCCTTCATCTGAGACCGTTCAGAATATTTTTTTTTCCATAAATTTAAAAATTAGAAATACCCAACATTCAATTAGTCCCAATATTGCACTTTAGTTCAGCAACACAGCTTAGTTTTATTGATCAAATAATCCAAACTTGTTTAAACATCATTGAAACAATCTTGAGACATGAGATAAACAAAAGCATTTGAATTGTTTTGCATGTGCAGGCTTCTGTAACTAGATGATAGGATGATATAGTCCTAGTTTAGATGTAGGTCACTCAGTCAGTAGTGTTAGTAGTACCCAGAGACTGGGCCCATAGTCTGGTGTTAACTGGTAGGTGGTGGCAAATTAGATATTGTGTAGCTACCTTAGTTAGAGTAATCTTCCTAGATTTTTTTTGATTTTTTTTTTGATCAATTGATTTTATTTCAGTTATCCTGCCAATGCAGCATATAAAATACTAATGCTCTTGTGATGCCCGGATAAGCATAATATTTCAAGTGGTTGTTCCTTAGTTTAGTAGTGTTTTAGGGGATTTCTAACAATTTTCTGTACCACTAATCTTCCTAGACTAATAGCTCTAGTCATTCCGTGTCAGCAGGGGTCGAGGAGGTAAATGGTTGTTTTCACATTGTGTGACATTCTATTCTTCATTGAATGAGTGGAAGACAATTTTCCTGATAACCTGATAAATGTCCTCCTTTTCCCTGTGATGTGATAATATTTGCGCTATTCACATGACGTTATGTGGGTCAGATTTTCAGAAAATGTACAATTGGCAGCTGTAGACATTTAGTAAATTCTGCTAAATTAGGTTGCAATTTGGTCAATACTAGGTAAATTCCTGTATATTTGGCTTTGTGTTGATTCTAGCAATCTGTTTGGTTAGGTTGAACTGTATTTTTAACTTTATTTTCGTCTGAAATTTGAGTTATATAAGAGGATTGGTGAAGGCGAGTTGTACATTTTCTGAAAATCTGACCCACATGTCTGCACCTTCAAGCCATCATTTCAATGAGTAGTAGATCCTATTTCAATAAGATCTGAACGTGCCAGAAGCAGCGATACTTCAATAACTCCTATATATGATGCCAATATATGCCTAATTCTGCTCATCTTTCCCGCTAGGTCCGCCTGTGAGTGACTGTATCCGGTTGTGTCCCTCCACCTACAGCCCTGTGTGTGGGACTGATGGAGTGTCGTACGCCAACAAGTGCAACCTGGATGTGGCGGCCTGCAGAAACCCCTCCATCACTCTCTTCTGTGAGGGCACATGTGGCTCCCTCTTTACTGGACAATAGAAACCCCTCCATCACTCTGTATCTGTGGCTCCCTCTTTACTGGACAATAGAAACCCCTCCATCACTCTGTATCTGTGGCTCCCTCTTTACTGGACAATAGAAACCCCTCCATCACTCTCTTCTGTGAGGGCACATGTGACTCCCTCTTTACTGGACAATAGAAACCCCTCCATCACTCTGTATCTGTGGCTCCCTCTTTACTGGACAAGAGAAACCCCTCCATCACTCTGTATCTGTGACTCCCTCTTTACTGGACAATAGAAACCCCTCCATCACTCTCTTCTGTGAGGGCACCGGTGGCTCCCTCTTTACTGGACAATAGAAACATATACTCTGTACCACAATGCTCCCCCACACACCTAGGGATTCTGAAATGGGTGTCTAATTTTTCTTGTCGCTACCGAAAAACAGCAATTGTCATTTGTCACTAAGAAAATTCTTTTGTCGTTTGTCGCTATATTTACGTAAAACAGCCGAATTTTTGTCGTTAAGGTCTTTGTTGATTTGTCAGGCTAAGAAAGTCTCTTTGTCATTTGTCACTAGTTGCCTTTGAAATTTGTCAATCTAAGAAAGGGCCGTGTTGATTTGTTGAATTAAAGCCTCAAGAGCCCTACACTTTCTCCGTATATCTCAGTCTACAATCAGGCCTGATAGTGAGTGCTATCAGGGAGGTATATACAGAGGGAGTGGAAGCCATGATTACGTGTGTCCACCAAATAGTTTGGAGTAATGCCACTACTACTACTAGTGCCAAATGTATGTGTAGGCTGGGGTGTAGGCAGGCTATCCGGGTAGGCTATTTGTTATGATCATATGGTGGTAATAGCATCAACAACAGCACTGCAGCGTCACCTGGCATACAGTGGCTACACCATATACAGGACACGCATGGTCTGCTCGAATAAGTCTGCCATAACTACTCCCTCTGTATATACCTCCCAGGTAGCTTTGATTGCCCTTTTCCAGCAATAGCATACTACTGACACACTTATAAATAGTTGGCGCTAGTAGTAGTAGTGGCAGAACTCCCAACTATTTGGTGGACACACATCAACCCTGTAACCCCTCTCTGTGTATATACCTGAATGATAACGATTGTATTATACCAGTAGATTGTGGTCACCAAAGAATAATATTGCCACTCACTAGTAAAAATTCTCACTCATTCATAATCTACACACCATTTCTAAAGTCCAGAATTCATAAGATTATTTTTACCGGCTGAAAATAGACATTTCAACATCATACTCTGGGGTGATTTATACAGCATACTTGCTTACTTTTGTCAGCATGACCATAGTACAGTGTTGGACTATAATATATGTATAATGCCTTATTTCCGGAAGTGTACACTTTCGGTAAGATATCAAATTCCTACACTAATAAAGGGGTGCTTCTGACTGCCTAAGGGGTGCTTCAGACCTATGGGGTGCTTTAAACCTAAGGGGTGCTTCAGACTGCCTAAGACATTTTTTTTATTTTACCCCATACCTTCCCCATCTCTAATCCCCCAATTACTTCACATGAAGTGATTAACTGGTATTTCACTACCTTAATTATATCAATGTCTAATTGTACATCTACTGATCAGACTGCCTAAGATATATTTCTTTTTATTTTAACCAATACCTTAACCATCACTATGGCAGTTTTGTTCCACTTTGTCCTTTTATTTTTATTTCTCTGACATCGGAACGGGCACCACAATGTTGATTCCTTCCGCCTGCCTAGTTTGCTGTGAATATTCTGGTAATATGTTACATACATTAAGCTTATTAATGATATGCAACCACTTGTGTATATAGGTTGGATATTTAGCTGTTGGTATAATAGCTGTTGATGTATATCAGGTGCTTGTTAACACTTGCTAATCACGAGTGTAATTACGGTGTACACAATAACAGGGTAATATTGTATATATTCTATCTTTCTGGGTTTGGCAATAAATGGAACAATGAGTGAAAAAACGTTAGCCGTTAATACGACTGTACGTTAATGTTGAGTAACCACAACTATAGAGATTGTTGCCTTGTCCATATATAGGTGAAGTTATCAGAAAATGTACAATAGGGGATTTGCATTGCTGCCATTTTGATTCTTGATTCGCATGGAATTATGGGATTTATGTTACAGTCTAAAATCTATAGAAAACATTCATACAAGCTATGATATTGAATTGAATTGAATTGAAAAATACTTTATTTGTCTAGGTTTGTACATAAGCATACATAAGTAGAGTAGACAAATGGGTGAGCTCGACTTCTGGATAAAATCCAGGTCTTACAGTCGCCACCTGGTAGTAGAAAAAGTGAACTAAACTATTGATATTGAAAACAACCTTGCAATTTTCGTTTAAAATGTTGCCAAATATTTGTAAGTCAGATTTCAACTGAATCAATCCCAGCATGCACTCCAGTACACATGCGCAATGAGACATACAAATCCCCTATTCACAATGTACAATTCCCTTTCACCAATCCTCTCAAATAACGAAAACTTAAGATAGAAATGAGGTTCAAAATACAGTTCAAGATATCCAATAAACCCAGACATATCTACTATTAATCATTTCTCAGCATAATTTAGCATAATTTACTGAAAGTGTAAAGCTGCCGATGTACAGTTCATGACGTCATGACACACGTATACGCATGCGTTCACGTCCCGTCTGAAGTGCGCCTCTCTGTACTGCCACGCCATCTAGCGGTAAGGGGGCGAATCTCTATTATGCAGTGGTGACACCTAGCGTTATTCTCACACACTCCGTCTAATCGTGGCAGTGCTTGGGGTTACACGTCAGTCAGGCGATCCATGCTCCAACTACGGCATCACATTAATAAATATGTTCATTCACGCTTGTGCCTGATCTTGTTAATAAGGGGATAATTGTTGCATGCCATTTAGAGTCCATTTTGCATTGAACATTGACAATGTGTGCTCGACTTAAAGCAAGAATAAGGAGTTATAGCTATAATGTATTTCTAGCTGTTCCAATCAAGGCCCGGAGCCTCTCAGATCAGATGAGAACGGTCTGTCAGTGATTGGACGCCTACCGCACTAATGGCTTTTCTGATCCTGGAATAGGCGTCTTAATGAGATTCTCATGGCATTTAGCGGTCTTAATGGGATTATAATGCGTTTTGTGGTTTCGAGCGAGAGGCTTTCCCTCAGTTTGGAGGGACTCTTTCAACTCTGAGCCTAGACTTGGGCTGTCTCCAGTGACTTTTAATTTGTTGATATAATACAAACCTCAAATGTGAAACTTTCTGAAACTGATTTGTAAGGAGCACCACTGCCATCTATAACACATCACATATTGTGATTAATTCATTTGATACTAATTAATGTAATTAATAGTGTGCAAAATGATACTGTAATACTGCATTTGTTTTGTTACTTTTAATTGGTTCATGATGTGAATAAACGTTATTTTATACTGCATTTTGTACAAATAAACACTGGGAAACATAAAACATTGTCGTCTCTTTTGTTCTGGGTTATAGTTACCTTCCCCAGCGATAGAATTTCATTATTTCATTCAATTCAATTCAACTCAAAATATTATTTATTTGCGCCTAAACATGACGTACAAATAGGAGCCATGCATCAGAAAAGAAGTTCTGTTATTCAAGAATGGTCCTTGACTACTGAGAAGGATAATTTAGTTTCAATTAAAGTTTGTAAAGAAAAGTAAGTTACTGATTGCTAACCTAAATACCTAGACTGCATTGGTAAAAGATAAATGTCAGAATAAGATCTAGTGTCAGAGTAAATCAATTATAAATTAATGCGACTGACATCGGGAGTAAGTGAATATTGTTGGGCCCAACATCCAGCACGCGGATTTCATTTAAAGAAATACTATCGAACGCCAAAGTAATTAACATGGACCAATACCTGAGCCTATTATTGTTCGTAATCAATTATTAATTTCATATTATTTGCCAATAAATCAGTCAATATTGTAAATAACATGTGCTAATCCCCTGAGCATAGTGTGTTAGTGAGACGTGCAATCAGGGGCAGCTAATTATAATATCTGGGTCAGCGTGACCTAGATAGAGTGCAGTTGTTCCTTTGTGAGGTGCTCAGTGAGTGTTAATGGTTGCGTGATGCACCGCCAGATGGCAGGTGTGAGTCACTCCAGCATAACACCGTAATTAAAGCTCCAGCCCCAAGATAGCCTCACCAAGTTTACTCATATTATTATTGTGACTTATAGCACTGAATTTATCAATATTCTGCTGGCAAAAAGTAGAAAATCTTATTAATCAATGTTAATTTAAGCTGCATTCTCAGCTATCAACACAAAATAATCTGCATACCAAGTTTACTCATAGTACTATTGTTTTTATATTATTAATAATTTATATTTTTATACAGCAAGAAAGCCTTTTGTCAAAACCAGTGCTCACGGGGTGGACCATGCTATTCTGCCTGGGGCTGTCTCTACTGTCCCTCTACTGAGAGAGGGACATCGAGGTATATAGATCTACTACATGTATCCATTATACTAACTGAAGCAATTATGACTTATGAATTCATCAATATTTTGCAGACAAAAAGTAGAAAATGTTATCAGTCGATGTTGATTAACTGATGATCCAGCTTTAAAGAAAGACAGAAATAAATAAAGAAATAAATAAAGAAAGAAAGAAAGAAAGAAAGAGAGAAAGAAAGACAAACGTGGCAAGAAGTGGTCCTGGCAACAAAAGGCTACAAATTGATCAGAGAGAGTGGGATAAGTGAACACAACCCTTATATATAGACAGTGCATGTCTTCTTGAACTGTTTCTTTTATTCTAGATAATTCTACACATATAAAGCGTTTTTTTTTCCAATTCAGGAGATATCCTCATCACCAATATCCAAATCACGATGGAGGACAAATCAATGTACATTATAATTTTAGTATAGAGTCAGTTACTGATAGTTGCTATATTTTCCACCAGATGACGCCACTGTCCCTGGTCGGCGTCCCTGGCAACGGATCCTGTTGTTTAGCAACACCTGACGCCTCTAGCCCGACGCTTGTAACCCTCCTCTTACCTGGTCACGCTCCACTGCCCCTCAGCCCAACCTCCATGTCCTCTCTACCTGGCTGTGCCTTCCACTGGATCTCCCCCCTGGCCACTTTCTCCCGCCGAAAACCAGGTCAAGCAGACGTTTCTATGACAACTTGTGACGCTCTGTTTGGTAAGGGTGGCGGGAAGAGTAGGGCAGTGTGGGAGGGAGGGGGGTTGAGGGAGCGTGACGGAGGGTGGGGGAGGGGGGAACAATCAGCAGATCCTAGCCGTGCCAGTCACGGCGGCAAGAGGAAGGGGAGGAGGGTAATAGTCTGTCCCCTCCTACCTCCCCACACCTCCTCCTCCAGCACCTCCTCCTCCTCCTCCTCCCCGTCCTCTCTCCATGCATGAGCGCGTGTTTCAGGTAGCGTGGAAGGGGGGAGTGTTTGCCAGACTCATAGCCCAGTGCAGGAATACACTTCCACAAGGCAAAGAGCGGCACACCCTGTGCTTGCCCCCGTCTCTGCCCTCCACGGACAATCATACCGTAGCAGACGACATTTTCGCCGGCCCTTTGAGCGCCTTGTCGCGGGGAGGTTGACGGCGGCGCACCGGGCTCGTTCCCGGACAGATTATCCCTCAGGGACCGACATGACAATGGATCGTATTTCTTCCAAAACTAAGGTAGGACCGATTTATGATTAAATGAACTGATTAATATGTTTTAGCGGGTTAGAATATGAGCGAGAGATAACGTATGATATCGGGGAGGAGAAGGGCTGGGAAGATCAAACCACTGACCCCACGTTGATAAAAGAGCTTAGAAAAGTTATTCCCAAACATCACATACGGATACAAACTATCAGAAACGATGGAGGACATATCAAGGAACACTTCTGCAAGATTCCAGTCAATTTGCCCGATTTTAACACATTTTATAAAGCCTGGGAAGTATAGCTTATGATCAGGGCTGTCTGGGTTGGGGGATCAAAACTGTAAAAGTGGATCGTGCAGCGAGCAAACGGAACGGAACTAGGACAGGTTTGCTGCACCCGTTCTGAGGTAGGACAGGTGGGCCCAGGTAGACCATTGCCTCACCTGTACCTCACTCTACCTCACCTGTAATGCATAGTTTGCCTCCTGGGCCTCAACCAGACCTGGGCTGGGGGAGCTTGTGTTTAAATATTAACCACAGATTTAATATTCGGGTATCAATTAGAGTTCATTGAACCAAGAATGCATAATTACAGCATGTGTTTCAGTGTTTGATCAAGCCTTCATGTAATACATACAATCTCGACCTGCTATAGCCATGATATGTACTGATGTATCGTCCCTATGCACCGGTGTGCTGCGGTAATTATGATACCAGAATGTTCGAGTAATTGAATTGTTAGAGTGGTAGCATGGGTTGTGCTGAATCTTACCATTCCCTTTGTGATTTATCGTTTTTATTGTATGGTGGAAAACCATGTCAATGAGTAAAACAATGAAATATTTAATTAAGACATGACCTAATTAATTAGCATGTGGGACATTAATCAGGGTTTGGCGGCAAATGGATAGGATGAGCTTGGTATATCTTATATAGAAACTACAGCGTGTATATACATATATTGCAGCGTTATATTATCATATACATGACACATTTGTCAGTTGTGCAAATTCCAAAAAAATAATGAGGTTTGATATACATTATATTATATTCATATATTATATTCAATATGTATTATATATGTGTGCACATATGATATAGTTATATATACACTTGTGTACATATGTGTACATATTGAAATATATAAATGTATACATTATACGTGTTACAATGCGCATACATACACGTACATGTGTCGTGTCTGTTAATCCAGTGAAACTAACTCACACGTAGGGCGGGGTCATACTTTACACAATAACAACATCAACTCGTGAAAACATTAGATACAACCACAATTAATTTCTTTCTTTGGTCCCTAATCACGCCTCCGCTGTTGATGAGTGTAATAAATAGTGGCAGTATTCGTGCACCCGGCCTCCTACACACTGTAACATGGGGAATACACATGTATAGTTCAGTACGTAGGGACATATATATAGTAGGGGCCAATGCACATGGAAATGTACAATCAACCACTCTAGGACTAGGCTCAAAGTTTAAGAAGTTCCTTCAAATTGAGGGAAAGCCTTTTGCTACAAACCACAAAATGCCATTATAATCCCATTAGGACCGCAAATTATCATTATGATCTCATAAGGATGCCTACTCCTGGACCAGAAAAAACATTAGCGCAGTAGGCGTCCAATCACTGACATACCACTCTTATCTGATCTGAGAGGTTAGAGCCCAGACTGGTAGTAATATTCAGATATACCTAGTATTCATCATTTTCAGCAGAATGTAATGAATGTATATGGGTCAGATTTTCAGAAAATGTACAATTGGCAGCTGTACACATTTAGTAAATTCTGTTAAATTAGGCTGTAATTTGGCCAATATTAGGTAAATTCGTGCATATTCAGCATTGTATTGATTCTAGCAATCTGTTTGGTTAGGTTGAACTGTATTTTGAACCTGATTTTTGTCTTAAATTTGGGTTATTTGAATGAATTGGTGAAGGTGAATTGTACATTTTCTGAAATTCTGACCCATAGGGCAGACAATGGTGGGTCAGGGTATTAACAAATGTACAATTCGTCTTCACCAATCTTCTTAAATAACCCAAATTGAAGACAAAAATGAGATTCAAAATACAGTTGTCCTTTTCCTCTAAGGTTGACCAGATTTTTTAAAAAAGACTGCAGTGCTAAATTTACCCACACGTTATTTGTTCATCATTTTCAGCCCAATTTAGCAGAATTTAATCAATATTTTAACTAGTATCCCAGCATTTTTTCCATATATTTGTAGCTTTATTCAATTTAGGGTAGCGGTGTTGATTCCTACGTTTTGGATCAGAGTCAATCGTTCAAATATAATAAATATGTATAGGGCTGATGATTGTACAATTGTTGGTGACTTGTCCCAGGCCAGGTAGGGAGAGGACGGGTTGGCAGGGCCGGGGTAATTACCTCAGACAGTGAGGGGGTACAATAGTACCAGGTCGCGCATACACCACCACGACTCGTGATCGTCAGGCCAACCTGAGCGATAATATAAGTACAGCAGCACCATTCCTCCACCTCGTCACGAACACCGGCCGCCGCAAGTGCTGTATAGTACTACTATAAAACAGATTAATAAAAACTGGGACTTTTTCTTGCTGTGGCTTGCGGCCAGTGAGGAGGAATCCAGCTTGTATCAATGGGAGAAGGGGAACGCCAGGGGAACGCAGCGGTCGCGGCTTCCTATTGGTCGCTGGAGCGTGTTGCCTCCACCGCAGATGCGGATGTGGATGTTTTCTCCACTAGAGGGGGGTGCGGGGGGTTAGGGTGACTTGACCTCTGATACACACTTCATGTACACTCAATTCATGATCAATCCATCTTAGAGTAATATTACTCTAAGAATCCATTTGGAATATTTGCTAGATTTGCCAATTTTCTTTCCAGCTATGTTTCAATCAATTCATTTGTTTGACTCAAAGACATGAAATTGTCCTTAGATGAACGTAAAATATGTATTTAAAAGATTTGTTGTTAGTTTAAAGGTGTGCATACACAGCTAGGTAGATCTAATTTTTACTTAAAAGTAATATTGGTAATAAAAAACATGATAACATGAAAAGCAAAACGGTCTAATGTAGATCAAGAACACTTAGATCTAAATTTATTACCCCTAGATAAAAGAAGACAAAAACATATAATAAATTTAAGCCACTTCATGGCTAATGATGAAAACCTTTTGGATAATAGAAAACTATCTACTAGAAGTCATGTTAGGGGCAGAAGAAATTTAAAATTATTACAGCCAAAATTCACAAAAACTGTAAACTCATTTACTTATAAATCTGCAAAATACTGGAACTCTCTTGAAACTGCTGCTCACCAGGTACAGGACAGAAAATCATTCGGCAGGTTTATAGATTTGTGTTTGAGTGAAATTGATGTATTGTAGACCACTATATACTGTGGCATCTTTGCATATGTGTGTCATTATGAGTCATTTGTGCTGCTTGGTCTGGACCTACCATTATTACTGTTTCTACTGCTATACCTTGTTTTGTTCTATGTTTTTACTACTGATGAATTCATTAAACTGCTTCAGATAGATTGTCATTAACTGTTAGCTAGATACATGAGCAGTTGAAGTTTATTGTCTCTGCTCCTGTTGCTATGAACTGCTTCTTATATTAACTAGATACTACTAGATTAGATATTAGAAAATAGCTCTAAAGTTTATTTTTAGCATAGAAATGTAAAATCAAAATTATTCTTTCTTGGTAGGAACTAGTCAGGAATCCGTTGGAAGACCTGGAAGTCACCTTTCAGATACGGGGCTCCTTTTTGTACACCTTTCTTGTATAAATAAAAAATGCTTTGAATTGAATTGAATTGAATTGAATTGAATAATAAATAATAATAGAAATACTAATAATACCGCCCCCCATTATGCCCCCCTCCCCAACTCCAGTCCTGAATGTTCTAAATATCGTCTGCTAGAATACCTTCACGAACCAATCATATCTTATGTACCAAAACGAGGCCAATGTGAGCTTAGGTGTAAACAAGTCTAAATCCGGGTCTTCCCGGCTCCTTGTGTGTATTTCCTGGTGCAATAATAACACCAGAATAGCACTCAGCTGACTTACTGATGGCACGAATCAACGTGTGGGTATTTTAACATAAAGAATTGAATGCCTAAACTTGTCATGTTTTATACATGAAATCGTGTTCAATCAAATTTATTGGATGGCTCAAATATAATGCGTAGTATATACATGTAATTATAAAAGGATGGAATGTGTGGTTTTCAGTATCTACATTAGAACATCTGATGGGGTAACAGTAGCAGTGGAAGTTTCATATATTAGTCTAGGCCCAAAGTTGAGAGAGTCCCTTCAAACGGAGGGAAATCCTCTCGCCTTAAACTGCAAAGTGCCATTATGATTCCGTTAAGACCACAAAATGACATTATAATCCCATTAGAACGGCGAGTCCTAGGTCAGGAAAACGATTACCGAAGTAGGCGTCCAATCACGGGCATACCATTGACAATAACTTGATCTGAGGGTATGGACCTAGACTGATATGACCTTTATTATATTTCTGTATTTCTGGCTTAGGTCGACCTGGAAGAACTGTTCTGTGACGAACTGTGACAAAAGGACTGTAGCCTTTTCATGTATTCAATGTATTCAATGATTACATAAAATAACAATTACAATATATTTTTAAAAGACCTTCTTCTTCATAACATATATAAAGACAGAGTTCAAAAGCTGGTCAGTGAACCAGTACTGGCCAGTACACTGTCACCTATTCACACAGACATGTATAGCATACAAATTCGGTGCAAAATTCAATGTGCATTTGACAGACATTCAAATGAAGACGAAGACCAAGCTAAAACTGAATAAGCCCATTCATGTTGGATTTAGCATACCACATTATTGGACCTATGGAGTACCTTGATATATGATTTCCATTATTATTCCTATATCTAAGTCACGTATGAGATATGCACGATAGAGTATAGTTAGTGTAGCAGCCCCACTGTCTGTCTACCAACCTTTTTGACATTAATTCAATTCAATTCAAATTATTTTTTATTCATACAAATGAGTTGTACAAAAAGAAGTCCCTGATTAATACATTGGTGACAATACACATATATTGATGAACTTTTGCCATAGATTCACAACAGCAGATTTTACAAGTTACCTGAAGGGTATCCACGATGACCTATACTGTGTGAAAGATAACAAACTGAATATACTGCTATACTTCCAGGTATAAACATAACCAAGCATGATTCAGACAGGGTTGAATCAGAAGATTACAAGTGGTTGATATCATTAATAACTCAATTAACAAATGACTGCCAGGAATTGGAATAGCGTTATTGGTAGATTAAGCTTTATGGAATCGACAGAAACATAAGGTTTCCATGGAAACTTCACAGAAGATCTCTCCTGCTCTGTTCATGCACTGATTTCCTCTGCTAGAGGTTGACCTGGTTTGTAGGCCATCGACTATAGGCCAAGATCGTGTTCCCTGGGCTACGTTATTGTATTTATTTGTAAAAAAAGAGAAATGGTATAATTGCGTTGGCGGGGAAATTTCTTACTTTTTAGCTGAGGTTTTGGTGTTAAATGGTGGGCGGTTATGGGCCAGATTGTTAGAAAATGTACAATTAACAGCTCTATACATGTAGTAAGTTCTGCTTAGTAAGGCTGATACATGATAAATACCAGGTATATCTGAGTATATTTGGTATCATGTTGGTTTGATATATCTGTTCTGTTATGTTGTATTTTGAGCCTTATTTTTGTGTTAAATGTGGGTTATTTGAGAGGATTGGTGAAGGTGAATTGTACATTTGCTGAAGATCTGACCCATGCTATAGGCGGGGTGGGGTAACAGAGACTAATCTGCTGGTGCGGTGGTGTACGTATATTGTGTCCAAAGTCTCTATGTCTAAAGTCTAAATGTATCCTAACCCACTCCCACGCTAGAGGCCATTATTATGTCAATATTTATATAAACATTATAATCCTATTCCCACCCCACCCCAGTTCCACAATAAGGGATTTCCAGAGCTAACATGTTGGAATTAGGGGCTTGTATGCCAGAGTAAAAACTGGAAAAAGTATTCAGCGTGCAATATACATCAGTCCTCGCATGTATTATACATGATATGTATATATATTATGATCACCCATGTATCTCTCCCATCATGCAATTGGAACCCATGGATTATTTATAGGCGAAAAAATTACTGTTGAAATGATTCTGTCTAATTTTGATAAAGATGCTGCTTAATATTTGTACGTCAAATTTGATCAAATTTGAATCAATATAGATGATTGTGACCAAGGGTAAATATATGTCTGTTCTGTTTGACATATGTGATGTGTTTCAGGAAAATGAGTCATAAGTCGCAAAATTGATATTTTTCAAAGTATTTCTTTCACAGGATCACATCATTGGAATGTTCTTATTATTGGAGGGTTTATCACTTATAGTTATATCAATCGATGTATCAAATTTCATTACAATCTATGTAATATATCCTTTCGTTTTAAAGGTCCTCATATGGACTACATTTAGTTACTTTACTGTTTATTGACCCCCAGAAATATTGGAAACTTTTTTTTAAAAACGAAAATATCAAACTTAAAATCTAGAAATACTTATTAGATTATTAGACTGTTTACTATCATTAGAATCGGCTTGATCTCATCTTTTCAAATATGGGGATATCTCAAAAGGTATTTTTTGCGACTTATGACTTATTTTCCTGAAACACATCACATATTAGATACACGATATTGCTAGTTGACGCAGGTGAATTGTACATTTGCTGACGCCCAACCCATCATTAGAGTCTAACAATTCCACAAATATACTGGAATTCAAGCTGGGAAGTGATCAGTTTATCAGACTCGACCATTTCTCCTGATTAATAATTAAAGAGAATAAAACAAACACAGCATATTGCACCTATCTGGGTCACCTCCTTACACTTCATTGTACACTGATTGAAGTGAAAGAATGTTAATAGGCTATAATAGTTATTTATTTATGAATGAGGGGGATCAACACAGGCCCCCAATTACCCCCCGTCCCCCCACCTTCCACCCCCCGCCCCCACACACGACCTTGTTACACCCCTGTGTAATAAACCCTGAAAGAACACATATGGGTCAGACTTTAAGAAAATGTCCAATTGGCAGCTGTACACATTTAGTAAATTCTGGTAAATTAGGCTGTAATGTGGTCAATTCTAGGTAAATCCGAGAATATTCGGCATTGCATTGATTCTAGCAATCTGTTTGGTTAGGTTAAACTGTATCTTGAACTTTGTTCTCGTCTGAAATTTGGGTTATTTGAGAGGATTGGTGAAGGTGAATTGTACATTTTCTGGCGATTTCACCCTGAGAGCACACATGAATGTGTCCATTGTGGTGAAACAATGTAAAATGTGTCAATGGGTCTGTGCACCATGCGCCCCTTGTGGGTGCACGATGAACTAGTGCTGCAGGCCTGCACCACATCACACAGACTAAAGTACTCAGGCTTATCTAGGTCCAAAGTTGAGAGAGTCCCTTCAAACGAAGGTAAAGCCGCTGGCCTCAAACCAAAAGTGCCATTATAATTCCATTAAGACCGCAAAACGTGGTCATAATCCCATTAGAACGGTGACTCCTAGGCCAGGAAAGCCATTGGTGAAGTAGGCGTCCAATCACTGACATACCATTGTTATCTGATCAGAGGGTTTGTACCTGGACTGTACCACAATGGGCATAACCTAACCCTCGGGGCTGGGGTGTACTACTACGATATCTACAGCTCAGTCTAGTAGTCTCCACACAGAGAAACCGCAACATGTCATTAATAATTAAAATCGCATTCAGACGCCTACTCCAAGGCGGGGAAAGCCATTAGCGCAGTAGGTGTCCCATCATACCATTCTTATCTGATCTGTGAGCCTAGTATAGTCTGTTCTATTACTATTATATCACTACTATTTCCAAAGACACAGAAGTATTTCAGTTTCCATTTATCAGTCATTAGTTTGTTATTTATGGGTCAGATTTTTTGAAAATGTACAATTGACTTCACCAATCCTCTCAAATAACCCAAATTTAAAAGAAAATTAGGTTCAAAATACAGTTCAAGATAACCAGACAGATTTATTGAATGAATACAATACAGCATACACTCAGAGAAACCCAGTATTTATCAATTTTCACTCTAATTTAGCAGAATTTGAGTAGAACTGTAGATTGTACATTTTCTAAAAATCTGACCCTTAAAATACGTCCTGCCGGTTAGCAAAGCAAGTCACGACCCTGAACAACAATTCGTGAGGAAATCAGAGAAATATATAAGAAAAACATCAGAGGTCTATACAGATTCAAATCTTACAAACTGAAAAAACAAGACGTCAAATAAATAATGTTGATAGATAATTTTGGTATTAATTTGTTCCTGGTCCTACTCTCCTGGGTAAGACCATAAAGTGCCTTTCTGTCTCTTTGTCTCTGTCTCTCTCTCCCTTCTTCTCTATCGCTATTTCCTAGGTATGATCATAAAGTGCCTCCCTCTCAGCTCTCCCGCCCTTGATATAACCACCTAAATGTGTTGATAAGGGCGTAAAGCAACCACACTCACTCACTCACTCATTAATTTGTTCCCTAGTCATATGAAACAAAGCTAGAATTCCGCGCTAGACTGATACAATCTATCTTATAATATAGGTCCCATTTCTCACCTACTGTTAACTGGAATTGTAAACCTTGTAACAGGTGAAGACATGGTCTATAGAGGCAGGAAATCCAGTATAAAGTGACACGTTGTAAGGCCGCGATCTGTAGAGCGTGGCGGGAAACACCGCCTGTACGGTGGCGCCTTCTGTGGCAACTTGCGGAACTAAAGCAGCAGCAGGCAACAGGCGATACAACAGTCCATGATACTATAGCGGTAACAGTGGCCGGGTGTTGCAACCTGTATCAGTTGTTGCAAACATACTGTATAGTACTATCTATGGTTGTTACCGATAACTGCCGTAATCTAGTCCCACACATACACCAACCCCCTTCAAACATGCTCAAATACTACAGCTGTATGGACACGTTTTACTATAGTGAGTGAGATTGGTTGCTTTACGCCCTTATCAAACGTTTTACTATATATAGGGCTGATAAATAATGATTTCTGAGAAGATGCCCCCCCCCCCAATCCCAGCTAATCTAGTTGCATCAGTATCAATTGGGAACGTTCTGTTTCTGCTGATGTCATGTTCTACAATAGCTATAGGATGGAATGGTTGGACGCTGGTAGACAGTTCCATGCTGAATAGCACTCAATCAATAACCCCATACAATCAACATGAATCAATAAGTCAATCGCTAGTCTATCTGATAATCCCCCATCCCCCACAAGAAGTACACTACCATGAGGCACACTCCAATCTGTCATGTTTATATCATTGTTTATATCAATCTGACATTCAAAAAGCATTAGCAATTCTTTTTGAACAGAATTTTTTATTCAGGTAGCTTTACAAATTCATCACATGAATGGTTACCAAGCTGAATATATATATCCTGACAATCTTATTATTGGAACAGCCGTAAAATTAATGGGCAGATACAAGGAAGTTTCCTTTATATAATAAATGGTTTTAAGAAAATATAGGCCACAATAATCATGGTTTTTATTCAATCCCTGATTGCTGAAAGGAGGCATTGTCCTACTGGCGCGTTTGGACATCCCTATCGGGAAATGTAAACCCAGTGGAAATAATGTCCTCAACAATAAATGTAGGAGGTTTTCAGAGCCTCTCGTTGAAGGTTAATCTTGCTTCTAAAGGCTATAAAACCGAATATGAATGTGAATAGAGAAGAGAAGCTTTGCCTTGCTCTACTATTGTACCAACATCGTGCCTGAATATCACTACAATGAGAGCAAGAAAATGTCTTCATTTATTCCTCCCCAAGTGATTGCTGAAATGACTATTAGAATGGAGCAACTTATTGTAAAACTTATATTATTTTAGTGGTGGACGATGTCGCTTTCCCCAAAGACTGAAAGCCATTTACTACAATACATACAGCTATTATGTTCAACTTGTTTGCCATGGCGTACATCTGTTAATTATGTTTAGCTTACACTATTACTATTTTGATGCCACAGTCCAGGCCCAAACCCACAGATAAGAATGGTATGTCAGTGATTGGATGCCTACTTCACTAATCGGTTTCCTGGACCAGGGCTAGGCGTTATAATGGGATTATAATGACGTAAATAGGGTTTTAAGGGTACTTTGAGGTTTGAGGCGAGAGGCTTTCCCTCCGTTTGAAGGGACCCTCTCATCTTTGGGCCTAGACTGGTCATATTTGGTCTATACAATCCTCATCTATCCAGAAGAGCTGTATTGAGTCTACAGGCCATGATATACAGGCGGTAGATATATGGGTCAGATTTTCAGAAAATGTACAATTGCTAGCTCTACTCATTTAGGAAATTCTGCTACATTAGGCTGAAAAATGATGAATACTGGGTACATCTGAGTATATTCTGTATCGCATTGATTTAAAGTATCAGTTCTGTTATGTTAAACTGCATTTTGAAGCTAATTTTTGTCTTAAATGTGGGTTATTTGAGAGGATTGGTGAAGGCGAATTGTACATTTTCTGAAAATCGGACCCATATACATATCTTTGTGAGGATGTTTTCACTATACAGTAGATCCACTCTACAGGATGCGATGTATGGGTTATATTTCAGGTAGTTATTCACCCCTAACTCTACAGGGTAACAAAGGGTTAGACCAGGTACATATACATAAAGCTCAGGTAGCTTGAGGTGGTCTATAATCACGGCCCACCCACACACAGTATAGGTAACCACCGGGCTCTAACCGCAGTGAAACCACTGTTATTAGGTAAAGGTAGCTGTAAGATGTCATGTATTACTGGGAAATAAGTCACAAATGGCAAAAAAAATGATATTTTTCAGATGTTTCTTTAATATTTTATCACAGAAATCCTTGCTCGGAATATTTCCATTTGTAGGGTTATAGGCGTTGCTTGTAGCATGAATACATGCATCAAATGCCAAGACAGAAGACTGTATATTGAATGTAATTATGCATATCCGAGGTTATTGTAAGGCGTATATTTAACTACTTTACTGGTGATTGATCATTAAGAAACATCGCTAACTTTGTTTTCATGTATAGAGAATATAGAAGTTAATATCTATGTCCTTCTGTTTACCATCCTTGCAATCCGCATGATCTCATCTTTTCTAATATGGTGGTATCTCAAAATCCATCTTTGTACGACTCTGTGTTCTGTAACCCATCACAAATAGTCCTCATCTAGGAAACTTTTATTCTAAATAAAGTTTGTGTACTTAAACAGCCTTTGTACCTTTATTAGTTACCCTTTTTTGTTATTCAATAAAAGAAGATATTGAAGTTACCTTTGTTTTTATTAAACATAATTTCATACATAACATGCCATTTTCAGGCATTCGGATCAATAATGGTTGATGGAAATTATAATATACTTACCAATGAAGGTTATTAAATAGTGTCGAGATATAGTTACATGATATTTATATTTAAATATTCTTTATTCAGTGGTTATGGTTTGACACAAGGGTAGGGGACATGTGTATCACAGGTATTCCTTCCATTAATTCTAAGCTCCATGACACTTATATAATACATACATTGATACATATGGTTAATTATGCCTAATTAAAGCATCCGTGCCTTAATAGATAATGTGTACTACCAGTGATATAATGTTTCTGGGTACAAAGGTACTCCTGGCGGGACTTTCATTAGACAGATGGTGCTCGCTTCTTTACACAGTAATTGTATTTTAATATGATAGAAATAAATAGGAGGACATCTTGTAAGACATATATTGGGGGGGGGGGGTGATTTAGTTGACATATTTATACATAGTTAGCAATATTTTCATGGACAAATGCAAGGATCTTTTCACCAGTATAATACCCTGTATAAATTACATCTAGAAGTTAACGGCATGATGGGAAAAAAATCTTGTTATATGGTTACATAAAACACATATTATTTACATCTGATCCTAGCTATTCCATGCTGAATATAACATGTGTTCTATAGCTATTGCACTGACATACAACTGCCACATTTCCATACGAATGGAGATTCAAAATGGTGGGCATGCAAACCCCCTATTGGATCAGATTTATAGAAAATGTACAATTGGCAGCTGTACACATTTGGTAAATTCTGCTAAATTAGGCTGCAATTTGGTCATTACTAAGTACAATTTGAGTATATTCGGCATTGCATTGATTCTAGCAATCTGTTTGACTAGGTCGAACTGTATTTTAAACTTTATTTTCGCCTGAAATGTGGTTTATTTGAGGGGATTTGTGAAAGTGAATTGTACATTTTCTGGTGACTTCACCCTATTGCTTGTAAAAATAATAAATAACTGACCCAAACTACCATTAGTGAAAAAGATGTCACATGTTTAATGTGGCTAGACGTGATATAATTTTAAAATATCTAAATTCTTTTTTTTAATATCTAAATTCTTTTTTTAAATATCTAAATTCTTGCGGATGTCTCTGGACCAGACTCCAAGCACTGGTGAATTATTGGAGTAATTCCCGCCCGTCTAAACTAAATGTACACATTTAAAAACTTCCTTTCAACATTTAAACACTTCCTTTCAAGACGAATATGTGCCCAACGTATCAGGTGTGCGGAGAGGCGGAGAGGAATTCATTTCCCTATTTTGTATATCTTAAAGGCGGGTAAATGTCCGATAGGTCATCATTCACACTTTTAGTGAAATGGTAAAAACTGGACAAATTTATTATTTATACATGACATGTAGGTTAATTCCCCTGAAGATGTGCATTTCACTTTTAGCAATATTCTCAAATAACCCAAATTTAGGACAGAAATGATGTTTAGAATATAGTTAAACTTAACCAAATAGATTGTACTGATGCACACAATACCCAATATACTCAGATATACAGGTCTATATTATAGTATTGGTTATATTTCAGTCGGATATTACAAAAGGTACACAATGTGTAGGGCTGCTGATTGTACATTTTCTGACATCCGGACCCACCTGGAAATGCTTTTGATAGAACAGTATTAGGAGGGGGGGGGGGGGGAGTGTGGGGGTGGAGAAGGGCAAGGGGGGGGGGGTAATAGAGTAGTGTAATATTAGATAAACACATATCCTCTTGCATTTATTAATGTATTAAGATAGATTGGATGTAAACATATTAAACCAATTAAATTTCATACAAAATATACTTTAAACACGAATACAGTGGTCTTCTTTAAACTCAAAAAGACAAAGACACACCTCAACTCAGTAAAACCCCCACTGTCTCCCCTATGTGTCCAGGAACCAGTCACATGTAAGAACGTGCAACTTTTCATTAATCCAGGAATTGAGAAAGTGCTGCAATGTTAAATGCCTCCACTGGGTGGAGCTTCTTTACCTCAGGTTATGGTGCCACCTAGCGACCTCTGCTAGCACTATGCTCTACATGTGAAACACAAAAACAGTGACTTTTTACTGCACATTTCCTTGCTGGTTATTAAAAGATGTGGCCAAATTTTAAAAACATTTAAAAATAAATAAAAATGAAATAAAAATATTATACAAGAAGTGTCTGAACATGGATCAGGGCGTCAACACATGTTCAATAGGGGGATTTACATGGCCGCCATCTTGAATCTTGATTCGCATGGTATTATGGGAGTTGTATGTCAGTGTAAAAGCTATAGAAACATGTTATACTGGGATATTTATGACAGTGACTTTATGTAAATGAATAATGTTTAATGTAATAATGTTTTACATGTTTCCAAGAAGGAAGACTTCATGTTTTCCATCATACATTCGTTTTTTATAGATTATTTATACAAGCTAGAACAACTTCCCCATATTTCTAAAACACTCTGTGAAGGCATAAATAAGGTTGCAGTGTGGCAGATGGAGTCTTATGGGGGAAGCTGGGTGTGAATGTGTGTGTATGTGAGGGAGTCAAACAAGAGTCAACGCCCTGAAATTATGTAAAATTATCATATTTTTAAAAAAAATTATTGTACTTAAATGTGAAACTCTTGATACATATCTTCCTAATACATGTATGAAATATGTTGGTCTACTCGCAAACGCACTTTGTAGAATAACACAGATAAGCTTGATTACTGATAGCTCATGCTCCTGGGGCTGATATATCGCCACTGTGGAGAATATATCATTATTATCCTGTCAGTGGAATATGGTAATCTTTAAACTATTACTGCATTTTATTACTTAGTCTTAAATAAATGCAAAAAGGTATGAGTCTACTGGCCAAACCGTGTAAAATAAATAAATAAAAGTAACAACAACAATTGTTGTTGATACATGATTAATAATGGGAACAAGCAATAGTAACACTTACAAACTTGATTAATACAGGCGGGCATAGACAGTCTGCATCTATTATGAGCCAAATATTGTTGCCAATGAGTAACGAGCACAGTTGTGATATAAAATAAAATTCAACATGAGCAGAGCTTTTAGCGCAAGGCAATACCAGATATACTCACGTGTATCTTGTATTTATTACTTCCAGCCTAATCTAGCCTAATAGAGGACTTGCAAAGATGCCATTTTGAATCTAAACGCATGGAACTATGGGACTAATTGTACATTCTAAAATCTATATAAAACATGTTCATGTTCAGCATGGACTATTCATCAATGCTCTAATGTCAATATACATGTGTTATACATGTTTCCATAACACATGCCTCCATCTTTCCCATCATGTTGTACATCATGTGTTTGGTTTCCATGGACCATTTACATAAGCTACGATATTGGTGAAAACATTCTTGCAATTTTAGATACGAATGTTGCCAAATATTTGTATGTCAGATTTTTAGGATTTAACCAACTGCAGTTCACCCCCACTATCCCCCACCCCCTTTAGCCCCCCACCCCACCCCTTTAGCCCCCCCCCCCCACCTCGTAACCCCCTAAACCAATATTGGCCCCGTGCTTCCCCATGTATCAGAATGCTAACCAGTGACGTCACTTAGTATGCTTGCATCCAGACGTGACTATTTATGCTGATAAAATCGTTACAAATAAATGGTTTTATTTGTGTGTTATTTGGCGGAAACTATAATATATATGTCCCGAGCTATCTAAGATCTGACTGGGGGATGTTATAGGGCTGTTGTAGAAAGCTGGCCATGCACGGGAGAGTCTGAGTAACATTCCACTCATATAAAAACAATATCAAATATTTAGGTCTGACATATGGGTCAGATTTTCAGAAAATGTACAATTGAACTTCGCCAATCTTCTGAAATAATACAAATTTTAGACGAAAATAAAGTTAAAAATACAGTTCAACCATACCAAACAGATTGCTATCCAATGTCAAATATACTCGAATTTACCTAGTATTGGCCAATTTGCAGCTTAATTTAGCAGAATTTACTAAATGTGTAAACCTGCCAATTGTACATTTTCTGAAAGTCTGACCCATATAGGAGCCATGGAGGCAGTAAATGACCAATTGAAAGCTCTACATATTTGATAATAGAGGATTTGCATAGCCGCCATTTTGAATCTTTATTCGCATGGAATTATGGGACTAACGGTACAGTCCCAAATCTATAGAAAACATGCCATGTTCAGCATGGGATATTCATCAATGCTCTAATGTCAATATCCATGTGTTATACATGTTTCCATGAAACAAGGCCCCATCTTTCCCTTCATGCATTTAGTTTTCATAGATGATATGATTTTGTTGAAAGCATTCTTGCAATTTTCGATAAAAAGGCGAATTGTACATTTTCTAGCGTCCTAACTCGTATGTACTCAAAGAACATGTATCAGAAAGTATGTCAAATGTTTTTTATTCTGAGAAATGTCAATGTCTCATGTCAATGTCCTCCTAAATTTGCGTTAGAATCATTAAGAAGTACATTAGTGAAACGGAGCATATCAGGCATTAATGGTGGCCGAGGGTCGACAGAACAGCAGAATGGTAAATATATATGGGTCAGATTATCAGAAAATGTACAATCGGCAGCACTACACATTTAGGAAATTCTGCTAAATTAGACTGAAAAATGGTCAATTCTAGGTATATCTGAGTCTATTTGGTTTTGGGTTGATTCAAACAATCTGTTTACTTATGTTGAACTGTATTTTGAACCTCCTTTTTGACTTATATTTGGGTTATTTGAGAGGATTAGTGAAAGTCAATTGTACATTTTCTGAAAATCTGACCCATGTAGATCTGCCGAGTCAACATGTTCTGGTGGTTTCACCCATATATAAATTCAGCAGAAAATGTACAATTCACCTTCACCAATCTTCTCAAATAACCCACATTTCAGACGAAAATAATGTTCAAAAGGCATTTTAACCTAACCTAACAGATTGCTAGAATCAATACAATGCCAAATATACTAGAATTTACCCAGTATTGACCAAATTGCCGCCTAATTTAGCAGAATTTACTAAATGTATACAACTGCCAATTGTACATTTTCGGAAAATCTGACCCATATATATCCGACACTCCAACATTTCTAAAAAACTTGTGCCTCCCATTAGCTTCTGATGAATAGGTTGACACAAATTCACATACAGTATTTGCTTTTTGCTGATTTTTGTGCTCAGACTAATTATACGATGTTAGCCTGGATTACCCCCCAAGGCGACCATCTCGCAGTGGGACTATATGGGTCAGATTTTCAATAAATGTACAATTGACAGCTCTACACATTTAGGAAATTCTCCTAAATTAGGCTGAAAATGATGAATACCGGGTATATCTGAGTATATTTGGTGTCGCATTGATTAAAAGTATCTGTTCTGTTATGTTAAACTGCATTTTGAAGCTCATTTTTGTCTTAAATTTGGGTTATTTGAGAGGATTGGTGAAGGCGAATTGTACATTTTCTGAAAATCTGACCAATATATGACAGGGTCTAATGGTGGGAATTACACCAATTATTTGTAATCTAAATTATGAAAAATATATAAATTATATCGGTCATTTCGCCAGAAATGTTTAATAGACAGGTCTACAGAATATGTAAATGTTAGTAATTAACAATAATTATACATAATGAGTTCAACATATCACTTATTTGCACCTGAAAGTGTACAACAAGGAAACATACATCTGAAGGATCTTCCCCTATGTTCATGGACTAGACTACTGAACTACATATGTGATCCGTTTCGGGAAAATGAATCATAAGTCGCAAAATTGATATTTTTCAAAGTGTTTTCTTCACAAGATCACATTATTAGAATGTTATGATTTTTGGGGAGTTTATCACTTATAGGTATATCAATCGACGTATCAAATATCAGGACAATCTATGTAATATATCCTTTTGTTTCAAAGGTTCTCATATGGACTAAATTTAGTAATTTTACTGTTTATTGACCCCCAGAAATATTGGAAACTTTTTTTTTTCAAAAATGAAAATATCAAACTTAAAGTCTAGAAATACATATTAGATTATTAGACTGTTTCCTATCATTGGAATCGGCGCGATCTCATCTTTTCAAGTATAATGATATCTCAAAATCTATTTTTTGTGACTTATGACTCATTTTCCTGAAACACATCACATATGATAAGAGAAATTAAAAAATGAGAACAAGTGTAATTTGAATAACGATGCATAGATCTATAACCGTCTGAAAGGTGACTTGCAGGTCTTCCCGTGTGTTCCCGGACTGAATTACATTAAGAAAAGAGAAATTAAAGAATGAGAACAAGAAAAATAACTGCAGGTTCTCAGCTTACTAAACATGGGGTGCATTGCACTATACACGATAAGATTGTGTCTTAAAGGCCTCGTAACACCCTCTTAAAGTTACGACTACGAGAGGTTTATGATACGAGGGTTGTTGCATTGTAACTCATGCATCTGAGCGAGTTAAGAGGCCTCTCAGAGGTCTCTCAGAGTACGCGCAGACTAGTCTCAGAAAATAATCGTATATAGTGCAATGCAAGTTACGATAAGAGGGAGTTACGAGGCCTCTAAGAGTGGTTTAACACAGAATCGTATATAGTGCAATGCACCCATAGTGAAATTATAGTACAGTTTATACAGTGTCATGATGAATAGATCTATTACTCCCTGGCACACCACATTTCATATGTAATATTATACAATCTTATACAACATAAAAAAAATAATCATATTATTTAAAATATATTAGTTATATCTGAGTATACTTTGTATTTGAATAAAAAACTGTAACTTTATTTTTAGGCGAATTGTTTTCTGATGACCCATTTACAGTGGGAAGGAGAGTGATATCGTTCATATCCATTTCCATACTTTTTGTTATATTAGATACTGGATACTGCTATATTTCACTTATTTATTCTCACCATAGGCGATGAAATATTATACAATGTCTAGTGGTTCTAAAGATATAAGTTGTTATTGTTATTCCTGTCCTTTCAACCTTTCCACCTACATTCAACTAACTTTAATTGCCTGCTGGTGTATCTAAAGCTTTTATTTATTCTATTTAATGTGTTATTTTATCTGGTATAATATGGTATAATATGGTATAGTATTTCAAAGGTAACTCCAACAGATGTCTTTTCATGCAATATAAAACTTACCTTTATTTGTAATATGATATGTTGTAATAATAAATGATATTCAGTGAAAGCCTCCTCGAGGCAAGGAAGGGATTTTTTCTATACAGGTCAGATTTCCAGAAAATGTACAATTGGCAGCTGTACACATTTAGTAAATTAAGTTAATTAGGCTGCAATTTGGTCAATACTAGGTAAATTCGAGTATATTCAGCATTGCATTGATTCTAGCAATCTGTTTGGTAAGGTTGAACTGTATTTTGAACTTTATTTTCATCTGAAATTTTGGTTATTTGAGAAGATTGGCGAAGTTAAATTGTGCATTTCTAACAATTTCACCCATTATGCATGATATATGTCAAACCGCTTTCTCAGCTATTATAACAAACACAATCTCACCAAATGTGTGATATGACATAAATAGAGAGAATGGAACTCGCCTGCAATAATCGAAAATTTATTGGACAAGATTCGTCCACATAAGCAGATGCCGTAGGCGGAGTGTTTATGTGGACGAATCTTGTCCAATAAATTTTCGATTATTGCAGGCGAGTTCCATTCTATATTTATTATATGGGCATAACACTTGATGCATAAAAGTGGCTGACTTGGTGATGAAGTAGATCATATAGTATGCATACTATATGAATATTTTTATAGCACCCCACTTAAAGCACCTCTCATATGGAATGCGCATATAAAGGACTAAATTCATCCATATTCCGCCTTTGTTATATATTTATACAAGATTGTATAAGAAATATAAATGTAATTTATGAAGCCCTGTAGCAAAATCGAAATGGTCCGGAATTGCCTTTTAGATGGGCTGGAAAAGAACACAACAAGGAATTGAAAAAGTTTAGTTTTTGACCGATGTTAAAGCTGCATTCTCAGCTATTACGACAAAACCAATCTCACCAAATTTACTGAAACCCAGTTGCCCAACATACTGCCCCTACTGCATATTAGTCTGACATACTATTTATATACTCCTATTTCCACACACCTATTCAAAGGATTCAAACACTTTGAAATCTGTGGAAGTGGTTTCCCGAATCGGTTGGTTTTTCTCATATTTCTGAAACGTTAATAGACTGAGAAGGTGAATCTGAGGAAGATCTGACAGAAGATGACTATCTGTTGGTGTACGTCAGGTCATATATCCATTACCCTGAGTACACATGGACCAGGGCACGGTGCATAATACATCCTTACTGAATATATGTCCCTTCCTTAGCTACTTTTCCTTGCTTAGCAGCTGCTAAGGAACTTACAGAGAAGAAAAACTTTCAGGGAGGGAATTTGGTATAAAGAATTTGTATTCCTACAACAGGAGCTAGGTTCTTTTGGCCTTAAGTCGACAAATCAACATCGCCTTTTCTTAGATTGACAAAGGCATGCCAGTGACAAATGTGATTCGTTTTAGGAAAATGAGTCATAAGTCGCAAAAAATGAATTTTGAGATATCATCATATTGGAAAAGGGGGGATCAAGCCGATTTCAATGATAGTAAACAGTCTTATGAAATAATGAATATTTCTAGATTTTAAGTTTGATATTTTAGTTTTTGAAAAAAAAATAGTTTCCAATATTTCTGGGGTCACTAAACAGTAAAGTAACTAAATGTAGTCCATATGAGGACCTTTAAAATGAAAGGATATATTACATAGATTGTCCTGACATTTGACACATTGATTGACATAACTATAAGGGACTAACTCTCCAAAAATCAGAACATTCCAACAATGTGATCTTGTGAAAAAAACCTTTGAAAAATATCAATTTTGCGACTTATGACTCATTTTTCAAATGACTAAAACAATTTCTTAGCCTGACAAATCCACCTTTCTAGCCCTTAGCGTAAAACCAATCGGCCATACTACAAAGTGAGCTAATTGAATTTTGACCAGAGAATTTTCTTAGAAATTTCTTCTTTTTTTTCTTCCCCCCCCCCCCCTTCCCCCCCTTTTTGTAGCTTTTTATTTTTCTTATCCTGCCATCTTGGTCTTAGAAATTTCTTAGTTACAAATGACAGTTGCTGTTTCTTGGTAGTGACAAAAAAATAGACCCTCCCACTTCCCACCCCGTCAGAAGCCCGAACAGAAATCTTGTAAAATATTTAGGGAATTTTATTCATACAATAGGAATTTTGTACATACGAAGGAAAGATAGCTTAGCAAGGAACATGTGAGTCAAGGATTTTATATGCAAAAAGCCCCACGTCACATACATGTACTTCTAATCCGTCCAAATTATGGGTTGTCATTATTCATGCCAGACTGAGTGCACTTGCCTGCACCTGTAAGCCTACAAGCCAAGCCACAGTTTATTCAGTATTAAACCACAATTAGTTCAAGTGATACTTACCATCTACGGCACATTATCCTGATCCAATGGAGAAAAAAGTGGATGAAAAAAAGGTAAAATAAATAGTGACAAGTCTAAGTAAATCTTGATTTCCTCAGGAGTGTTTTTGTGCTGACTGATGGGTTGTTGACACATGAGTACGTCTTACTGTGTCAATACAGGCATCATATAGGTGTCAGGGTCACTGTGGAGGCGGGTTGAAGTGGGGGGTGGGTGGGGGTAGAGGGGTTAGGGTGAAGTGTAGGGGGTGTTTGAGTGAGTGAGATTGCTTGAGGTTGCTTTACGCCCTTATCAACACATTTAATAAGGTTATATCAAGGGCGGGAGAGCTGAGAGGTAGGGAGTGAGTGAGTGTGGTTGCTTTACGCCCTTATCAACACATTTAATATGGTTATATCAAGGGCGGGAGACCTGAGAGGGAGGCACTTTAAAAGAGACAGAAAGAGACAGAAAGAGACAGAAAGAGACAGAAAGGCACTTCATGTCAACCATCTTGAACTGTGAGATAGAGTAGTTGCCTGTCCGCCATGCAAGCCCCCTATAACCCTGTTATAAGACATTCAACCCTACCTAAACACCCTATAACCCTGTTATAAGACACCTCTGCCTGTGCAAACACCTAGTTACATCAGCACATTGTGTAATCTATTGACCGTCAGATGGGGCTGTCAGCCATCCTCAAGGCCATCTATTGGTGGCATATTGAGGTCAGGGTTGTCCAATATTGGTAGAGACAGGATGGGAGGCTGTGTGGTGCAACAGCATCTGTGTGGGGTGACACCAAGGCTGGGGATTATCACCCTCACCGGGAGGGTGTGTGTGTGGGGGGGGGGGGGGGGAGGGATTGACAGCAAGGGTAAGGATTGGCACCCTAACTAGGTGAAATCGCCAGAAAATGTACAATTCACATTCCCCAATCCTCTCAAATAACCCAAATTTCAGACGAAAATAAAGTTCAAAATACAGTTCAGCCTTACCAAACCGATTGCTAGAATCAATGCAATGCCAAATATATTCGAATTTACCTAGTATTGACCAAATTGCAGACTAATTTATTAGAATTTACTAAATGTGTACAGCTGCCAATTGTACATTTTCTAAAAATCTGACCCAACTAGTGGCGGGGAGGGGGGTGGGTGGGGGGGTGGGGTGAAGTTGTCTCTTTGCACAAACCCCCACGTTCCCCCACTTGTGTTGTGGTGCCATCACTGATCAGGGATATAACACTTCATAATGTATCAGACATTTTTTTTTAATAAATTTTATTGGCCAAGTTTCACATGCGTGATAATTCTCATCTGCCAAGCAAAAGGTAATATGTTTACATCAAGATGAAGAGAGAAGAATAAAGTATATTTTAATGGTAGATATTTTAACATTTAAAACATGAAATTGTACAGGTGTAATACAAATGCGGATTATAGTGGGATAAGTTCCCAACTAAAATTGCATATATACCTTCACATGTTAAATAATATGCTTCATGGGACATGATATATGTTAGCCCCTACATAGAGATATATGGACATTATCTGTGCGATATAGCACAGCTCAAAAGAGTAGAAATTTAGAATTATAATATTATGTCACTTCATATCTCCTCATCACATAATATATTGACTCATCATATATACACAATCATCTATACCATGTATATTCTCGATTGACTGACTGTTAAATTAATTCATTTATGCAATTGCCTCAGTTTTTGTACCTACTGGCCAGATATATTTTAAATATTCAAGAGTCTATTAATTTGTGTACTAATAGCCTGAAAGAAGGAGCAAACCTAATGTTGTTATTTATACAATCAATAAAAAAGAATATATATAAGAATTTTTATTCAGACAAAATCAATATACAGTTACAGAATTGGGCTTAGATCCTCTATCCGCGCGAGCGAGTAGAGAGTAGATCTTCTGGCCAGTCCACATCTTCTGGTCAACGTCAACCTTATATCAATGAATCTCACTATCTTATTCTTATTAGGTCCAATTGGTAATAAGGAAATATCCCATTAGACCCTCACTGGCCGAGCATACAGTTGTATTGTTTAACAGTGATGGATGAATTTATGTTCTGGTTTACATTATTACTCATTTATTCTGTGGACTGCAGTACTTACTGTGAGCATTATTAAACACTTACTGAGAGGGCGATGCCCACTGCAATGACCAAATACAGTTGACTTCTGTTATGATAAGAAATTTATGTAAATAGAGATATTATATTAGATACTGTATATATGTCTATCAAATTGAATCTGAAATTGTTTAACTACAACGAAATGAAGAGGAAAAATAATGAGTATGATTGTGGATATTTGGTGAAATAGTAATAATATGAACAAGCACAGAGATATAAATAAGTACATTAACATTTTTAGGTAAAATTGTGATACTGACAACAAAAATGGAGAAATCCAGCAGATGTACCCTACTATAATAAATAAACGTTTTCAAATCAATTCAAAATCCATAAACAGTTATAACACGTTTCAGTGGTCAGAATGAATATAAAGGCCCCTCCCCCTCCCCCTTCCCCCACATTCCACCCCTTACCACCCCTGTGTACCGTGGTGTAAAAGAAGCCCACACCTCGTCCATTGTCACACATGCATACATGTACACGGTCCATCACTCATAGCATCACCTTACACCAGTAGTCCTCTATATGGGTCAGATTTTCAGAAAATTTATAATTCAATTTCCCCAATCCCGTCAAATAACCCATTTCTCAGACGAAAATAAGGTTCAAAATACAGTTCAACCTAACCAAACAGATATACTCGATTTTACCAAGTATTGACCAAATTGCAGCCTAATTTAGCAGAATTTACTAAATGTATACAGCTGCCAATTGTACTTTTTCTGAAATTCTGACCCATAGCACCCCGCTGTATATCTTACAGTTCTTGGTAAGATCAGTCTGTGCTCACGTACATGAAAACCAAACCAAAGAATGGGGTACAAAGGAGGGATGGGGGGTGGGGGAATTGTCCCGTTACTGGTAAAGGATTAATTACTGATTGGTGCCTAATTCCTAGGCGAATCCGAGGGATTATGGATTATGCACATGGATTATGGAGAGTACACAAACAGGCCCATGATGGAGGTTGTTAATTCTTTTAGTCTCTGTCTAAGTTGACCGCTCAGAGAAGAGATAATATTTTGATAATTTCTCCTGTATTACGTTATTTAAAATCCACACTTATAATAAACAGAAACAGAAATAAACAGAAATGATAAAACAGACAATATAATCTTTATTGTTTATCATAATCTGATAATCTCAAGGAAGGTAATCTCCTTATTTGCTGCAAGATTAAAAAAAAAGTAATTGTTGGTGCATGGACTATTTGCTAGATAAGTTCAAAAAGTGTAAAAGTATTTATAGCCTGAGTGTGGGCCATTGTCAGCCATGATGGATGGTAGAGAGTGGATGATGGGCCTATCAGTCATGGGCTCACATTACATAGGGCGAGGATGGCCTTACCTGAGAGCAGGGTATGAAGGGTAGCTTGGTGGGGTGCTGTAGGATGGGGTAAGAGAGTAAGAGGGTCAAATTGTCAGAAAATATACAATTGGCCACTGTACACATTTAGTAAATTCTGCATAATTAGGCTGCAATTTGGTCAATACTAGGTAAATTCGACTATATTCGGCATTGCATTGATTCTATCAATCTGTTTGGTTAGATTGAACTGTATTTTGAACTTTATTTTCGTCTGAAATTTGGGTTATTTGAGAGGATTGGTGAAGGCAAATTGTACATTTTCTGGTGACTTGACCCTTGAAGGGTTGTTGGGGTGCTGTAGGGCTTATACAGGGTACACAGTGGCCTCTGGCATTGAGTACTACGTGGAAAAACTTCTTAAATTGTTTGAACAAGTGTGGGTTCTAAGTATTAATATTTGTATATGGAATAACGTTTCAGCTCTTAAACCATTCACTGTGCATCCAACACATACCACCAATTAATGAAACAATTAATGATATTAGGTACGATTAAACAACCATAATGGCATTATTAATCAATGAACTAGAAGTTCAATTTAAAGTTCCAATAATTAAATAAGGAGATTCTTGGGTATATATATCTATCAGACATTTCTGATTATCTTCACATCCATTAATCCTTCTAATCTTTTGGTATCATAAAGAAGAAAGGGCATTTCCCTTATTCAAAACAGCAGCTTTTTTCATGCAGGACATTCCTTAATATAAACAGTATACCCCTTCAACCGTGTTGACACTTTATTAAATGACTTCTTTCTAACCCAGGGATTATCCAAAAGATAAAACCGAATTTATGAGGACTTCTGTCAGCTACTTGGTAACGATGATGGATTTATCTCAGATGTAGGCTTTAATCTCTCTATATAAACCATCATGATTTGTTATCCTGTAACCCTAACCCGTTATCTGATCTCTATAGTTTATATCTAAGGGCTTAAATCTCTATAGTTTATATATAAGGGCTTAAATGTCTATAGTTTATAAATCAATGATGTATTTTGCACAGTAACCCTAGCCCATCTATGGGTCAGATTTTCAGAAAATGTACAATTGACCTTCACCAATCCTCTCAAATAACCCACATTTAAGACAAAAATCAGGTTCAAAATACTGTTCAATATAACCAAACAGATCTGTTTGAATCAAGGCAATACCAAATACACTCATAATAATTATACACCTAGTGTTGATGATGTTTTAGTCCAATTTAGCAGAATTTACAAAAAATATGTTGACCTGCCAAATCTGACCCCTATGTAAGGGCTTAAATGTCTATAGTTTATATCTCAATGATGTGTTTTCCTCAGTAATCCTAGCCCGTCTATGTCAGGCAAGTTCATCCAATTTCTAGTTACACTGAATGAACATAAATATTTTGGGACCTGAGATTGTGTAACATGAATTAAAAACATCAAATAGTTTCTAGAATTTCCGAAGCAAACCATATTACTTACACAAAAATACTCAAAGAAACATCTAGAATAATCGAAAAGAACCGCATTATGTGTAGATCCTACAAATATTGTTTTAATTGTAAGTGGAAAAGCGACAATAATTCCGTCCCTTAATAATTAAGGGCCGTCAGAGTGTGCTAAAAAGACCTAAACATCAAGTTTAATTTGAGTTAAAACTAAAACCTTATAAGACCAGAATTTCCAAAACAATGCATTTCTTACACACTGGGCCGAAAATAATCAAGTGTGTGTAAAGTTGTGAAAGGAAGAGCAACAAGAATTAAACCTGCAAAGTATCTTCAGCTAGAACTAACTTCATAAAACCAACCCTAAATTCCAGTCAATGCTAAAACCTCAGATATAGGTTCATATGGATCGTGAAAGTTTGTCTAAAGTGGTCAAAAGCAACAACAATGCAATCAATTATAACCTCCAGGGGATGCTGAATACAACTAAATACATAAAGTTAAACACTAATTGGACAGTAGACTAGAATATATGCTGGACTCTCCCGCGACCTACCGCTTTTTTTAAAAAAGCCGCCACCGGCTCCTCTCTAAAATTGGAACAGTCGTACCCGTTATCACGGTCTCACGTACAAAGTAGAAGAAAAGGAAATTGCTGCTGTCTCTGCCAACGAAATAAATCCTCATTCAGCTTTGTGTCAGGTGTGAGAACTACCGTATATTAGTAAGCAACGATATTAGCTAGTGATTACTGGAACAATATTGTCTATATTCAATGCTAGAGTCAGGTATAGCTCGATAGGTCCCGTCGGGAAGATTCGAATGGACGGCCATTGCCGCGAACTATATCAACAAGCGCCGAAAATGGTGTCTCCCAATGCCGCCGCTGGCGCCACTGTGAATAGGCCGCTGCTCCGTGCCTACGCACGGAGCAGCGTTATACGGGGTGGGGGTGGGGTGGAGGTGGAGCGTGGACGGGACCTCGTCGGCAACGTTTTTCTTTATTTATACAAGCAACTAGCCTAAAAGCCAGATCACAACACAACCCAATCCAGCGGTATGCTTTCTGGATCCTCCATCACACACCGACCGCTAGCGCCACCGTCAGGCCTCCACAGGAACTAGAGCCAACACCCAACAATGACAAGTGAACCAATTACTCCTCCACCGCCGTGCAGACAAACATGTGAACCCTGTAGAACAGAACGTCATGGGTCAAGACGTCACCCACGGTGTCAGGAGGCCACGTCGTGCCGGTCTGGTGACCATGACGACGACGGGCGACATGTCATAATTTCCTGTTTCTCTCTCGCTCAGACATGGATCGCTATAGATGGGCACCCTACATGATGGCACAATTAGGTGTGGGTGTGTGAGGGGAGGAGTGAGGGAGGGAGTGAGTGAGATTGGTTACTTTACGCCCTTATCAACACATTGAAGGTTATATCAAGGGCGGGAGAGCTGAGAGGGAGTGAGTGAGTGAGATTGGTTGCTTTACGCCCTTATCAACACATTTAAGATGGTTATATCAAGGGCAGGAGAGCTGAGAGGGAGGCAGTTTATGATCTTACCCAGGATATAGAGATAGAGGAGAAGAGAGAGAGAGACAGAGAAGAGAAAAGAGACAGAAAGGCACTTTATGGTCTTACCCAGGACCATTAGGGGAGGGGAAGAGTACATGTTTTAATTTGGCGGTGGGAAGGGGGGGGGGGAAGGGGGAAAGAGGTTAGGGTTGGGGGCAATTAATATAATGGGTGGCGACCATTCATGCAGGTGTGCGGGGGATAAAAGGGGGGTTACTTGAGGGGGTAGAATGGGGGAACAAGGGAGGTAATCATACTTTTATTATATGAAATATGCCAGAAGCAAATACAGAGGTAATGAAGATTACACCGCTAATTTTAGCTTGTTTTCATGCATTCTCCCAACATTTACATAATAATAAGATTGTAAAAAGATGATAAGATGTCTCATTCGGAATATATACGTTTGAACATGCCTGAAACATGAACCAAGCGTTGACTATAAAACACTGTAACTAAAGTTGAACACCCTTCACCCCATTTTATAATTACATCCACCCCCCAGCCCCCCATCCACCCCCCATCCCCCCATCCCCCCATCCCCCCATCCCCCCCATCCCCCCATCCCCCCCATCCCCCCCATCCCCCCCATCCCCCCATCCCCCCATCCCCACCTTCCTACGCTCTGCTTGGCGAAACATAATAACTATAACACGTACGTAGCTCAGGTTGTACCTAGAAATGTACAATGGATAAAAATATACATTTAGTTAAGTCTGCTATTTAGGCTGAACAACTATAAATACCAGGTATAGAAGAGTATATTTGGTGTTATGCTGATCATAAAAGTCTATTAGGTTTTGTTCAACTGTATTTTGAAGCTCATTTCTGTCTTTAACTTGTGTTATTTGGGAGGAATGTTGAAGGGGAATTGTACATTATCTGGCCACTTTGCCCATCATGTACCTATTAGAGGCATTGAATGATGCTAGATTAAAGCTCTCTAAAAAAAAGAAAAAGAGAAGCTATTACTGTGTAATGGCGGCCTCTCATACTGCCCTCACTGCCACCAGGTGCCGCTAGCAGGTAATTGTGGGACGAGTGTCTAAAGGTGACATTCCGGAGCCGACTTGTCAGCCACAGGCTGCAGATTAGAGAGAATATGGGTCAGATTGACAGAAAATGTACAATTGGCAGCTGTACACATTTAGTAAATTCTAGTAGATTAGGCTGCAATTTGGCCAATACTTGGTAAATTCGAGTATATTCGGCATTGCATTGATTGTAGCAATCGGTTTGGTTAGGTTGAACTGTATTTTGAACTTTATTTTTGTCTGAAATTGGGGTTATTTGAGAAGATTGGCGAAGATTAATTGTACATTTTCTGAAAATCCGACCCATATATGTGCGTGTGAGTTGTCACTTGTACATGTATCAGGTGCTGTATATGGCAGGTGTACAGTGGAAGCAGATATGAAGGCCTTAACATTATAGGGCCCTTTTATCGCCCTATAACACTATCATAATTCCCTCTTAATTCTACATTAAACCTAACTATATATGAGGCTTACAACTATAGAACCCATCTATAGATCTCTATCACATCATATAACATGGGTATTTTGAACTCCTGGTTGGCTTTTATAAATGATCTAGGAAAACCAAATGCATGATGGGAAAGATGGAAACTTGTATCATGGAAACATGTATAACACATGGATACTGACATTAGAACATTGATAAATATTCCATGCTGAACATGACATGATTTATATAGGTTTTATACTGTACCATTAGTCCCATAATTCCATATGAACCTAGATTCAAAATGGCGGCTATGCAACTCCCCTATTGGCAGCGTTAATCTAGTTCTACACATCAGATTAATAAATGTATCTGGTCGTCCAGTGCATGCCATGCTATGTGTATGCTGGGGATTATCTGTCTATGGGTGACATATATGGGTTCTGGTAGTGATAGTGCAAACAGTTGCAGATTGAATATTTGTACTGAATATATTCCGTACAAATGTTCAATTCACGGGTAACATTCTACTGAGTCACCGCTAGTGTTGATATTATCGGTGATGCAATGGATCCAATGAAGAAGCACTTCCGGTTTATAAGCTCAAGAAAAGATGCTTTTTGTAGTTTTTTTTTAAAAAAAGAACATCATTTTGGAAACAACATGAAAAGTGAAAATATGAATACCCTGTACTACCAGTCATACCCAGTTCCCTAATCTCTTTCTCAGAAATGAAAAGTGTTTTTTTCCTCAGACAGAGCACATCTTAAATGTCTTAGAGAAACTTGAGACAATGCTAACATATCTTTTTAATCAAAAACGGGTTCGTAACCGGTCCTTCAATATTTTTAAAGTGACTTTAGACAATGTCAATAGAGAGGAGAGAGACGTATTTGAGTAGAAGTCAAGCTTCAGGGCAGTAACCACAGACTGGGTCTAGGCCACACTTGAAGTCAAGCCTTGAAGGGTTGATTAATATTGATGCAGGTAATCCCCAGATAAAGGGAAGATGATACCACCCTTTCCTTGTGAAAACAGTTCCTCTGTGTAGGCGGTCCTAGTCCAAAATCACTCTTGACATCTTTTTTTATTATTTTTATTTTTTTTAAGGGCCAATATGATATTTAACAATCCATACAACCCATCTAAAGTCGGTATTCTTTGTTGAATTGAATTGAAAAATCATGTATTTGTCAAAGTTTGACATTATGATAGGACCGCACGAGTAGGTGGTCTGGCCGAAAGGATCACATTGACCCGAGACGTTTCTTTTCGCATGGCACACAAGCCGATAGGCGAGTGTGTTATATCGAAAAGAATCGTGGAGGGTCAATGTGATCCTTTCGGTCAGACCACCTACAACATGCGGTCCTATTTTTACTCCACAGTGGTGTTAATAAAATCAGAAATTAAAACAAAAGTCCTTTATTTACTTACGAAGTTTCAACCATGCCATGCCGGCGACGAAGCAATAGTGACCATCGTAACGTCACAATTTAGTAACGCTAATAAGAGTCATTGACAACGCATTTTCCCCCATGGAAGGGAACCAATCAAATGAGTTTATTTTGTGTCTATCATTAGGCCACACCCATGTGGTACAAAACAATGTACCACATGGTATGTACCACACGCCTCTACATACAAATGTTATGTGGTACACACTTCACCCCGGAGTAAAATATAAAGAGGCATAGCAAAATGGTTGACAGGCTTCTGGATATAGTACAATAGATACAATTTTGGGAAATCTAGATCTATAGAGTTACACAGAAATTATCTAATTAACATTTCAGCCAAGTTAAGCATTTTGCATCCTATAATCTATTCACCTCAAGACATGCTTGGCATCATTCAACTCCTTCCTAATGAAGTCTCATGGATTGTCTTAAGGCTGAAGGTCCACCTATACATAGTGATGCAGGGCATCAACAACTATTTCATTAACTGATGATATATATGGCGACTGAAACTGCATCAAAGCATATATGGGTCAAATTTTCAGAAAATGTACAATCGGCAGATCTACACATTTAGTAAATTCTGTTAAATTAGGCTGGAAAATAGTCAATACTAAGTATATCTGAATATATTTGATTCAAATAATCTGTTAGGTTATGTTGAACTGAGTTTTAAACTTTACTTTAGTCTTAATTTTGGCTTATTTGAGAGGATTGCTGAAGACAAATTGTACATTGTCTGAAAATCTGACCCACATGTATAGAGAGAGAATGGAACGAGTGCTAATAGTTGACTATTTACTATACGTGAGTTCCATTCACTTTTTGTAACATGGCCTTAGCATAAGCCTGATTGACACCTGCATGTATAGGAAGGAGCTATGGTCTCATTGCTACAGAGACAGGAACTCGCTGCTAGTAATTGGATATTTATTTGGATATTTCATCGGAAATTCCAGAGAGATCCAGTCCAATAAATATTGAATTACTAACACCAAGTTTCATTCACTATTTATCAAATGCCTTCATCAAATATAATGAAATGAAAAAAGAGATAATTTAGATATAATTTAAATAGGATTTCGATCGTGGAACGACATGAAGTAAAAGTCAAAAGTAAAACATATTTGAACTTGTAGTTGTACAATAATTCTACATGCAGCATGTAGAGTATATCAGGTCAGTGAGTATATGGACCACACACCCTGTGTAGTGTATAATTACACACCTACACACATGTATGTTGGGTCAGGTCACTGAGAAATGTACAATCAGCAGCTCTACACAATTAGTCATCTCTACTAATCTAGGCTGAACAATTTTAAATTCCAGTTATATATCTGAGCATATATTGTGTTAGTGCAAAAAGTCTGTTAGGTTTTGTTGAATTGTAATTTGAAACTCATTTCTGTCATTAATGTGTGTTATTGGAGAGGATTGGTAAAAGTGAATTGTACATTATCTTGCGACTTTACCTATACATGCTTTGATATTCCCTTAACATGAGAGACTCCAGTCTAACTACCAATTATCCCCACCCTACTGCCTGTTCATATATATATTATTAGTCTCCAAGCATACATGGCGACGTGGCTTTTTGTTAGCATATTTATAAGTAATTTCATACATGCTATTCTGGTAGTTAGTCAGCCAAGGGGAACATTCTGTGGTTATAATGATAACTGGTAATTATGATGCACCATTCTCAATCTTTTTAATTTTCATACATATTTTTAGAAAAGGTCTTCTTTTAGAGGGACCCTCTCAACTCTGAGTCTAGACTGGAGAGGCTTTCCCTCAGTTTGAAGGGACTCTCAACTCTGAGCCTAGACTGGAGAGGCTTTCCCTCAGTTTGGAGGGACTCTCTCAACAAGACACTAGACTGGAGAGGTTTTCCCTCAGTTTAAAGGGACTCTCTCAACAAGAAACTAGACTGAATCTGCTATGTTCTGAGCCTAGACTATGCTCTCAGGTATTCTTGTAGATAGAATGTGATGATATAAGGGCATCAAGGTAACCATTCCTTCACATGGACACCTTTGCTATTTGTAGGTTGTTCATAGAGCATTCATTTATTTAATCAAAATCGGGCAAATCGTGTAGAATCTTACCAGGTGTTGGAATATGTGAAATTATTATTGTCAATAAACAGAGACTGTGTGGAGTGTTACTCATCAGGTTACTTTAAAATAGGGTTAAAGATGATGTATTCATTATATTACTAGACAAATGGTGCTTTTAGACAGGCAACACTTGGAAAAACCCATGGCGGATATAATGTTTTACCATTGAATGATTATTAAATGTATTAGCCTTCAAAGAAATAAAAACAAATGTGATTTTGTCTATGTATTAGTTCCAATGTTCCTATGGCTAAACCCTACATGAGTTGTTTCAAAAAGGAACAGTTCCAGATTGGGAACGAAATAAATCAGGAAAAGGGATTGAGGCAGATAAGATCTGGTAGAGTAGGAAATGTTGGAGCACTTGATGCAGTAGTTGATTTATTCCTACCAACGTCTGGGTCTTCATAAAACGTCTATCAGGAGGACATTAAGGAAAGAAATATTTTGTCAGAAAATAATATTCTAAACATGAAATCAGAACATTAATGAGCGTGTCAATACAACTGTCTGCATGCGTTGTTAAAACATTTACAATCGCCAGCTCTACACATTTGGTAAATTCTGCTACATTCTGCTAAAAAGTGATAGATATTGGGTATATCTGAGCATATTTGCCATTGTATTGAATCAGTGAATGAGTCTGGTTATATTAAACTGTATTTTGAGCCTTATTTTTGTCTTAAATGTGGATAATTGGAGAGAATTGGTGAAGGCGAATTGTACAATTGTTGATACCCTCCCCAACATACCAGTCACTATATGAGGCTGGCTGGTGGTGACATTCCGGCCAGGCAATGGTGTGTGGGGCATCCTGCAGTCCTGTAGACAACCTGTACTGGGTAATGCATGTAATAAACCCTCCCTATATATATACAAATGCTCCCTATATATGCATATGCTCCCTATATATGTACTTTTGTCTAGTCATGTTTGTAATGAAATGTTTTCTTTATGTTACAGGTATGTACCGTATGTGAGACACACTCTATGACTGCGGGGTATCTGTGAGTATTGCATTCCATCCTGCAGCTTCCTCAAGTGGGGGCTCTATTGGGGGGCATCATACATGATATCGATTATATGGGTCAGATTGAAAGGATTGTTGAAGGTGAATTGTACATTTTCTGCCGATCTTACCCATATATTTAATCCTTAGATCTTGAAAGCTAATAGATGAATCCAATAGATTTATTTGCAAGATTATTGAACTCTGTTAGATTCGTTTTCAAACATATTGAAATCTAAGAAATTCGTTTATAAAGTCTGAATGCATATCTAGTGGGCCATTCTCTAAGCCATGTCATATTTAAAAGGGAAAGGATACACTATGCATCTTATTAATCTTACCCCTCACACCCACACACACATACATTAGTGACATATGTGGGAGGGTATAGAATGAAGCTATTGTAAGGTGGGCTTGGTCTCTGTCACATAAACCATCAGTTAGTATACTGCAGTAAACTAGGTCTCAGCAACCCTTCAGGCCTGATACACCTGAGTTTATTTCACTTATTTTCCTCTATAACATATCTTACAAATATATAATAATTTTTATTTCCGATTAGTACATATAAAAGGAAATTAGGCTCTATCTATATTCGCAGGTCTTCCTAGCCTGTAAAGCTTCTGGTTATGTATAGTTTCCAATAGTAGTTGACAAGGTCTCTGTTTGATACGTTGAGCATCAATATCCCCTATTGATGCTCAATGTTCAATGCACCCATATATCACTGATGCGTCATTGTATTACCATGGCCTATACTCAAGGCATACAGAGACAGCAGGGTGTCTTATCACATAAACACTTACAACTCAACGGGGGCTCGTTGCATAATAAATCTTTACTTAACACTTTCCTTCCTCATATTAGTTGTGTGTCCTTGCTGGTACGGAACTTACAGGGAAGGAATGTGCCCAACAGACAATGCTAGTGTTTATTTCTGCAGTAGGAATCTCCTACCTAAGCAAGGAAAACAGCATGTGGTATGGCCTATGTATTATACTTTTCTAGTGGGTAATATGGCATGCCATAGGCTACAGCATTGGTGCTCATATCACATACAGCATGTGGTATGGCCTATGTATTATACTTTTCTAGTGGGTAATATGGCATGCCATAGGCTACAGCATTGGTGCTCATATCACATACAGCATGTGGTATGGCCTATGTATTATACTTTTCTAGTGGGTAGTATGGCATGCCATAGGCTACAGCATTGGTGCTCATATCACATACAGCATGTGATATGGCCTGTGTATTATACCTTCCTAGCGGGTAATATGGAATGCCATAGGTAACAGCATTGGTGCTCATATCACATACAGCATGTTGTATGGCCTGTGTATTGCACCTTTTTAGCATGTAATATGGTATGCCATAGGCTACAGCATTGGTGCTCATATCACAACGGGAAGTCTTTCAAAATAGATATTGGGAAAAGTATGATAAATACAAAATTACTTCCATATTACACTAGGGCTATACGAGTTCATTAATTTGCTATGATCCCTGTCTGCTAGGCCTGTATGTAGTGGAATGTGGGGACAGCCATCAATTGTATCTACATATATGGGTAGATTTATTGTCCCAGCTGTTACCCTATCATAGTGAGTATAAAGGAGATAATACAGTAGATATGGCTGGCTGGGTAGGGTGGGGGGATCACCCATTAACCCCGGGTGTTCCCATACCTGAGTGACTTCTGGATGATGTATTACACTCCTCTATCTCACACATTTCCTCTTTTATATCGGAGTTACAAAGATCTTTCTGGAAAAATAGTTCAATAAAGCAATCCCTCAGCAATCCATCAGCAAATCCATCAGAAGCTTGTGTGAAGGGAGAGAGGTCTCTCTGGTCTCCCTGTTATAAATGGGTCAGATTTTCAGAAAATGTACACTTGGCAGCTGTGCACATTTAGTAAATTCTGCTAAATTAGGCTGAAATTTGGTCAATACTAGGTAAATTCTAGTATATTGGGAATCGCATTGATTCTAGCAATCTGTTTTGTTAGGTGGAATGTATTTTGATCTTTATTTTCGTCTGTAATTTGGGTTATTTGAGGGGATTCAGGAAGGTGAATTGTACATTTTCTGGCGACTTCACCCAATTAGATTATGGTCCTGCCTGTGGGTGAATGGTTCATTTTCTGGCCACATGTCTGCGCTGCATTACCTCAAATGTTCTAACTAGCATATTTCTCCCTGCCAGTTCAGAATCACAGCCTCTCAGGCCAGTTAAGAATGATATGTCGGTGATTGGTCGCCTACTGCGCTAATGGATGGCAATTTGCTGGTTAGAGTGACAGGCTTTAATTCCCTCAGTTTTGAGCCTAGACTTTTGCTTAGGTATGACACACCTACTGTAGCAGTAGCAATTCACAAATTCACTCGATAGAATGGCACTTATTGGAAGACCCAAATATCAGTAATGAGGGACCAAATTTTCATTTTGAGAAAATTTAAAAAAAAATCAATAGATTAATAATGAATAAATTAAATTATATATAACATGTGTGAGAGCACGGCGCTGGTGATATAAAACATATCATTACTATGTGTGTATCTTTAATATATGCCAGCAGATTTGTTGTGATATACTTTTAGTATCATGTCTAATTCCTATAGTTAAATTATTTGCCTCTCACCTTCAATTATGTAGAATGTACGTATAAAATCAGGCTATACTGAGAATATTCGTGCTGAATGTATGGAAAAGTATATGATCCTGAATAAAATATTTTCAAATCAAAATCATCTAGCAACAACATCTTTACACTACTCACTGAGTAAAGCATTTCTATCAGATCTATGCGGATCTATGTCAGTTTTTATATCCCTACAGTTTAAGTAGGTTGTCCTAAATAGTTCTGTTTTCATTTCGGCTATAATTCATTCATTCGCCAGCAATAAAAGCAGGAAAGACTGACTGTAGAGAAGGGATTGATGTCAACACTGGGTTAGCTTCTCTAGACATGTACAATGGGCATCTGGCATCTACACATTTAGTCAAGTCTACTAATTTAGACTGAGCAATTGGGGACTTGAATGCCTCACTGCGCATGTCTATGACAGTGCATGCTGGGACTGCTGGATGCTGGGATTCAGTTCAAATCTGACATACAAATAATCAGCAAGAATTTTATGGAAAATTGCAACAAAATTTTCAACAATATTATAGCTTGTGTAAATGATTTATAAAAACCAAATGCATGATGGGAAAGATGAAATAATCATTGGTGAATTGTGAAACTTCTGACAAATATCTTATAAATCTTATGAATATAAAAAATAATTGTACATTTTCTGGAGACTTCAGTCGTTTGATCCTTAAGCTGACCTTGACCTTGTGTATGGATGAGTGGCAGCAGCCCCAAGATATCGTCTCCTTAGACCCAGTACATGGGTCAAATTTTCAGAAAATGTACAATTGGCAGCTGTACACATTTAGTAAATTTTGCTAAATTAGGCTGCAATTTGGCCAATACTAGGTAAATTCAAGTATATTCAGCATTGCGTTGATTCTAGCAATCTGTTTGGTTAGATTGAACTCTATTTTGAACTTTATTTTCGTACGAAATTTGGGTTATTTGAGAAGATTGGTGAAGTTGAATTGTACATTTTCTGAAGATCTGACCTGTATGCTGGAATGAGTTTAAGACCGGCGGATATTGGCAGACTATGAACTCATAGATCAGCCCAGGCGTTTACTGCTGCTTGTGAATGGACGCGTCACGGGCAACACACTCGTGTTGATTTATGGCATTAGTCGCATATTTAACACTTTATTCTACTACCTGTGGAGAATATTTGTTTATATTCTATTAATTCTATTCTATTTTTTTCTATTCTAATTTTTTCTATTTTTTTCCCCTATTCTATTACTTTTTTCTGTTTGATTATTTCCTTATCCAGAGCAGGGTGGGTGTGGGTCAGTGGGTCAGAAAATGTTCATGACCGCGTCACAAGTATAGTAAAAAATTATTAAATGAGGCTGAGGAATCATAAATACTTGGTATATTTGTGTATAGTTGATTGATATAATACATCCAATCTGCCCAGTTATGTTGAACTATATTTTCAAACACATTGTTGTGTTGGGATTGATGAAGGGGACTTGTAAATGGGTCAGATCTTCAGAAAATCGGCAGCTTTACATATTTAGTCAATTCTGCCAATTTAGGCTGAGAAATGGTCAATAATAGGCATATGTGAATATATTTGATATTGTGTTGATTCAAACAATCTGTTAGGTTATGTTGGACTGAATTTTGAAGCTCATTTCTGTCTTAAATTAGGGTTATTTGAAAGGATTGCTGAAGATGAATTGTACATTTTCATGTGATTTCACCGAAATAGCTGTCTCGGTCTGCCTGAATCCCTTTCTGTCAGTGTGAGCCTGTTCCCTCAGTCAGCTCTGTCTCTATTTACCCACGTCTGTGTCAGCCAAATAATAACAAATAGAAATATAAAAATAATTCAGGAAATAAAATATAAATATGCACATTCCCTGGATGTCTGGTGTCTATTCATAAAGTTGAACACTCTGTGCACAATTCTATACCATCAAATATCAAATGGGTGAAGTCGCATGACAATTTACAATTCGACTCGAGCAATCCTCCCAAATATCCCAAATTTAAGACAAAAATCAGGTTCAAAATTCAGTTTAACATAACCAAACAGATTGTCTGAATCAAGTCAATACCAAATATACTCAGATATACCTAATATTGGCCATTTTTCCGCCTAAATTACCAGCATTTTCTAAATGTGTATATCTGCCGATTGTCCATTTTCAAAAGATCTGACCCAAATACCTCATTGACATGCATGCTGGGCGACTATTTCTCATTTTTAATTCCAACCTCAAGTGATATTCCTCCCTCCCTGACATACACAAGTCACCTCGAGCTGAAGTAGGTTATGCATACTGGGCTTTTTATTAGCAAATATCAAAGGAAGGTAGAGAGGAAAAGGGAGAAGTGGCGAGGGGCCGACTTATAAGTGATGGCTGAAATTGCATGAAAATGTACAATTCATAATCACCAATTCTCTCAAATAACCCCAATTTAATACAATAATCAGCTTCAAAATTCAGTTCAGCATCACCAAACAGATTGTTTAAATCAGCACAATACCAAATATATTCAGATATACCAAGTATTGGCCATTTTTTAGCCAAATTTGGCAGAATTGACTAAATGTGTAGAGTTGCTGATTGTGCACTTTCTGATGATCTAACCCTAATGAATGTGAGCGCCCGGCCCAGTCACCTAGGCGTGTTGATGTTCACTTCACAGTCTATACCTTATTCACCTTATAATGAAATACAACTTGATTTTAACTCATTTTTTACTGATATTTTTATGTTAACACTTGCAAATTAAGTTGTGCGTTTAGACGTTCATTAAGGTGGAACTAAGGGCAGTTGAATAAAAGGCTAGCCTTGGTATGTATGTATGAATGTAATGCTAATAATTATTTATTTATAATATTATGATTTATTTGGTTAGCCTTGGTATGTATGTATGTATGTATGTATGTATGTCTATGTATGTAATGCTAATAATTATTTATTTATAATATTATGATTTATTTGGTTAGCCTTGGTATGTATGTATGTATGTATGTATGTATGTATGTATGTAATGCTAATAATTTATAATTTATACGATGTATATATATTCTTAATAAAAGAGATATGCATTCCTCAATATTGGTTATAATTGTATCAGCTATACTGCTTCAGTATTTACTTTAAATATTTTAGAGTGTCAAGCATTTTAGTGGGTGATATGTGTACTTTAATACTAATGTTAATTAATGAAGCAAATATAGTTCTCATCTTATAATTAAATGTATTTAATTAAGACTTCATTACAGCAGAGAGTAGGACCTTTGATAGTTTGTGAGTGAGTGTTGTAGTTATTTATATGTACCTTAGTGAAGGTATTCACAATACAACAGTTTACATTAGATATTGGTACAAGAGTATCAGGACAGGTGAAGCTGATATAGGATTATACACACTACTCAGTTTACTGTTAGACAAGACTTAAGGAACAACCCATGGATATGTATTAACACTCTTTCATTGATGGATTGACAATGCGTTATTGCTATATTACCTAATTAGACAGTCAGAAGGATATTATCCACATGTTGGAGGTTTTCAAGCCCACCTGTCTTCACAATTAATTGCAGACTATATTATATAGAGGTATAATAACCGGTGGGCCTTTTTACATGTAATACTATGTAGGTAATACTATTCACTCATAGCCTGGGGCCACTTGAGTAAAACGTCCTTTTCGACCATCGTGTACGCATAGAAACACCAAGTCTTTCAATGACTTGGTTTCCGTTTTACTACGTTCATCTAAAACATGTTTATATCACATAATGTATCATACAGCCAAGAATCAGGTATGAATTAAAGGATAGGATTTATACATCGGCAAATTAAATGGTACTTTCTCAAAACTGTTCATTGGATGGAATCCGAAAGGATGCCCATGTTGTATAAATCATGTTTGCCTTTCTGTGTAAATGATGTTACCATAAGGTAGAAATACAAAAGTAGTTGATGTTGATGTATTTGGGTCAGATTTTCAGAAAATGTACAATTGGCAGCTGTACACATTTAGTAAATTCTGCTAGATAAGGCTGCAATTTGGTCAATACTAGGTAAATTCGAGTATATTCGGGATTGCATTGATTCTAGCAATCAGTTTGCTTAGGTTAAACTGTAGTTTGAACTGTATTTTCGTCTGAAACTTAGGTTATTCGAGAGGATTGGTGAAGGGGAATTGTACATTTTCTGAAAATCTGGCCCATTTATTATTCACAATCTATCTATTACTTGCCCTTCTTCAGGTGAGTTTAAGTAGTGTTCAACAAGTGTCCCAACTCAGTATTCACACATTCAGTGTAACACTTCTAATCACATCTTAAACTCATGGAGAAGTCAGAGCCACAAAAGCCCTACACCTCAATAGACCCCATGTTGATACCTGGTGACAGTTATACTCAGTTAATAACCATATTTAAACCAGTGTAACTACATGTAACACAGCCCATCAACCACTTCAAAGCACCCACTCTCAACTACATCACCATTACAAGACTTGTGAAGTGATTTCAGGACTTGGAGGGGGTTGTTGGCCTGCTTTTTATCAAGGGTGGAGTTTGATGGGTCAGATTTTCAGAAAATGTACAGTTCGCCTTCACTAATCCTCTCAAATAACCCACATCTAAGACAAAAATGAGCTTCAAAATGTAGTTTAACATAACCAAACAGATACTTTAAATCAAAGCAATGCCAAATATACTCAGATATACCTGGTATTCATCACTTTACAGCCTAATTTAGCAGAGTTTACTAAATGTGTAGAGCTGCCAATTGTACATTTTCTGAGAATCTAACCCACTTGTGCAGTGATTTCCAGGCTTGGAGGGGGTGGTTGAGGTGCTTTTTATCAAGGGTGGAGTTAAATCACTTGGTGCTGTGCAGGGGGGATATGGATGATGTGGAGGAGGAGGTTTACATCTGTCTAGGCTTGTAATACTTGTGTTGGTGGTGTGCAGGGGGGATGTGGATGATGTGGAGGAGGAGGTGTACATCTGTCTGGGCTTGTAATACTTGTGTTGGTGGTGTGAAGGTGTGAGGCAGCTATTGTAACCTTTCATACCCTGGTCTGTTCATTCACACTTCATATATTATAGAAGTGGGAGACTAGTGCAAGGATCATAATAATGTGATGTGTTTCAGGAAAATAAGTCATAAGTCGCAAACAAACGATTTTGAGATACCATTATATTTAAAAAGAGGAGATCAAGGTGATTCCAATGATAGTAAACATTAAGGACATTAAATAAGTATTTCTATATTTCAAGTTTGATATTTTTATTTCTGAAAAAAAAAGTTTTCAATATTGTTGGGTGAACAATTACTGGTAAAGTAGGTAAATGTACTCCATAGGATGATCTTAGGAATGCATGAGTATATTTAATACAATATCCTGAAATTTGATCCATGTATTCATAAGACCTATCTGACTAGATACCCCAAAAATGAAAACTTTCCAAAAAGGAGATCTCGTGACTAAATGACTTTTAAAATCATGAATTTTGCGACTTATGACTCATTTTCCTGAAACACACCACATATGTTGACTAAGGCTATGTGCATTTAGCAAGGTCCCCTGAAGATATGAAGAAGTACTTCTTATATGTTCCAACCGACGGGGTACTCGGAAGAGCTGTGAATAGCACAGACAGTATTCCACTTCCATTATTCTTTTGATTTAATATATATGTAACTGTGAAATGGAAATAAAATCTATTATTATTATTATTATTAGAAGCCAAAACCAAAGGCAAAAGGTGTAGGGTCGCGAAATAAAATGTTGAAATATAAACAACAGAATGAGTTGTGCTGAGTTGAGTTGATCTATACTATTAACATTTTAACAATTGTTAATTTGTTGGTCATATTTGTGATGGAAAATGTGCCATAAGTTGAAGAAAATGGAAATTGAAATACCATCATTTGAGAAGATGCGATTAAGTGGATTCCAACTATGTTAATGGTTTGTTCATTCACACTTCATATATAATGGTGGTGGAGAGGGTGGTGAAGGAATGGTGTTTTGATTGAGGCTATTGGCATTTGAAGAATTGTTAATTCGTTGGGCAGATTTGTGATGGAAAATGTGTGCCAAAGTCGAAGAAAGTTGATTGTGAGCTACCATCATATTTGAGAAGATGATAGTAAGTAATGTTAATGTTTAGGAAATCTAAAAAGTATTTATGTATTTTATGTTTGATCCCTTTTGTACGTTTGATCCCTTTTGTACGTGTATATTTCTGGATGAACAATTACTAGTAAAGTAGCTAAATACACTCTATAGGATGGCGTTAGAAACCCAAGGACAAATTTATACTTTCTTGGAATGTTGTTTATTATATTTGAAACAACACTAGGCTCACTCCTTTTTCCTCTTCTTTCATTTCTAACCTAACTTGTGATATATAAGTTGGAGCATATAAGGAGATCACCCCAGTAACAATTGTTAAGCGATGGGTGCAGGGAGGGAAGTGGTAAGAAAGGACAGAAAGTCTCAGTCATTTGCCAAAAGACATAATTACAAGGGGAAGATTCCTTCTTCCCCACAATGATTAGAGTTGTGCCAGTCTTGGTCACATCAAGGATGACCTTGAAACACATGTGACCTTGACCCACATATGACCTTGACCCACATATGACCTTGACCCACATCCTCCTGTCTGCCCTATTGCAATGATCCCCCTGGTGGCCTGTATTGTCACTATGTATAGAGGATTTGCATGTCTCCCTGCGCATGTCTATTACAAATTGCATGCTGGGATAGATTCAGTTCAAATCTGACACTGTGATGTACAAATATTCAGCAATATTTGTTATCGAGAATTGTAAGGATCGTTTCAACAATATCAGAGCTTGTGTAACTGATCTATACAAACCAAATGCATGATGGGAAGGATGAAGTCTTGATATAAGAATCATGTAAGTCAAATGACTATAAAAAGTACATGCGATCCCTGGTAAACATCCCATGTTGAACATGACATGTTTTCTATCACTTTTACACTGACATACAACTCCCATAATTCCTTGTGAATAAAATTTCAAGATGGCGGCCTTGCAAATCCCCTATTGAGGCCCCATTCCCTGAGCCTTCCAACATTGCTATGTTGAGAGGTTTGCCCCACTGTCCAGGACAATGTAATGTTCCCACGGAGGTAAACACGGTGTATATGCCTGTATTGTAAGCATAATGTGATTATAATCCCCTTAACACACAGGCTCAGGCTTTGATCTCATAAATCTTCTCAGGCATATAATAACAACTCCGTATTATTATATCTAATTAGTTATAGTAGATTGAATATTTATAACTATTTTGAAGAAATATAACTTATAAACGAAATAAATTAAATTTATGAATATATTAAATCCTCGGAAAGAGCGCCACTAGCATAATATTAGAAGTTAATAAAGCTAAGACAACCTAGAAACTATTGGGGTTGCGTGTTCCTTTCAACAATTGACATCTTGATATCTAATATATCTCATCCAGAAAATATTTAACTACTTGTACCTCGTTCCATTCTTTCTATATATTGTACATTAAGATATATCCAACTACCTATGATCAATTCTCTCTATATTATTGTTACTAATAATATTATCTTTTTTAAAATTTTTATTGGCCAGTTATTCAATCCTTGTGTATTTTCTTTCTTCTATGCATGGAAGAACAAATTAACCAGAGGGCATTAACCACTTTCCATACATTTGTATCCAAACAAAATATGAATATTACTATAGGATACTAGTCAGTAGTAAGGTGGTATAGTAAGGACAGGGCCATGGGAAGGGCCTGTATGTAGGTGAGTGGATTAGAGCGCTACAGTGGTCACTAATCACACTACCCACTCATGCACACACCACATGAGGGTCAGGGGACGTGTCCTCATGTGTATATAAACAAACCTCATACACTTTATAACATAGCAGTAACATAGTTTCCTTAATTAATATTTTTCCTTCATAATTCATGCATTGGCTTCTATGAGTTATTATTATTCACTGCCCACTTAAAAGGTGTGATAAAGTAGATGCGATAATGGGCGCGAATTATTATTTTTTTCAGCTTTTAGATATTTTTATTACGATTCAAAACCCAAAACAAAGGATTATATTTCAATATTCTTTATTATATGTTAAGGGAATAGAATAAATAGTGAAAGGAACGAGTTACTAGTAATTGAATATTTTAAAATATTATTAATCAATAAATTAGGTGTTTGTAATACCTACTTTAGGAACAAATAAAGTCGGATAATTACACATTAATTAACACGTTTTTAAGCAGTTCCTGAGAATTATACACAGACACTAGTATTTACCTTATTTTATTTTGATGAAATAAAAAATCGCATGTATCAATTGCCAGTGGTCTATAACTATTAAGAAGGATTTGTTTTATAATTCTAAAACAGATTGGTTAAATTAAAACAATTCCCGATTGTTAAAAATAATACCATTAGTTAATTCTAATGCACGTCAATTTTCGAAGATATTTTGGAATTAAATGACAAATTTAGAGCTTTGTAAGAGTTAGCTAGAAGAGTATCATGCACTGCCCCCAATATAGAGGTAAGATTTTCAGAAAATGTATGACTCGCTTTCACCAATCCTCTCAAATAGGCCACCTGTAGGACAAAGGTGAGCTTTAAAATGCAGCATTACATAACAGAACTGATACTTTAAATCAATGTGACACCAAATATCTTCAGATATACCCGGTACTCATCATGTTTCAGCCTAATTTAGCAGAAGTTTCTTAATGTGTACAGCTGCCAATTGTACATTTTCTGAAAATCTGACCCATATGCTATATTCTGTCTACATGTGAGAGGGGCACACACTGCAGGGGCTAGTTAATCCAGGTAAACCAGCTGATAACCAGCCGTGTAAACTATAGCTAATACATGAGAATAAATATTACATTCATCTCCTAATCCCGCCCTTCTGCACATCCCCTGTCAATTATTGCCACAAAGGCTGAGTACAAAGATCCCCATGCAGGGCTGGGTGCAGTCGTTTGCATTCGTTTCCTCCTTCCTCGGGAAAAATGGCAGAACTCGTGTTAGTTTTGTAATCTACATCTGTCTTGTTTGTTTTATCTTTGTTATATTAATAGAGAATATAAGGGCAGTTGGAGCCTTGTATAATCTGATATTCTGCTCATTGTGCAAACTGTTATGTTGGAACAATCTGATGAATCTGACATATATATGGGTGAGATTTTCAGAAAATGTACAATTCACTTTCACCAATCTTCTCAAATAACCCAAATTTCAGACGAAAATAAAGTTCAAAATACAGTTCAAGCTAACCAAACAGATTGCTAGAATCAATACAATGCCGAATATACTCGGATTTAACTAGTATTGACCAAATTGCAGCGTAATTTAGCAGACTTTACTAAATGTGTACAGCTGCCAATTGTACATTTTCTGAAAATCTAACCCATATACTATAGCAGAAACATTCTTTAAGTTTCTTTAATTAATATTTTTCCTTCATAATTCATGCATTGGCTTCTATGAGTTATTATTATGCACTGCCCACTTGAAAGGTGGGATAAAGTAGATGCGATAATGGGCGCGAATTATTATTTTTTCTAGCTTTTAGATATTTTTATTACGATTCAAAACAAACCTCATACACTTTATACTATAGCAGTAACATATTATTTTATTTAATTAGTATTTTTCTATACTATATAGTGAATTGTGAACGGTGCTAGTAATTGAATATCTTTAAATATAAATATTCAATTAATTAAGTATTTGTAATACTTTCCATAAGGATACATAAGTTCGGATAATTAAAGATTAATTAACATTAGATTAATTAATTTTAAACAGTTCCCGAGAGAGAAATATACACTGACACTATTATTTCCCTTATCTAGATTTTGATTAAATCAGAATTGCATGTATCGATTGCCATTGGTCTATAATTATTAAAAAGATTTTATTTTATAATTCTAGAACAGATTGATTAAAATAAGGTCAATTCCTTTTTGTGAACAAAATATCATTATTTATTTGTAAATGCACACACATTCCTGAAGATATTTTGGAATTAAATAACTAATTTACAGCTTTTTAAGAGTTAGCTAGAAGAGTATCATGCACTGCCCCCAATATATATGGTCAGATTTTCAGAAAATCTACAATTTGCCTTCACCAATCCTCTAAAATAACCCACATTTAGGACAAAGATTAGCTTTAAAAAGCAGTTTAACATGCCAGAACTGATACTTTAAATCAATGTGATACCAAATATACTCAGATATACCCGGTATCCATCATTTTTCAGCCTAATTTAGCAGAAGTTCCTTAATGTGTAGAGCTGCCAATTGTACATTTTCTATAAATCTGACCCATATACTATATTCTTCCTACATGTGAGAGGAGCACACATTGCAGGGTCTAGTTAATCCAGGTAAACCAGCTGATAACCAGGCATGTAAACTATAGCTAATACATGAGAATAAATATTACATTCATCTCCTAATCCCGCCCTTCTGCACATCCCCTGTCAATTATTGCCACAAAGACTGGGTACAATTTACCAAGTATTGACCACATTGCAGCGTAATTTAGCAGACTTTACTAAATGTGTACAGCTGCCAATTGTACATTTTCTGAAAATCTAACCCATATATATAAGATATGATTTGTAACATCAAACTTTTAAGAAGGCATATAAACAAACTGGATTAATCTGGCATTATATTAAAACAAAATAAATAATTTATATCATCACAACTCCATCAATTTTCCACAATGTTAGCCATAGAAAAGTAATATAAATGTAACATCTATAAATGTCTCAATGTAATATAATGTAACCAAAAGAACCAATCACTAAGATAATACCAGAGCATTTACAAGACATTTACAAGACGCCCCCCCCCCGCCCACATCTCTATACCACGCGGGTGGTACTTGTCATACTACACATTATAAAGATATGTTTATATCCGATTTCACTTCATTAATTAAGTATTTTATTTTTAAGGAGTCTCTGGGACTCTCTGGGAAACCTTTGATTACCATAGATAAGGGTTAAATCCATTCCCAAGGTCATCCAATCATAATTGCCATCTATTTAGCATACCACTGTCTTCCCCTCTGTTATATATGCTAACTGTATTTGTCCCACTCTTCCTTTTAAACTAACTTAAGTTTGCGCCTTCAGCCACATCGCCTCCTGGCGGAATTTCCCTGAACTAACACTGGGCTTCCCACAATGCCCCATTCTGTATATTATGCTGCATTGTGGGCCGGGATTTATGATGCTGTGTACAATATATATTTCCCCTGCAGTCTCCGGTTATTCCCAGGCCTCGCATTCCTCGCACATTTGAAAAGTTTTCATAAATTTAAACAGAGCTGCTACTCTTCACCCTGTCTAATGCTTGACTTTTTTAATTATTTTGTATTTACCAAATAATGTACTCTATACTTTCTTCTATAATTCACATCTTTAAAAATGATAACAAAAAGTACCAATACAATTTCTACAAGTTTATTACATAAAATTAGATTTTTTAAGTTGTAATGAGTATTGGATTGTAATAGTTTATTTGCCACGGGTGAAGGGCCCGTTGTATAAGGTAAGGAAAGAGATACATTGTGAGTATTACTTCATCTTAGATTATACAACAGACGGTAGTGGTAGGCCTACTCCAGGGCCGAGACAGCCATTACCATAGCGATCTTATTTAATCTGGGAGGCTCTAACTGTAACTGTACATTTCCCAAGGCTCTGACCAAACATTGCAACAATGATATATGGGTCAGATTTTCAGAAAATGTACAGTTGGCAGCTGTACACATTTAGTAAATTGTGCTAAATTAGGCTGCAATTTGGTCAATACTAGGTACATTTGAGTATATTCGGCATTGTATTGATTCTAGCAATCTGTTTGGTTAGATTGAACTGTATTTTGAACTTTATTTTCGTCTGAAATTTGGGTTATTTGAGAAGATTGGTGAAGATTAATTGTACATTTTCTGGAAATCTGACCCATATATGAAAAAGCTGTAGGGTATGGAGTGATACCGTTACATGGTCACCTTACCTGGGGCTGTCTGTACACAGCATGAATAGTGGGTGCACAGGTGTACAGCGGGTTGTTCAGGGAAGGCCTTCAGTCTTCCACTAACTGTACAATACATGGGACGGGAAGAAGGTATGTGAGGAGTGTGTAACCTTGTACTGTAGTATGTTTAGACTTGATTATTCCTGATCTATCTATCTATTTATCTATCTCTTTATCTATCTATCTATCTATCTATCTATCTCTATATATATATATCCATTTATCTATCTATCCATCCATCCATATATCTATCTATCCATCCATCCATATATCTATCTATTTATCCATCCATCCATATATCTATCTATCCATCCATCCATATTTTTTTATTTTTTTTTTTTATTTAGTATTTTTATACAGCACATCTTCTGCAATAAGACAGTTTAGTTATGAACAAAAACAAGTAAATTGTACAGTGAAGTTCAATAAACAAATGGCATTTACATTGAGATATGGGCTCACAGATGACAATCCAATACAGAATAACCATGGTCTTCCGCCCACCGCTGTGTCTATCTAGACCTATCTCTATTTAACAAAGTCCAAAATAAGACCCAGGGTCAATATCAGAAACCAAATTAATGAAATAAATTTAGAAATTATTAGTATCTATCCATCCATCCACCTATTCACCTATCTATCTACCTATCTGTCTATATGTCTGTCTACATTTCAATTTGACGCAATGTGGGTCGATAGATCATTAATATACCTCAGTTCTAGATTTGACGCGTTGAGGATGCACTCATGTAAAAAAATGCAAATAGGTGCCCTCGAATATGTTCAAAATGACAGGGTTCTTTTTAAAAAACCAAATACAAGTACATGTGCATGTCTATGATAAAGGAGGGCAACATGATACACTCATGACTAGACAGTCACAGACCACAGGGCAAACAGTAGATAAATAGGTGGCCTCGAATATATTCAAAATGACAGAGTTCTTTAAACAAACAACCTAACTAGAACCCCCCCAATACATGTACATGTCATCCTGTCTCTATCTATCCATCCATCCATCTCTCTATATATATCCATCCATTTATCTATCTATGTATCCATCTATCCATGTATCTATCTATCTATTCGTCTATCCACTTATCTATCTACCTACCTATCTGTCCATCTGTCTGTCTAAAATTGTCAAATTAAATAGGTGCCCTCGAACATATTCAAAATGACAGGGTTCTTTTAAAACAACCCAAATAGAACCCCCCCCCCCCCCACAATACATGTACATGAATGCATGTATGATAAAAGAGGGCAACATGATACACTCATGACAAGACAGACCACAGACCACAGACCACAGACAAACAGTAGAAAAATAGGTGGCCTCGATTATATTCAAAATGACAGAGTTCTTTACAAAAACCAAATAGAGCCCCCCAATACATGTACATGAATGTATGTATTTGATGATAAGAGAGGGCAACATGATGCACTCATGACATGACAGACACAGACCACAGACAAACAGTGGCCACCCAATACCACTCATATGGGTCAGATTTTCCGAAAATGTACAAGTCACCTTCACCAATTCTTTCAAATAACCGTAATTTAAGTGAAAACTGATGTTCCAAATACAGTTTACCACAATCAAAGAGATATTTCTAATCAACACACTACCAAAGATACTCTGATATACCAGGTATCCATCAGTTTTCAGCCAAACTCAGCAGAATCTCGAAAATATGTAGAGCTGCCAATTGTACATTTACTGAAAATCCGACCCATATATACCCACGGAACTTGAACACAAGCATGAAACCAACAACGAAACCTGTCTTAGAAAGCACACAACATGTATTGCCAGAGCTATTGAGAAGTGCATAATAAGAACCAGTAGTTATGCCAGCCACTGCACCACCGTTTGCACACCCATCACAATGGTTGTGACTTGGGTCTAAACGTAGCGGGGAAGTTTGTCAAGCAAATCTTTACTTTTCATTCTTTCCTTTACTCTTCATTCTCTTCTTTCTTTCCCTCAGGTCTTTTTTTACCCTCGTCACATCCGTGTCCTGTGGTTAGGACACTAGACATGGGTCAGATTTTCACAAAATGTACAATTCAACTTCACCAAACCTCTGAAATAACCCAAATTTCAGACGAAAATAAAGTTCAAAATACAGTTCAACCTAACCAAACAGATTGCTAGAATCAATGCAATGCTGAATATACTTGAATTTACTTAGTATTGACCAAATTGCAGCCCAATTTTAAAGAATTTACTCAATGTGTGCAGTTGCCAATTGTACTTTTTCTGAAGATCTTACCCACATGCCGCTTTTTGTCCTGGATTTATGGCTTGAAGACAAGTGGATCTTCTGTTTGTTTGGGTGTTTGTTTGAAGCTAACATTTAGCTAACGTTAGGTTTTTGTCAACATACTTGTCAGGGCAATGGCCTCCCTCAGCCCAGATTGCGGCAATGCCACGTGCTACTGCACAAGTTAATTCTACTTATTGTGGAATAATTATAAGGACATTTGTGATGTGTTACAGGAAAATGAGTCGCAAGTCGCAAACACTAGATTTTGAGATAGTATCATATTTGAAAGATGAGATCAAGCTGATTCTAATGATGGTAAACAGTAGGGCTTCAAATAAGTATTTTGCTATATTTAAGTTTGACATTTTTAGTTTTGAAAAAGAAAAGGTGTCAATATTTGTTGAAGGGCAATTACCAGTTAAGTAACTAAATATATCAAAACTGTCATGTGATGGCAATGATTAATTGTACTGTGCAGTGACGGACTAATTAGTAAAATTACAACTGGAAAAATTGTGTTAACCTTACAAAATGGCAACACACGATTCGCAGTTCTTACGCACGACTTTCATTGAGATATAAAGTCCTGAGCTCTACCATTATGTATAATATAATTAGATAAACAGTGTGTCTAACACTGATCTAAGCATCGCAAATATTTTAAAAGAGATTTGGGATATATTCCCGCAGAATCCTGGTTTTCATCATTTTTGTACAACTCAAAATAGTCCCGGCAGGACTTGACCAATTATCTCAAATGAAACAATATTCAGTACATTTCAAATTTGATGCATGCACCCATAAGACGTACAGTGCTATATACCCCAGGGATGAGAACATTGTAGCAAAGATATCTTGTAAATAAATCACTTTGAAAAGTATCAATTTTGCGACTATAGACTCATTTCCTGTGATAGATCACACATGTACTGGTACATAGTGACGGGGAAGTGCAGTATTTCTGTATTTCTGGGTGGAAAATTACTAATAAAGTAACTGAATATACTCCATAGGATGACCTTAGAAATGCATGGATATATATATTACACCGTCTTGTCATTGGAAACATGCATCAATGATAACTTGAACCGCTCGATACACACAATATGACAACATTCCCACAAAGATATCACTTGAATAAATCACTTTGAAAAATACCAATTATGCTACTCATTTTCCTGCAACACATGAGATACTATTAACAAGTCTAGGGTGAAATCTTCAGAAAATGTACAATTGACCATCACCAATCCACTCAAATGACCCTAATTTCAGACGAAAATCGGGTTCAAAATACAGTTCAATATAACCAGACAGATTTATTGAATGAATGAAATACAGAATATACTCAGATATACATCATTTTTCACTCTAAATTAGCAGAATGTGATTGATCTGTATAACTGTATATTGTGCATTTTCTGTAAATCTGACCCGTATAGTGCCGGCCCACCATGCCCCAATACCCGGGTGGCTACAGTGGGTAGGTGGGGCCTGTAATGTCTCACAACTCGTTATTCGGGTTTATGGGTAGCCTAGTGTGTCGCCAGCACACCAGGTGGACTTAGTGTGCCACAATGAGGCTGCTGTGGTTAGGATGCGCACCCAGTACTGGGACTGAAGCACGGAAAGTACTTTGGACAAATTCACAAAATGGCTTTAGAATTATTTGTATTAGTTTAATGATTAACATTTGGGGCGCATGCAAGCATGCATAATAGTTTTAAGATGATTGGCATAAAGTTATGCCAGTACTTGGTTTGTTGCTATTAGGGGCTGCAGAAGGCCCGAAATATAAATATCCCATTGCCTATTCAGCATACACCAAATATACCAATAAGATTGTGGAAAAGGTCAGCTCTGTAAATACAATGTTAGTCTCCCCAGGCTACCCATGGCATATTATTACTACATTAATTTCATTTACTATATGTGATGCGTTTCAGGAAAATAAGTCATCCTTGGCAAAAAATACATTTTTTGATACTATTATATTTGAAAAGAGGAGATCAAGGCGATTCCAATGGTGGTAAACATTAAGGACATTAAATAAGTATTTCTATATTTTAGGTTTGATATTTTTATTTCTGAAAAAAAAAGGTTTTCAATATTTTTTTGTGAATAATTACTAGTAAAGTAGGTATATTTACTCCATAGGTTGATCTTAGAAATGCTTTGATATATTTAATACACTATCCTGAAATTTGGCTTCCGTATTCAAAAGACCTATATGACTAGATGTTCCAAAGATGAAAACATTCCAAAAAGGAGATCTTGTGAATAAATGACTTTTAAAAATATGAATTTTGCGAATTGTGACTCATTTTCCTGAAACCCATCACATATTTAGACCTCCTGAGATACAGTTAATAGAACAACTGGGGGTTATTAATCTGTTTAGTCTCTACCTAAGGTGGCTATAGCCCCTGGACTGTACAAGGTAGAGACTAAACATCATAAGTGCACCAGCAGGCCCTCTATGGAGGTTATTAATCTGTTTAGTCTCTACCTAAGGTGGCTAAGACACAGTTAACAGTGAATGATTAAGCACTATCCCACCATTCACTAAGCCTATTGTCGGGGTTATTAATCTGTTTAGTCCCAGCCTATGGTTGTTATAGCCCCTGTACCAGGTAGTGAATGATTAAGCACTATCCCACCATTCACTAAGCCTATTGTTGGGGTTTGTAGGTTAAGTAATGACATGTCAAGGCAAAGGTCAAATGTTGGCCATGCTTCAAGTCACTTGTCCTTGCTGCCGCTAGCGTCTATTGACTTCATGCTATGTGTTATGTAAACCTGTCCCTGGCCCATTACCATGGTAATCTGGCATCTGGGAAAAGTAAAGTTTTGTTGCTTCAATGAGTAATTTGGCTTTAAATAGAAACTCAGTTTAAGTTTAAAGAGGAATTGTGCTGCTTTAAGAAGAAATTTTGTTGATTTGAAGAGGAATTGTGTTGATTTGAAGAGGAATTGTGTTGATTTGAAGAGGAATTGTGTTGATTTGAAGAGAAATTGTGTTGATTTGAAGAGAAATTGTGTTGATTTGAAGAGGAATTGTGTTGATTTAAAGAGAAATTGTGCTGATTTGAAGAGAAATTATGTTTGATTAAAGAGGAATTCTGTTTTTTTTTAAAAGTCTGTTGCTTTAAAAAGAAATTGTGTTTTTAAAAATATTCTGTTGGTTTAAAGACAAGTTCAGAATGTTGAACTTCATTCTCAACCTTATTCCGGTCTTAAGTCTGTATTATGTGAGAGGATCGGTGAAGGTGAATTGTACATTGTCATGACTTGTCCTATAGACAGGTGTATCTACCTGTGTATAGGATCAAGGTGTGTACATGACACCTGCCTACTCATCCAGGGTTTACACCTGCCTTTGATCACTGCCTGGAGTGGGCTTGTGTGTAGATCCAAGGGTTTCAGCCTCAGGACTGCACTAGCCACCCTCTCCTCTAGAATTTATTAGATATAAACTTCTATATCTGGAGGATAAAACATGTTTGCATAGTTCAGAAAAGTCCATGCAGGAAGACAAGCAATTCTTTTCTGATACATGAGTCCAATTTGAACTACCTGTTTAGGTACAAATATTTTGAATTGAATTGAATAAAAATCAAGGGAGTGATTAGGGTTTAATCAGTTTTTACATCTAGAAATCTTTAAATGTTTGGCCTATAATGCTCTATGGCAGAGATTCAAAGGAAACCTTGGGACTATAACCACCTTAGGCAGAGACTAAAAGGATTAATAACCTCTATTTCAGGCTTGCTGGTGTTGTTGTTTGTGTATAATATCTTATCATCTCCTCTGGATTTTGTACCAGACAGTGCACCAGCAGCCCCTCACTGCACCAAACAGTGCACCAGCAGCCCCTCAATTAATCCTATATCAGAGGAAGGCGATACAAGAGCCACTATATATAGAGCCAGATACCACCCACTGTACTACACGACCATTGACTCTGCCCCACTGTACCTGCTGTAGTGTGTGTATACATGTGGACAGATACACTGGGCTCAGTGTGTGTACATGGCTTCTCCTGCTTATCCACCCTTAGTAGGGGGAATAAGGGAATAATCGTGCACTTTTGGTTAAAAGCATCAAACTTCTCACGATTGGTCATTGACCCCTAGTGATTAAAATCTGATATGGAACACTGAAATTCGAGCCGGATCCTGCCGCTAGGGGGCGTTTTTGTATGATCTTCCGCGCGTTTCTTGTTATAACGGCTAAAATATTAATCTGAGGTATTTAGTTATATTGAACCATAAATAGAGGAGATCATGAGCTTCCATTTGATGTAAAGAACATTATTCTACCATAAATACTCGCGACGTTATGAATTTTTTAAATTTTCACATAATTCAAAATTTTCTCAAACCTAATATTCCTTTAGCTACAGACTGGAAACTGTTCAGTTTAGACGGTAGTGATCATTAAAAGAGTTAAAGAGCTTCTCAAGAGTTTTCATTTGAGACCAATAGCAAACAGATCGGACAAATATCTGTCCTTTACCACCTGATTTAATTAAAAACAAAATAAGTGAATTTTTTTAGATTAATTAATATGACATAAGGAGAGTTGATAATTTGCTAAAACGTACTGCCTTTTCCAATCTTGTACATTTTTCATGCCATGAAATGATAATAGGATTGAAATGCACTAACATTACATGTTATTTATCAAATAAATCAGAAAAAATTGTATCTATATATCTTTATAAGCCCAATTGGCAACACAAGCCTACATTTTCACAAATCATATGCTTTGGTATTAAGGGAAAACAAAACAAAGTAAAAAGATGAGGTAAACATGGCCCAAACTGTTAACTGTTGGTACTAACAAATCAAAATCTGATGAGAAACACTGATTATGGTTACTAAGTTAGTCCTGCCAACATGAGCCTTCACACAGGCAAAGCACTGTACATTTGAGGGTGGCCTTGTAGCACTTGCATAGTCCTTGACATGCCTTTTTACAATTACAATGGAGCAGTTCATAACAGTTCTGATGAGCCTATCCTAGTGTGCACCAAGGTGGCATTATTTTCTTTTTCGCAACCCCATTCAGCCGGATGTGGGAAGACCATTTACCATTTACATGAAGAAAGCTCTGCCAATTAGGAGAAAGACTGACCCATCTCATCTGCCCTTTTTTTCCCTGCTTATCCCTTGTCGACGCCCTGAGGCTATCTTCAAAATACCTGTCCCACATACCTGTCTATTCAATTGACCCTGGACCTGGTGTGTTAATTTGATATGTAAGGCAGGAAGATACTATCCACATAGTCTTGGTATTGATGTATTGCATTGTGGAGATCTTGGAGGCATCATCTGCACAATCACTAATGTTATTGCCTCCAGGATTAATGCAGTCACATTTGGAACCTGTGTAGCTGATTCCAATAATGTCTCAAGCTCAGCCAGGAGGTAAGCTTTGTTTCCACTCCACATGTCACCTAACTTGGCCTAACCTGCCCCAGGTCCCCTGTCCTTGTCGGACAGGCAATGTACAGCCTAGAAAAAAGGTTGCAGTCCTCTTTAGGTGCTCCCATGGCCTTCTGGCTTGGCTCTCGTTTATCCTTCACAATCATCAGTGAGAAAGTTTATCCATATTGGTTCTGTCACAGGTTTTGATCTGTCGATCAAGCACTCTGCTGTGAAACCTTGGAACTGTTTCAGTCCAGTATCACAAGTGCTTTAGACAGATTTTCTTACGTCAGCATCCATGATATCCTTTATATTCAGTGTGAGCAAATCGCTGCTGTCTTCTTGGAAAGGATTTCCTAGCTCATTTATTGTTGCAACACCATATACCAGAATTGTGGTGCTGATATTCAACTGGATTCTATGCCTCCTCATTTTCACAATCCTGAATCAGTCTATATTTCTGGCCCAGAAATCAACCATCGATTCAGATTGATTATCAGTGATAACTATAGCCCCACCATCCCCTTTTATAATGGCATTCATTTGCTCATGTGCCTGGACTAAGGCCATTGCAGAGAATAGATGCATTGATCTCTTAGCTACAAAACCCTTTTTAAAGAATTCAGAATTCAAGACTGATCGTGTCTCTGATGAGGACAAAGAGCCATCTGGCATAGTTTACATGATCTAGTGCAAACATCCAAAAGACAATGGCCATCAATGACTTTAAGTGAGCATGAAACTTGGTACCTCTAAATGCTGCAACTAGACTTGAACAGCAAGGTTAAGATTGACCACTTGATTCCAATAATGGAACTATGGTTGCTGCTCAGCCATCCTTTTCCACCAAGCTATAAAATATATGGCCTCTGCAAAATGATTCTCACTGGACTTAGAGTATGCCTCTTTTTTGAGGATATGGAGAGATGCTGCAGTTATTTGTTGAACATGGTGGTTCTTGTAAGAAGGGATGCTTTTATCAATAAATCAGCAATACCACTGCTTGCAATCCCAGCTGAAACCAATGCAGTGGTCCAGCCACTACCCTCTAATCACTTTCCTATAACCTTCATCCCAGCCAGTCTATATGGAGTCCTCCTAAAATGACCACATACTTTTGGGGGGGAACAATTTTTTTTAATGGATGGCCAGAACCCTCTCACAAGAGGAGTGATTTTTGTAAGGCTCTTGACCATGCGTCTTTACAATACTTATCTTTACCATGTGTTTCCTTGAAGTTGCATTGTAGTTTTTTTTATGATTGCAAACAGTTGTTTCTCCATAACAATAGCTGGGACTTAGATTTGGTTTAAATGGTAGTAGCTGCCTCAACCATATGTACATAGCTTGTTTTATCATGGATGGAAAGTGAACAATGGCAAGAGTGCAGTATTGGATACTTTTTGCATCTGAATGGAAGCACAGTGAGATGACCATGACAAAGAATTTGCTGCCTCAACCATATGTACATAGCTTGTTTTATCATGGATGGAAAGTGAACAATGGCAAGAGTGCAGTATTGGATACTTTTTGCATCTGAATGGAAGCACAGTGAGATGACCATGACAAAGAATTTTCTTTATCAGAATCATCTTGCTCTAGAGCCATTGCTACATGATTTAGCCATTCCAATTAGCTTTCATTCACATGAATTGGAATTTCAAACCTCAAGCCCTCTTGATATGCGACTATTGGGTTCTTGTTTAGTAGCAGAGTTGGAGGATCATTGGTGTATGATACTGGAAAGGCAGGCTTCTGCTGACTATTAGTATCAATGATACCAAATCCTGGTTTAGGAGGGAGGTCAGTCTGAGGATCCTTCATACGTTTGTATGATATACATAAGCCCAGATTATGCAGGGTATCAACTAGAGCCTTATCCTTGTTGTTGAATCAATCTTTAGTGCCAAGTAGATGGGTGGGTAATGGGGTTTCTCTATCCTTATTGTGACAAATGGTAGATGTGGCAGTAGTGTTTTTCTTATTCTTTACGCTGTTATATGTTATGATTTGTAAAATGGCTTTGCATACATCTGATTGCTTTCTGCACAGTTGGTATCTGGTATCAGGTATATATGCATATTTTAAAGGAAATTGCATGATTCAATTGTCTACTATGGGGGAAAAATGGAGAAAATACCAGTTTTTCCCATAGACACCTGTAGTGAAAAGTAGTAAATTTCAGTGGTCCCTGAAATAAAAATCAATCATATAAGATATGTTTTTTGGGGCTTTTGGAGTTCCCCCACACACGTTCTTTCTAAATCCAAAGTTTGAAATAATTCAATGGTTCCTTCTTTTTTTATCGATCGCTGGCAATAACCTACAAAATTCACAATTTTATGTTTTTTATTCAAATTAATTGTCAAAGGACAAATATTTGTCTGATCCTTTTGGTATTGATCTCAAATGAGAGCTCTTGAAGGGTTCTTTAATTATTTTAATGGTCACTAACATCTAAACTGAACAGTTACCATACTGTAGCTAAAAATATATTTGGTTTGGGAAAATTTTGAATTATGGGAAAATTTAAAAAATTCATAGCATCACTAATATTTATGGTAGAATAATACAATCTACATCAAATGAAAGCTCAGAATCTCCTCTATTTATGGTTTAATATAACCAAATACCTCAGATTAATACTCTAGCCATTATAAGAAAAAATGTCTGGAAGGTCATACACAAACGCCCCCTAGTGGCAGGATCCGGCTCAAATTTCAGTGTTCCATATCAGATTTTGATCACCAGGGGTCAATGACCAATCGTGAGAAGTTTGAAGCTTTTAACCAAAAGTGCACGATTGTGGCCATTTTGATGCCTTATTCCCCCTACTACCTGGCCTTTGATGGCTGCCGTGCATTGGGCCCACACCCAGATCTACCTAGAATCCCGCTGCGTCGTACAATCACTGGTCTGCCGGGATCTATTGTTTTTGGAGCCCTCCCCTCAGGCTTCCGGTAACGCGCAATGCATATTCTCGATAAGCGGGTGCCGACATCTAGCGCCATGTCTAAAAGCAATAATTTCCTCGTTTTTTTCTGCTCGCAGGTACTGTTGCCTGAGGGAAGTTCTCAGGCAAGCCCTCGAACTTCCCTCAGGCAACAGTACCCACGAGCAGAAAAAACCGAGGGAATTATTTCTATAGTAGAAGATGGAAGATATTGCTCAGAGAATTGCAAGTGGTAGAAGAAGACGAAGGGGAGAAGATGTAAATAGGGGAAGAGGGGGAAGAGGTGGAAGAGGTGGAAGAGGAAGAGGTGGAAGAGGAAGAGGTGGAAGAGGAAGAGGTGGAAGAGGAAGAGGTGGAAGAGGAAGAGGTGGAAGAGGAGGAGGTGGAAGAGGAAGAGGTGGAAGAGGAAGAGGTGGAAGAGGAAGAGGTGGAAGAGGCAGAGGAATATGAGGAATAGGTGGAAGAGGCTCAGTCGAGTTCTTGGCTTGTTGATATCATGATATACTTACCGTTCAACTAATGAGTTTGTTTCAGGCGCGTGAATATTGCACGAGTTGCGTAACAATGAGTGAAATATTCTAACCAATGAGTTAGTTACACAGATTTGTTATATATGCTTTCAATCATGAAAATAGAAAAGAAATCTAGTAACAAAATTGAATCTTAGTAAAGAAAACCAGATTGGTTGCTATGACAACTCCACATAACTCCCTAGTGAAATACGCACTATGCATAACTCACTCTAGATACATTGTTTTCACTGCAGTACATATATAATAAAAGTAATTAATCCAAAATAACAATCTCTGTCAGCATAATGTTAATTTTTCAATTCAATTATTTTTGTACAGATTTATGAGTTAACATTGCAACAATAAATGGTTAAACCCTGCTTCTGATCTTTTTCATATAAAAACTTGTAAACCTGCTGATGTATGCAGGAGCATGAAGGCAAAGCCTGTAAGTGTTTGTTATGTCATGGCTGCAGGGGGAAGGGGTTTATATGTGTGTATGGAGGCCTACAGTGGGTCTCTGTGTGTTAGTGAAGGGTTTATTTGGGTTATTGTATTACGTGCTTCCCAAGCTTAACTCTTGTATGGTATTTCATCATCCATAGCTTCCCAAAGTACATGACTGTCACTAGAGCTGCACCACAGGTTCTCTGGGTTCTGCAGCCCAGTCCTCTATAAGGGTCAGATTGTCAGAAAATGTACAATTCGCCTTCACCAATCTTCTCAAATAACCCATATTTAAAGCAGAAATGAGCTCTAAAATGCAGTTTAACATAACAGAACTGATACTCTAAATCAATGTGATACCAAATATACTCAGATATACCTAGTATTCATAATATTTCAGCTTGATTTAGCAGAATTTCCTAAATGTGTAGAGCTGCCAATTGTACATTTTCTGAAAATCTGACCCATTTATCCTAGTCTGGCCGCTAGGTGGCTGTCACTAGAGCTGCATGTTATGTGTATAGCGCAGCCTAGTGTTGACTCAACAAACCTTCACTCTACCCCACTCTAGTGTTAAAGGGGTTCTATACAAGGGTTGATCTATGGAAGGGTTGTTCACTCTCCTTACCCCAGCATCTGTGTACAAGGGGTGCTGTAGTAGGGTTGAGAGGACATAGAGGAGGCTGCCTTGTCATGGTTACCCCATCTCCAGGGTAACCTGAGGGTGAGGTGAATGACCGTTCAGCAACTCAGTTACCTCACACTGCACTCATCACACCTACTGAATGAAGGCACTGGGTGCAGACAGCAGTTTCATAACTCTACAGAACATTTAAAAAAAGAAATAAATAATAATCTTCCTGTCTCGTAATTCATATTAAGTAACCAGAAATCCAGTGAAAATCATATCAACTCATAATAATTATTTCATAATAATTTATGACGAATTAAAGACATAGTACTAATTTACTTAAACAATGAAATAAATGGTACAAGGCAGTATGAACCAATGCTGCAGTAAGCAGGGATGACACAAGGCATGTCATGGTCACCAACATATCATTGTGTAATCTGGGTGAACAACCTTCGTGGTGGGTTGAATGAGGATGAGAAATCTCACCCTCTGAAATATCTGAAATCACCAAGATCTTTTGAAGGTGGAGATCTAAAAGTGGTATTTTGATGGTGTTGAGCAAAGGCAAACAACAACTCTTGAGCCCTCATTAAATGCCAGAAATGTTTGGTGCCATCAGCTTGTATTCAATCATATTCAATTATTGAACATCTTAGTGCATGTTTCTAAACCACATACCGCTATACTCAGCAACAAGTTAGGGTAATCTCTTCTAAACGAACAATTAATTTAATTGTGATTAAATTTGAAATGGGATTAACAGCTGTCCATTACGACATGTATACAGAAAAGGAACCCTCCTTAACAATGTTTGAATGGACGCCACTGGTTTTGCATCTTCTTGTTTCTTGTGTACCTTTGATTACAATGGATGTATATTCTGTATAAATCTTCACAACTGTTCTAGATATTGCATAAACAAGAATTCGGCTGTGACCAAGGAGAAAACGGTTTCCCCCCGACTAATTCCATAGTTTCCACTCTTTAGAACGTGCCCCCTAACCCCCAATTCCGTTTCTATTATAGGGCCTAAAATACATAGCTTTAAAATAAGTTGCATGAGACATAGAATATATGAAATCATATTTCATGCCCTAAATACTCTAATTTATCAGGCTCTGAGTCTATGGGAGCCTCTGCAATCTAGGCCTAGCCTACGCCTACGCCAGCCCTTAACAGCTTATGCCTATGCCTTTTGCACACCGCAAGGCAGGCCACAGCTGAAAATAATTGTTTTTTTTATAACTGTACAGTTTCCCTAATATCTTCCTTATTTAAATACAAGTTGTGATAAAACTACATGCATGGGGTGAGAAAAGTATGCTCTTTCTAATTTTCAACATCTCGGCAAAGTATTTCAAGTAGAGATAGCGTTTGTTATTACTTTGCAGGAGCATAATTTCCCCGCAATGTGTACGCGAATGCGTCTGAAATTCAGGTGGCAAGATGCTGAGTTGTTTTTTTCTATTTATACCCTGAACACGGACGTTTCTACAGCAGGCAAAAACTGGAACCTATATAAGTTTCCTGCCTACCAGTTTCCCAGTTCAAACGCCTTTGGCGCTTGTACCGCCTTTGGGGCACGTGCCTTCGGCGGGGGAAACCTTAAAAAATGAAAGAATAAAATATATATTTCTAGAAACAGAATTTAGCTATGCATGTCATTGGCATACATTCTGATGCTGATCATTATTCTTGAAAAACATTATAAAATACAAATCAGATAAATCTTATTTAATTTCTGCAATTTGACTAGTTGCCATCTATATTACAAGGATGAGTCGCTATATAGTGTAGAGCATATTATACCAATAAGCTCCAGTAATATTGTACCTACTGGAGGCCAATATAGTCGACCATAGTGTATCCACCATTGCAGCTAGAGGCAAATACACCTATTTACTTGCGCTACTTTACCACTGTCCAAAAACATATCCACCAGCTTCTGGTCTGACCTCTGACCCCAGGGTCATTGCTGTGGTAAATTGGAAAGGAAGAAAGTGTGTGTAATACACTGGATCATAACTGGATCATATTTCACCCTTGAAGAATGCAATACAAGAGATAGACATTCAGGCTTTTAGAAGAACACCAATATATTCCTCTATATATAATACATTTTCAACTTTATGCCCTGGATGAAATGTGTTGGTTTGACGTAATAACTGAGAAGGCAGCTTTATCATGGGAACAGGTTGTGCAAGTGGGCAATGTTGCACATGTGTAGGTATTCACCCTGATAGGGACATCTAGTGCACATTATGGACTGATTGTCCGGCTATAAAACATATTATAATTATTATAATTGAGCCAGCTTATAATTCCATTGCTTGGAAACGGGTTATATATCCCTAGCTACTAACTGTGTTAAAATCAAGGTCACGCATTAAATGATTGACCTTGAAATTAAAGATCATGTTCACTAATTAGTAGGAATGTTCCATAATTAACATGAAAAACCTACCTCAGATTTGGCAAATTGCACGGATTGCATCAATATTGGTTCATGAGATTAAATAAAGTTAGTTTTATGTAATTTACTTTTCTCTGCTTACCTTTACACTATATCATACACCTCTTCAGAATGTATAATAATGTTGTACAGTCACTATTGCATTATAACCCATTGAAGCTGCGATCCAACAGCTCACAGCTGGTACTTCTCATCCATTGTTACATTGTAATTACCCATCTCATTACAATTCACAGCTACTGTTAGCTTTAAGACTTTTATCTTTTACTTTTTTGTAACAAATCAGTTTATTGTAACGAACCAATGCAAGACAGAACGGACCAACCACATTGTAACAACATCGATTGCAATAAAAAGATTTTAAATTGAATTGAATTGAATGCAAAATAATACATGTTAATAGCCCCCAAGGGGGGAGTAGGGCCCACTGTTCCCCCCTCTCCTGCCCCCACCATTACCCCAAGGACCAGCCTGTGTACCAAGGGCCAAAACACCAATACACAACCTCTTCAAATATTGACCTTCCCTGACCTTGACCTTATGAATGACCTTAAGCCCCGGATTGGTGACCTCTGGAGGTCATATGTCACGTGGGGAGGTTTATAAGGCGACCAGCGTGTGCCACGTGACATGATCCACACAGCTTATGTCACCCGCGTCCCAGAATTACACGATTTAAAAATGGGAAAAACTTGAAAATGTTGTAGTTTGCATTTTGGCTGAGAGGAAATGTACACAGAGCGGTTGTGTGCAGTGGGACTGGTGTCTGCGGATTATAGGTTATTAAAGTAGTATTCACTGCTAAATCTACCATATAAGGCAGTTCTCAATACTAGCTGTACCGGATTATTATGCTTCTATATATACCCCTGAATAATGAATATTGACTTTGTATACACATTGAAGGCTGCTATTGAAAGGTGAATGTCCTTCTAAGAATGAAACCCAACCCTGTGATTTTCACTGTACAATAGGGGAGTTGTATGTGCCACTGCGCATGTCTATTACAGTGCATCCTGGGATGGATTTTGTTGAAATCTGACATACAAATATTTAGCAACATTTTTTATGGAAAATTGTAACAATGTTTTCCCCAATATCATAGCTTTTGTGAATGATCTATGAAAACCAAATGCATGATGGGAAAGATGAGGGCTTGTGTTATGGAAACATGTATAACACTTGGATATTGACATTAGAGCACTGATAAATATTCCATGCTGAACATGACATGTTTTCTATAGATTTTACACTGTACCATTAGTGCCATAATTCCATGCGAAACAAGATTCAAAATGGCGGCTATGCAAATGCCCTATTTGTGATAGCAGGGACTGTTTACTCCCCATTTAATTATTTGCTGAGAGTAATAAAGTCACAAGGAATGGTATAAATGCCACATTGATAATGACTACATGTTTACACTAGCTTTAGACCCATACATGACCCAGCATGTCTAACCATGTTAGTCTAGAATTTCCAGACAGACAAACTCTGGAAAAAGCAGACTGTCACATATTTATGTGAAATATAATACTTGTGTTAATAAAGAAATACAAACATGTGAATGCACAGTGTGTACACATGGGCTGAATACAGACCTGGTTTACAATATAGTACAGTATAGTAGACGTCCACTGAAGGTTTAACCGACTAATAATAGCCAACTGGTTCTACCTGCAATGTTAAACTGTGAACTAGGACATCTTCACATATGGTTCAGCTGGGAAATAGTTCAATTAAACTGGATATAGTCAACATACTGACATTGTACTGAAGTTTATTGCTTAATGTATAATTGTTGTTGCACATATCGCTCCCTCAACGGGCACCAATCCAAAAACTCTCAAATTGTGAACTCCAGTGAAAAAAAAAGAATATACCCTAATACATGGTTATAATAAATAGTATTAGTAATATCATAGTATTTCTTCATTATATTCGATTCCCTCATATCGGATACAACTATCATATAATATTTATATAAGAACCCTCCCTGAACCCTCCCTGAACCCTTTCTTAACCCTCTTGAACCCTCATTTAACCCTCCCTGAACCCTTCTTGAACAATTGCTAATGTGCCCGAAACGTCGGAACCCCAGTAAACAAACCTCAATATATTAAACCGTCCCTTTCCTCCTATGTTCTGGGTTTATTTTCCTTACTTCGATATTTATATAAGAAGCTTGGAATATGGTGTATCATGCTTTACTAAATATACGTGCAACTATGTTAATAATTCATACATTGGCTTACATTATTGTGTAATGCTTGATCCATCATAGACATGGGTTAATTACAGACCACAAAGGCCTCCTTTATTCCACCAAACCCTGAGGATTCAAACCCATGCTTTTGATCTGGATGAAGATTGATCAATTTGTGCCATAAAGTGTATTTATAACTTGATTCATAACCTCCGTCCTTCTCCTCGCTAACAAACATAGCTATGTTGCCATAGCGACGCTTCCTCCACATGGCGTGTGTGAGCAGACGACATCTATCATTCATGAACTATTATTGAACTTACAAAGTTTTATGGATTTTTAATGAGATTTCGCCTCAATTGTCCTACAGTTGAGTAATATTGCATCGACTTGTGAATAGAGAGCGCAGGGGAGTCGATAATGGGGGATGGTGGTGGGGATCTTTGGGGATCAAGCATTCCTTGACAAGAAGGACTACTTTCACTCTTTTGAATTTTGAAGAAAAGAAAATTAACAGAAAAAGAATTCATTGAATTAGGAGGAAGGATGAAGTGAGCTGTCCCTTGAATCCCAATCATCCCATTTATATGATTTCTTTTCTCCAAAATGATATTATTATGGTATTTTGCGGTCCTAATGGGATTTTAATGGCATTTTGAGGTTTGGAACGAGAAGCTTTGCCTTGGTTCGGAGGGTCTCTTTCCACTCTGAGCCTAGACTGTTAGATCAGATGTCATGTAATTAATTCCCGCTATCCACTTTGATGAGAAACCTTTGAGAAACCTTTACCTTTGGGCTGTGTAACACAGTTAATATATTATCATTCTAAAGTGTAGGCCTCAGAGTTGAATATAGTTATAGAGAGACGGTGCGAGTGGATTTGATGGCTCTCACTTACCAGTAAACGAGAAGTAACACACAGGGCAAGTAATAGTTGCCTCACATTGCCTTAGATAGACGGTTTCATGTAATTATTCCTCATTAAAACGCCCTACTCCAGGGCCAGGAATGCCATTCTTATATACGTTTTACGGAGCATTGTTATGAATAGATAAAAGGTATGATGTGAGAGGCTCTCAGCAATTTTTCACCTCCCCCCCCTCCACACACACGCACACACACACAGGTACTAGGGGAAGGCACCATCTCGGTGATCTAGTCCTGGCAAAAAAAAACTTAAAAGAAAAAGTATGCATCAGATATGTAGGGCAGCCTTATCAGTGCACAATCAATAGGTGTATGTAGGTGTCTCACTACCTCTAGTGTATATCCCTCACCCCATGCAGGAACCATGTCAGTTTATCATGAATTATATCTGACAACATGCTACAACATGCTATCACATGCTAGATTTATTACTAATTAGGCTTACTATGAGCACTCAGGCGGAACCAGCTGTATAGGCTGTCACTCGCACTGACACACTTTTTTTTACCATTTATAAAGTCATTTACATCGGGTCATCTCCTTTCATGTTTTTGAGGCAACATTCTTTAGATTTTTTCTCTATTTTACTATCGTTTATAGTTGTATACTGCATCCGGTTTTATTGGTACTTCACGAGGTTGCTTCACTAAATCCTTGGTTAATATTCCCCTTCCTTGTCTACCTGCCCTTGCTAAGTACTTCATCTTTATCATGGAATTTTTATTCATGTCTTCATATGCAGTTACATGGTGTTCTCGTATGCATTTACCAATTCACAATTCTTGAATGGGGCAGACAGTTCTTATAGCAAATGGCACTCTGTTCGGGTTCAAACTGATCGAGACCCCTCAGAAAACGGGACGAACCCTGAAGGGGTGAGTTCCCGTTTTCTGAGGGGTCTCGATCAGTTTGAACCCAAACAGGGTGCCATTTGCTATCTATTACACACTCTATTTGGATGTTAAAAAGTAAATTTAACTTGTTTAGCCTATAGTTTAGCTCGAGGAAGCTTGATTCACCCCAATTTGTAGGCCTAAGTCACGCGGTCGGGACGACATCATCTGGCCTACGCTGCACCAATGAAATTGCGTATTTGGGCAAACTGTACATGTGAACGATTCGGATTGACCGAACTGCATCCCCAAACTGCACCTTTCTAACTGCTCACGTGTGTAATAATACACAGTAGATCTTCCACAGCATCCCAAATTATACAAAATAAGAGTTAAGGAACATATGGAATTTGAATTTGCTATATACAAGGATATTTGTTCATCCTACAGTAACAATTTCCTACCAAAAGCAATTCAAGGGCTTCTTAAGAATTCAAACATGGGTAGTTCATCTATTAAATGATGGACAAACCTCAGCGCAACCACTATTTCTCAAGCTCACACTGACAACTTGGACAATCATACAGGTATTTAAACCCAGCAGATGGTACAATAATGTTCAATCACATCAGAAATAGATGGTCATAGATGAAATAATAGCTACATTTCTGAGAAGACAATCCCAGATGCTGCAGCAAGTAGAGCATTAAACCACTATCGTCAGTGAGGCTTAACATGGGGTGATGCAGTGTGGGGGAAATCGGCAGAAAATGTACAATTCTCTCTCACCAATTCTCTCAAATAACTCAAATAAGTTCAAAATACAGTTCAACCTAACCTAACAGATTGCTAGAATCAATGCAATGCCGAATATACCACTCGGATTTAACTCATATTGACCAAATTGCAGCCTAATTTAGCAGAATTTACTAAATGTGTACACCTGCCAATTGTACATTTTCTGAAAATCTGACACATGTATGAGGTTATATCCACTAGTCCAATCAGTAAACACATACTTCATTGTCCAGTGTGTTCTCAATCTCTATAATAACAAATAGATCGAGCCGGTTAGAAGAGAGTCTTGATAGTTTGAGATTTATTTATGGTAATTTATATATAAATCAATCAAACCGTATATTAGCTACAACTAGCATACAGTCTGGTGGAGGCCTGTATGTCAACTGTAACATTTGCCTTCATTAACTGCATTAGACTTTTCGTTATGTTTTCTTGCGCGTAGTGCTGCTTGCACAAACCTAAATTTTTTAAACCACTCGTTGCAAAGGCCTCCCTACTGTCGTCGACCCTAGGGAGTATTGTTACCTTCGCCTATTACATCTAATATTTTTACGGTAGGGCTTTAAATCCTCCCTAAGCAGGGAGATCAGTTCCCACCGATAGTGTCATTATTGTAAACAACAGACAAATAAAAGTACCAACAACAACTTTGTCATCCAGGAGGTTGGCATCATTCACTAAAGCACTTCACCATGAACTCATAACATCTATCAGCCCCTCTTTATAAGCATCAGTTGGAATGTAGATAAGAAAATGTTTGTTTTCAGTAGAAAGTTCAAGATTTCTTGTAAAACCAGTTATAGAAGTTCACAGTGTGGCCAAGGAGTTTTATTTTTAAAGATCCGTGCAAAAGTCTCTGATTTTTGTATCCATATGTCCACCATTCTATAAGGTTTGAACTATATATGTTACAATAACAGGACATAAACGCAGCTCCGCTACTTATGCGGTGGCCTAGATTTTTTTTAAATAAGTGATTTTCAAAAAGCGAAACCATCCTCCCATTTTGCCATATTGTAATATTATGGGTCAGATCTGCAGAAAATGTACAATTCGCCTTCACCAATCCTGTCAAATAACCCACATTTAAGACAAGAATGAGCTTCAAAATGCAGTTTACTATAGCAGAACTGATACTTTAAATCAACACAATAGCAAATATACTCACATATACCCAGTATTCATCATTTTTCAGCCTAATTTAGCAGAATTTCCCAAATGTGTAGAGCTGTCAATTGTACATTGTCTGAAAATCTTACCTTCATACCTCCTTCTTTGCTCATCCCAACACACAATTGGATAGAAACAAAAAAGGATGGTAACACCGAGCTCTACCACAAAGAGTAATAAAAACGTTACAAAACAAACCTGTACATTGACAGCAGGCAGTGTGAGGTGGAGATCAACTACACACTGTTAACATAACCTTAGATAAAAACCTGTTAACAAACGGTGACACTCTGGTACTTCAACGAACTATTTAGAAATCTGGAATTTTTATTTTTAAGACACCAAGGTCAAAAGGACTCATCAAAACAAGGTTGAACTAGCAGGCCTTCTGTATGAACATCACTTGGGATGTACATAAGAAAAGAATTTCTGATAAAACCAGTTGTAGAAACTTACAGTGTTGCCAGGATGTTTTATCTATAACGATGAGTGCAAAACGCTCTGATTTCACCATTCTTTATATCCTCAACTACATTTATGTTCCAATAAGAGGCCAAGAATACAGCTCCACTACTTGAGTGGTGACACAGATTTAAAAAAGACATTTTAAAAAAATGGTGTCACTCTGATCATAAAAAATCCTTTATAAAGCCTCAGGCTTTGATCACGCGTTAGATTTATATCAATGTTTTTAAGTCTTACTTCCATTACCTACAGCTGCCTTTACAACATAAATAAGGATTGGGAAGCTATTCAATCCAAGTAAACATATTCAATCTAAGTTGAACTGGGAAGTCTTTTTCATATTAAAGCTGCATCATCAGCAATAGGGGAGTTGCATAGCCGCCATTTTGAATCTTGATTCACAAGGAATTATGGGAGTAATGGTACAGGATAAATTCTATAGAAAACATGTCATGTTCAGCATGAAGTATTTATCTATGTTCTGATTCGATATCCATGTGCTATATACAATTTCATGGCACAAGTCCCCATCTTTCCCATCATGCATTTTGTTTTGATAGATCATTTACAAAAGCTATGATATTGGTGAAAATATTCTTGTAATTTTCGATAAAAATGTTACCAAATATTTGTACCTCAGGTTTCATCAGAATCCATCCCAGGATGCTCTGTTACAGACATGCGCAGTGGCACATGCAAATCCCTTATTACAATGCATAAAATCTCATCTCATTTTCTTTTACTCTGACCTATAGGTCTCAAGCTATCAATATTTACCTGCTATTATATGTGTATATGTGGACTTTAAGTTGATTTTAAGTGAGATTAAAGTACATTAGATGAATGAGAGGAAGTTGTTATAATAATCACAGTAGATTAATGGTGAGGGGGACGGGAGAAACGAGACAGGTACATCAGATAGGCCTAGGGGTAAACTGGATGACGGCAATAATTAGGCTGAACAGTGATGTAGAAGAACTAGAAGGCAAGTGATATAATTATGACTAAGGCATTCAGTACAAGGTGAGGTGACCTTGCTTGTAATATAGTTCCAAAAGTCATATACTTTGTGATAATATACCATAGGTGTCTATGAATTGGTTAAACTCACCCAAAGCTTTGAGGCTATCATTTTGATTAAGTTGAAAAGGCAAGTAATATAAGTATGACTAAGATATAAATCAAAATCTAATACTTGACATTCATTACACAGTGATGTGACTTTGCTGGTAATACAGTTTTAAAAATGTCTTTTACAACATGTGGTTGTAATATGTGATGTGTTTCAGGAAAATGAGTCATAAGTCGCAAAAAAATAGATTTTAAGCTACCATTACATTTAAAAAGATCAGATCTAGTATTTCTAGATCTTAAGTTTGATATTTTCATTTTTGAAAAAAAAAGGTTTCCAATATTTCTTGGGGTCAATAAACAGTAAAGTAGCTAAATGTAATCCATATGAGGACCTTTAAAACGAAAGGATATATTACATAGATTGTCCTGAAATTTGATACATCGATTGATATAGCTATAAGTGACAAACCCCCAAAAGATCAGAACATTCCAATAATATGATCTTGTGGGAAAAAAAACACTTTGAAAAATTATTTTGCGACTTATGACTAATTTTCCTAAAACACATCACATATACTATAGGTTTGCCTAAGAGTGGGTTAACCTTTAAACTGAGCCTAAAGCTTTGAGGGTGTATAATTGGACGTGTAATGTTACTTGGCACTTGTACAAGAAGCAATTGTAGGTTACAACAACACTGTCAACCCTTGCCAAGAGGAATATTTACCAAATTGCCCAAATGATAATTGGACAAGATTACACCAAGGCTTATCAAGATTCCTGTGGATTCTTCGCTCGTCATCGTACAATGATGTTGACACATTCTTTATGAGTTTTTATACTAAGATTGAACAAAAAGGTGCTGATGATCTGGCATACACGCCTATACTGTAGGTTGTTTATATATGTGGTGTGTTCCAGTAAAATTAGTCATGAGTCGCAAAATTCCTATTTTTCAAAGTGTTCTATTCACAGAATGTCTTTGTGTGAATGTTTTTATTTTTGGGGTGCTTAACGCTGTCTATAGCATGAACACATGTACCAAAATTCAAGACAGTGTATTAGATATATTCATGCACTTCTATGGTAATCTCATAGGGTACATTTATTTACTTTACTGGTTATTGCCCCCAAGAAATAGTGCAAAGTTTGTTTTCCAAAGAAAAAATATCAAACTTAATATATATATAGAAATATCTATTAGATTATTAGACTGTTTACTATCATTGGAATCGTCTTGATCTCATCTTTTCAAATATGATGATATCTCAAAATCCATTTTTTTCAACTTGTGACTCTTTTCCTAAAACAGCTCACATATGGGGGATGGGGGATGGGGGATGGGGATGGGGGATGGGGGATGGGGGATGGGGTGTTTCATAAACAATAAGAGGAAATGCTTCAAAATAAGTAACAATCTACGATATGAGATGACATTGTGTTGTACAATATATTTTGGTACTTCGGTACGATAAGTTCTTTACATTTTTTGTTGTTGGAAGTATACTACCTTCTCCTGCTCTGAGGAATAACGCTAACAGCTGTCATACCCTACTCATGTCCAATATAAAGGGATCCTAATAGGTGTTTAAATTGTTACAGGTCTCGTTGTAGGCATTGTATTGTCTTTTTGTTCTCTTGGACAATTAATTTTCTAGTCATTTGTTTGTCTTCGTATTGGACACTGCCCAGGTTGAGGTTCTTATATGTATTTCTCTTTTTATATGTGATGTGTTTCAGGAAAATGAGTCATAAGTCGCAAAAATTGGATTTTGTGATATTATCATATTTAAAAAGGTGAGACCAAGGGGATTCCAATGAATATAAACATCAAGGGCATCTAATAAGTATTTCTATATTTTAAGTTTGATATTTCTATTTCTAGAAAAAGAAGTTTCCAATGTTTTTGGGTGGACAAGTATTATTAAAGCAGCTAAATATACTCTATTGGGTGACCCTATAAATGCATGCAAATATTTGATACACTGTCTTGCAATTTGGTACATGTATTCATACTACATCAAGCGTTAGTCACACCAAAAATGAGAACATTCCTACAAAGAGATTCAGGGAATATATCACTTTGAAAAATATCAATTTTGCGACTTATGACTCATTTTCCTGAAACACATCACATATGAGTCTGATTGAATGACTTTATGATTAATTGATTTAATTATTAGATAAGATTGGTGACTAGCGATCTATTCATTATTTCTGTAACACCCTTTTGTATCAACTGTGCTTAATGCAACATGCTGAATAGAAAATCTTAAAACAAACAAAAAAGACATAAACATGTGGAGGTGTATGTGTGTGGAGAGGGGGGGAGTGCGGGGTGCTGCATTTCCGCATGTTAACCAGAGCATCGGAGCATGGTGCTCTGTACAGCCTGGTGACAGGAACACCTCGTCACATATCACCACACCCCGCTGCACCCTCCCCCCCCCCCGCCCCCCCCCCCCCGCCACACACAGGTGGGTCAGATTTTCTGAAAATGTACAATTGGCAGCTGTACACATTTAGTAAATTATGTTAAATGAGGCTGCAATTTGGTCAATACTAGGTAAATTCCAGTATATTTGGCATTGCATTGATTCCAGAAATCTTATTGGTTAGGTTGAATTGAATTTGAACTTTAATTTCGTCTGAAATTTTGGTTATTTGAGAGAATCGGTGAAGTTGAATTGTGCATTTTCTGAAAATCTGTCCCACACACCCTGCTCACCCCTCACACACCCTTGTAACTACTGGGCTGCAACAGTTACCCTTAGGTCAAGGGTTCAATACAAATGCAGTCTAGGCTCAGAGCCTCTCAGATCAGATAAGAATGTCAGTGATTATCTTTAATAAGGGATTTGCATAGCCGCCATTTTGAATCTTGATTCGCATGGAATTATGGGACTAATGGTACAGGATAAAATCTATAGTCATGATCAGCATGTTGCCAATTATTTGTATGTCAGATTTCAACAGAATCAATCCCAGCATGCACTGCAGTAGACATGCGCAGTGAGACATCCCCTATTGTATTTTGGATGAATATTAACTTTGAACTATTGTTGGGACTAACTAATGGCAACATGTTCATTGTCTGATGCTCTGATATATGGCTTGAATATGTACCTGCCTACAACTTATTACTCATTGTTCTAACCTTTTCCTTTCTATGATATTTCAGATGGCACCGTCGTTATGGTTGTCGCTTGCCTTTGCCTTAACACGTGAGTTTGTAACAGTTTATATTACATATATTATATAAGCAATTATATTATATTGTAGTTATTATAACTAGTGCATCACATAATTGTAGATTACCCATCACGCCCATCATGGTGATGGTAAAGTGACTTATCGGTGTTTTATATCTTTTAAAGATTGTATTCAATAACTAGATTTACTATCCCTGAGTGCAGTTTTTTTGTTTTTGAAAATCCCTGAGTGCGGTTTTAATATTTATCTACTACCACGCCAACTTTCATCCTTAAGGGTTGTACATGTTGTATACAGTGAAAACAAAGAACTAAACATGTTCAAGAAACAGTGAATCAAAGTTACATCAAAGTGATAGATAGATAGAACCTAATGAGAATGTGGTACAAGGGACACTATTGACCTGTCCAAGATGTTTGGTTTTTTTGCGGTCCGCAAGGCAATAGGCAAGTGTGTTACGAAAAACACAACATCGCTTGAGGACAATGCAATAGTGTCCCGAGTACCACATTCAAATTTAGGTTCTATATTTACTCCTGCATTGCTATGTATAAGTACATAGATGTTTACGGGGATGGGGGGGGGGGGGAGACTGACTACATAGAAATGTACAATAAATTTGACGCACTTAGGAAACAATTACTATACTTAAGCTGGGAGATAGTGATGCCCTACTATAGACTGTATATAAGATATTACAGGGCCCTTATGAAAATCAGTGTTAATTGAGATGTGCTTTGTAATATGAAATAAATGAATTTGAACAAAATAAAGATAATGATGACAATAATAATAATAATGTATGTTCCAGTGATGATCCAGGGGGCCTATGGACAATTTTATGGTAAGTAGTTTCTACAGTGTCTGCCCATGGGTCAATATTAGTGGTTAGAGTAACACTATAGCTCTGGTAGTGATTAACAGTGGTAATTAATGGTAGTATCTGGTAGTATCTCTTTTTAACATCATGTGTAACTTAACCATAATGTCTGACACCTTTACAATTGGTTTCATCTTGTTCTTTGGAAAGGAAATCAACTTATATGAAGTGTTACAGGAAAATGAGTCTCAAGTCGCAAAAATGATTTTCTTTTTCACAAGATTTCCTTGTACCAATGTTTTGGAAATTTTGAGATGCTTCTTGCTCTGATTCGTTTCAATACATGAAGCAAATTCCAAGATTGTATATTTAATATGACATTCTATAATATGCCAAATATCAGTAACTATTTTCTTCAAATATAAAACGATATGAAAGTATTTGTTAGGTTTACCATAATTGAAATTCCCTAGATTTCATCTTTGCAAATATACCGATATTTCAAAACCCATTCTTTGGTGATTTGTTACACATTTTTCTGAAACACATGACATATGTTGATTATGCATATATTGTAATCACAGCAATAGATATATTGTATTTATAAATGTATTGTAATCACAGCAATCAATATATGTTGTTGATAAATGTATTCCAATTATAATTCCTTGTACACAAATATGATTTGTTCATTAATATTAATCTAAAAGAAGGGAATAACTATTAAATATAACATGCCTCTTATCATTCTTTAACTCACTATAAAATATTTGATTTAAATCACATTAAATATTTTCATTTAAAATAGCATGATATAAAATGAATAAAAATCTCAAGACTAATTACTTTGATTTGGCCCAATCATAATTAAAAGAAATTAATATTATTAATACACACTTTAACTTGGAATATGGTCATTAAAAGTATCATCCTAAAAATAAATTCACGTTTTGTCTTACTTTTCCCTTTGTATATGTCTTTTACTTCTAAAACAAATAAATAAGAAAGAAGGACATACAAGATTACTGGGTGCTGGTTCAAGTCATTGCATTGAAGTGTTGCTGCTATGGGCGTGGTTTATAGAAAGCTAAAAAGGACAAAAGCAGGGAAAATGTGTGACACTGTCATGTAAAATATCAACCAACAAGGTTGTATACTCACAGTACGAGCTGAAAGAGCTCACCGTAGGAATGGACATGTAGTAAGACAGTGTGGGTCATTTCACTGAGTTGAACTGAACAGACTAGTAAAACATTATACATATAATAATAGATGGTAGTATACTGCTATGAAATTAAGTTGAAGACCAACAATAGGAGCTGAACTAAACAGTCAGCATCATACAGCAGCAATAGATGGTAGTATACTATCGAGGAGTTAGTGGAAGACCAGCTATAGGAGCTGAACTAAACAGCCTGGTAAAATATCTTACATCAATAGATGGTAGTATACTACCCCAGGAGTTAGTGGAAGAGCAGCTATAGGAGCTGAACTAAACAGCCTGGTAAACCATCCTACAACAATAGATGGTAGTATACTACCCCAGGAGTTAGTGGAAGACCAGCTATAGGAGCTGAACTAAACAGCCTGGTAAAACATCATACAACAATAGGTGGTAGTATACAAAACTCTTGTCAAAGCATTTCTATAAGCGAAAACATAAATAGTTTTGTTAAGCGTTTTGTTATATTATCTGTGATAACTACAGAAAATAATGTCCCAAAATAAAATATATTTGAATAAATTCTGTTTCAATAAAAAAAATTCGCAATTCCTGTTTTTTGTTTTCTTTGATTTAAATAAGGTATGAACTCAATTTGTCTCAGAAAATTCTTTTAAAATTTTGCTTTTTGGCAATGATTAATTTGTAAAACAGAGGAACAGACATTGAGGGAACATAGGAGGAGATTCGCTAGATTCTCCCAAGCTGAAGGTATAGTGTCCGGGGACAATACTTTTACCATCTTTTATGATGCTTTACGATCCTATCTTTTACGATGCTTTATGATCCCATCTTTTACGATGCTTAATGATCCTATACAATTCTTTACAATGCTTTGAAATTCTATACAAATTTGTACAATGCTTTACGATCCTATACGATTATTTACGATGCTTTACAATCCTATCCCCCATCAAGCTTGACAATGCCTTTTATCCATATTTCAAAACCTACTACTCATATTTCAGTATTTTCAGGCTTTTTTCCTGCCTTTTGCAGCAGACCTTTGCTCAGTTCCATGCCCCCTTTTCACAGGTGGATTAAAAAAATGAAAAAAAAATGGTAGAGAACCCAACGCATTGAGGTGCTGCAGTGGGTTCAGAAGATGCACAGAACATGTATATTGCCTATTTCCATACACCTCTGGTAAAACCTGCCTCCCCAGCACTGTGTACTATGTTTGTCTGGTATTACATGTGGTTTCCTTGTTCCTTACTTGCGTAGGTCCAGGTAACCGATCTGTATTGTGTATTATTCTGTTTGCTGTGAGCTCTATTCTACCCAACATGATTACCCTGATATTCATATGGTTATCAACAGTCAATATTGCTGATCCTTCCTCACCCCCCCTCCCTCACCTGCCCCCCTCACCCCCCCCCCCCCCCACACACACACACAGTGTAAATGCACATATTGGGGTGTGTAACCATTTATACAGAATTCCCTACTAACTTCACTTAATGAAGTATCCTATCATAATGATTCAAATGAAGTTTAATCATTATTTATGATTTGGTAGTTATATATTGTTCATGTGCTAAAAAAAACTATTCAGATTCAATTGCAAATTTAAACAACTTGTGGGGTGATCAAGTGGTTGAAAGTGATGGGTCAGCTCACTAGAATGACTTGCATTTTTGGGGCAGTTTCACCTCCACCCTCCCCCAGGTACTAGTGGAAGACCACCGTGAGGTGATCTAGTCCTGGTAAAGTATCACCTCCTCCCCCCAGGTAAAAGGGAAAGGCCATATAATAAAGGTCATATAATCCTGGTAAACTATCACATCTTCCCCCCAGGTACTAGTGGAAGACCATCAGTGAGGAGATCTAGTCCTGATTAAACAACAATTCCTTTTTTCTTTAAAAAAAAACAAAAGAAACAACAATCCCTTACACAACTTGCACCAGCCTGATTCTATACGTTGTCCTTGATACCTCTACCTCAGACTCAACACATGACACAGTCTCCCACATGATACTGACATCACTTGATCAACAGTTACATGATTCACCTTCATCCTGAGTACAGAGAGATGTGTATATACATGTGTACTTGTGGCACTTGCACGCAAGCAATCATTCCCCGCTAAAAACCTACATTTTAAACTTTCTTTACTCTACATGTTCTTATTCATGGAGGATCCACTTACAAACAGATACGGTGAGAGACATGGTCTGACTGTGACAGAGAACGAAACAGAGACAGAAACAGTAGAAAGAGATACAGACAGAAATATTGATACAATTGTAGTGCCCTGGGTGGTAGGACCTTGTGTGGCCAGCTGGAATACAGCAGCCTGGATAGCTCAGGAGGAAGAACATTGGAATATAAATCCAAAGGTCCTGGGTTCGGTTCCCGGTCTAGGCAAGGATGTTTTTCACTGAGTTCACAAAATTAGTAAGTGGGTGGGTAAATTGATAAACAATGACAAAGACAGCTAGAACAAGACATATCCAGGCAAACTGACACAATCCAGAACATAATCTACTGGGACATATTAAAGTGATGAAAATGTATTGAGACAACATAATGACAGAGTGGCATGTTGACCAGGAATAGGGAGAATGTGATGGAATCTTGTCGAATGAATATTGAATTACTTGCACCAAGTTCCATGTTCTTGATGTACATACCCAGCAAATGCACGTTTTTATTCAATTTTGCAATCACAACTTGACTTGTTTGCCATTTTCTATGCATTGTTGTGCGTAAATTATGAAAATCGTCGCTTCATGGCAATCGTTCAGCAGAACGGATGTATATTTGTCAATGTTGTATTGTTCTGTGTTGTTTTATCTTTTTGTTTATTGTTTGATGATTTATTGTTTGAAATTACATTCTCAGCTAATTCTAGCAAAATTCTATTTCATAACTCTCAACTATATAGTAATTAGAGCTCAACTATATGCATCTAAACGTTTTGTTCGTCTGGTTGACTGAACATTAGGTGACTGTGGAAGACCACCTAAGGATGAGCCGTGGTTGTACTTATAACTGTAGATGTCATATTGATGTACAAACGACCTCTAACTGAATAAATATTTTGAACAAAAAAATACTTTTTTTTAAAAGAGGAAAACTTCACCAAGCATGAGTGAAAATAGACTTCTATATAGCGAGTGTAGTTTCTATGTATAGCCAGTGTAGTTTCTGTGTATCCGGGAATGGGCAACTTGGGATGAGATTTGGTTTCATTGAGATATGAGAACTTTTACCTCTTTGACCGCTTTTAGCTGAGAATGTACAATGTATTTAATTGCTTATTATGTTTGTTTATTTATTTCTCATAATGTTCTCTTATTTTATGTTTCTTGACTGATGAGAAAAATCTCTGCCACTTTTACTCACTTAAGATTCTTTTCTTTATTAACGTTTTGTATTTATGTATTGTTAATTCATTTAGTTATCAACATTGTTCTTGTCCAGTGTGTATAGCTAACTAGTGATTTCAAGAGCGTCTGTCTGTAATGATTGTATTGTTTGTGTAGTTGATTCAAAGTAGTATATATACGTTCATTGTTTGTTATCAAGTTTCTTAGTGTATATATTTATCCTGAATGCTATGAATGGTGAGTAACCCTTCTCTATTGACTCCACTTTGTAGAACTGCCATGTAAGATGCAGATCACGTTTGCGTTTGACGGTACAACGCCGGACCAGAGCTCATACCAGCTGCTGATCAGCACTGCACAGGCCATGGTCAGAACGCCGGAGCTGCAGGTGAGCCAAAACACCACTAAACATAACTCTTTTTTTTATCTTTTATTTTGTCCAACATCGGATTTTTATTCATGAAAACATGTAAACATAGGTGTATATGGTGATAATAAAAAAAGGTTAATAATAATTATTGTTTTATTTACATCCTGGGCTCTATTCATTGCTGTGTAAGGCCTTGTCTATTGTGCTGTGGGTTATGTTGACTACTTGTGATGCATACAATGTGTCCCCAGATACAGTGCCACCTCAAATGCTGATATGTGATGAAACACAAGTATTTCCATTCACTGTGGTTATATTATGAATCAATCTTGCAGGCGCAGATTCAAGCCCGACAGGCCAGTGTGGCCTTCGTAGGGTTTGGTTCTTCAGCACGGGTGATCCGGTAAGTAACAAAATGTTGTTAATTCCCTTACTTAGTATTTCTTGTTTCTTTTTGATTTCTACATATTATACCAGTTGTTAATGTCATATATGATCCGTTTAGGAAAATGTGTCATGAGCGTAACTCACAAAATATGGATTTTGAGATATCACCATATTTGAAAAGAGATCAAACCGATTCTAATGATAGTAAACACTAGGACATAATGTATTTCTATATTTAAAGTTTGATATTTTTATTTTTGAAAAAAAAGTTTGCAATGTTTCTGGATGGGTAATTACCAGTAAACTAACTAAATATACTCCATACGAAGGCCTTCAAAACACAAGGATATATTTAATGCCATGTCCCAAAAGTTGATACCTACATTCATATGACTATAAGTGCTAAGATCAATAAAGATATTTTGTGAAAAAAAACACCTTGAAAGATATCAATTTTCTGACTTATGACTCATTTTCCTGAAACAGATCCCATACCGAAATTACAATCTATTATTATTATTATACTTCAGGTACTCACTGGCCGGAGCACCTATATTCAGCACCGACGTCAACACCATCAACCAGGCGCTGTCCAGCTTCCAGCCAAACCCCTTCAATCAGGTGCTCTACGGCCAGTTCGGTAACACTTGCAACTACGCTACAGCACTAGACACAGTCCTCAGAGAGGTCAGTTGACTCCTCCCACTATAACTGATGATTTAGTTAGACCTAAGTTTTCTAACTTAAGTAGTATGGATTTCTGGTCACCAATAAATGCTTAATTGAATCATATTTTGAAAGCGGCCTGGCTAGCGGATGTGTTTCAATATGTTTTGGCCTACCTACCTGACCATTGGCTTTATAGTAACAATATGTATGTGGGTCAGATTTTCAGGACATGTACAATTGGCAGCTCTACACATTTAGTAAATTCTACTGAATTAGGCTGAAAAATGAGGAATACTCGGTATATCTGAGTATATTTGGTGTCACATTGATTTAAAGTGTCAGTTCTGTTATGTTGAACTGCATTCTGAATCTCATTTTTGTCTTAAATGTGAGTTATTTGAGAGAATTAGTGAAGGCGAATTGTACATTTTCTGAAAATCTGACCCGTTTAGCACTAATTGAGCAATGAGTAAAGGCTTTACCTCCCTCTGTGCCCAGGTCTACACCAGCCCAGTCTCAGCCTCCAGAAGGATTCTCTTCTTCTTCACGTACAGCCGGGATGTGAGTGGTGACCTGGCGCGGGCTGTGAATGCGGCGTCTGCTGCCGGTATACGCGTGTATGTGCTGGGTATTGGTAACTTTGTGCAGCAGAATCAGCTGTTTGTTTTGGCAAGTAATGCACAGAACAATGTCATCTACCAGCGAACAGCCCCCGCCGCTGCCACCATGGCCACACTCATGGTCTCAGCCCTGGACAGCGACGTCTACCCTGGTAAGTCTCTCTCTCAACAAAAAAAAACTTTAAAAAGTTAATTAAGAAATGAATTAAATAACATGTTTTAGCATTGTATACGCCAAGAAGGCAGGATATGTTGAATAAAACTTGCCAAAAAAAAAGAAGAACTTTGTATAACAGTGTACTGCTGGATTGAATTGAATAGGGGATTTGCATAGCAACCATTTTAAATCTTGATTCGCTTGGAATTATGGAACTAATGTTCCACTATCAAATCTATAGAAAACATGCTATGTTTTCTTCAACTATTTTCAACATACTTCAATACTCACTTCAGTCGCACCTTGGTAAACATAAACTACAATGGATACTTCTGTTTGTATTAGGCCCTACCCTGTTCTTACAACCTTATTGAATTGAAGGATTTTACATATAAACAGTTCCATTAATCAGTCAATCCAATGTGTTGCAGTTGTGCGTACTAGAGCTGACATAGTGCTGATAGTCCACACACCCTTCAGAAGTCTGAGCAACTACCAGACTAACGTGAGGAATTACGTCACAAGTCTTGTGAATGAGATCCTGCTGGGCACGGGTACATACAACCACCTCGCCATCATCTCATACTCGTAAGTCTGGGTTTCTGTTTAATTACTGTAATACTTTAGCACTATGCTAGAGGCAATTCATGAAAACACCCAAGTAGGGTACCTCGCATTTTTTCTTTTTTTCTTTTTTCATGTATCTTGTCTTTTTAAATGTGATAGGCCCTAAATGAAATAAAAAAATATCTGACTTACATATTGTTACATTTCTTGCTGCAGGAACACTGCCACCCTTGCCACAGACTTTACCCCTAATGCACAAACTGCACTGAATGCTGTCAATAGACTGCAGTTTAGCGGCAATGCCAACAACATCGCCAGTGCACTCAACCGCGCCCGCACATTGGTAAGTCACATTTACAAATTATGAAAATGTTCCTGAAAGTCAGACCTTGGGTCTTTTGTGGAATGTGCTTCAGTTAGTTACCAAGACTTATTGATAGTAACACACTGGATATGTCTTGAACTTCCTGCATCACTGTCAGTTGCTTTCTACTACACAAACTATATGTGTGTGAGAGGTAGGTGATGGGATAGGGGACTTGCATGTCTCACTGCGCATGTCTATGACAGTGCATGCTGGGACAGATTCAGTTCAAATCTGACATATTTAGCAAGAATTTTAACGAAGATTGCAAGAAAATTTTCAACAATATTATAGTCTGTGTAAATGATTTATAGAAACCAAATGCATGATGGGAAAGATGAAGTTGTGTGTTATAGATACATATTGGATATTGGACCACTGATGAATATTCCAAGCTAAAAATAGCATGTTTTCTATAGATTTTACACTGTACCATTACTCCCATAATTCCATGCTAATCAAGATTCAAAATGGCGGCTATGCAACTCCCCTATTATATATATATTTTCATTCAGTAAATAAATCTTACAGAATTGGACAAATACATCTACAAATAGATCTTCCCGTAAGCCCGGTAAAGATTTATTCTGCTTCTTTACTCCACTGTAGATTAGCCAGAGTTCCAGCAACCGCCCTAACGCTGTCAACGTTGTGTTCCTCATCACTGATCAAGAGAACCAGTTCCCTGTGGACTTTACTCTGGCTGCCAATGCTGCCACCCTCCTCCGCAGCTTCCAGGACACCCGGCTCGGCATCATGTCAGAGACGCTCATCACTACATCACAGCTGTCCACCAGCGTCACACAACAGGTCTCCCCCTTCCTCAGAGGTCACATCCAATATATCAGGAGAGGCTTCAACAACGTCGTGCAGTGCGATATTGATGAATCTCTTGACATCATTATAGATCTCACCCGGCAGGGGGCAGCACCACCTCCAGGCAGAGAGGGTGAGTCAGCAATTTTTATCAACAAATAAGTACATTGTACAATGAAATTCTAATAATCAATTAAGGACATTAACATTGAGATATGGGCTCACAGATGATAATTCAATACAGAATAACCATGGTCTTCCGCCCACCGCTGTGTCTATCTAGACCTTCTCTGACAACTTCCATGTTGTATTACAGGTGGTACTGGTGCTACAGGACCTGTGGGTCCACCTGGATTCCCCGGTGGAGCAGGACCGGTTGGACCACCGGGATCACCAGGATTTGGAGGATTCCCCGGTTCTAGGGGATCACCGGGCTTCCCAGGCCCGGCTGGAAATGCTGGCCCCAACGGTGAGAATCTGTACACTATCATCATCTTATATGTTATATATAGGGTTTCCATTGTCATTGTAGGATTTCTTCTGACTGTAATAGATGTTATAGACTTTCCATTGACATTCCATTGACTGTTATACAATTTATATTGACTGTGATACACTTTATATTGACCGTTATACACTTTATATTGACTGTGATACACTTTATATTGACCGTTATACACTTTCTATTTACTGTTACACACTTTCTATTGACCGTTGTATTAAACTTTCTATTAAAATACATTTCCTGTTCATATTGACCTAAAAAGTTGCAGATAATAATAGAAGTGATATTGACCATTTTTTCGCCAGTTCTTTTTTTTTCTTTTTCTTTTTTTGTGTGTGTCCAGTTCTTATTTACCAGAGGTGTTATTGAGTGAACTAAATGTGAACAGGTATGTGACCGGATGTTTAATGACTCATGTCCCTTTTTCAGGATCACCTGGTTTCCCTGGTAGCCAGGGAGGCACTGGATTCACAGGTGCCAACGGTCGTCCAGGAAACAACGGTCAACCTGGATTCCCTGGAAGCACTGGAGCTTCAGGTAAGACATGTGTGTCCATGTAGATTATGTCATTTGTGTTGGATTGTGATTTTAAACCTAATTTTCACTCATTTAATCATTTAATCGATAATAATATGATAGGATCTTTGTTATTAATGTTTATTCGTATGTATTTTCGGTAGTTATCTTTGCTAAAACTCTAAGAATCATCAAACTCTGATGATAGTGTAACTCGTTTATACAATGTTTTTGTCTGAATGAAAATTATTAAAAATTGGTGAACTATATTCTGGACATTAGAAAAAAGCAATATAACATCAGCAGAATGTTTAAGTATTACTAAATGTATAGAGCTGATGATGATTTCACCCTCATTTAAGCTCACCTCAGTCTAGGCCCACAGCCTCTCACAACTGTTATTGGACTTAGTAGGCATCTTTGTGGCTTTAGGAGGTTTTCCCTCAGTTTGAAGGGACTCTCCCAGCTCTTAGTCTAGACTGTAGAGGCTTTCCCTCAGTTTGGAGGGACTCTCTCAACTCTCAGCATAGACTTGAGAGACTTTCCCTCTCCCAGCTCTGAGCCTAGACTGTCCTGCTATAATGACTGACCCTTACTGATGCTATTTGCAGGAGCACCTGGTGGACCTGGAGGTTTTGGAAGCACAGGTTTCCCCGGTAGGCAGGGCTTCCCAGGTAATCCTGGAGCAACCGGATTCCCCGGACGTCCAGGCCTGGATGCAGGTCCAGGATTCCCTGGACCCGTCGGTGCAACTGGAATTGGTGGTCGACCTGGTCCCAATGGAAACCCTGGTGAGTAAACATCACAATCATTCAGATGCCCATGTGAGGTACTTAGTTATACTAGGGAGATTAGAGAGGTAATTTACTTCTCTAGTGTACACAACATATTGACTAGTTTAATTTTACTTAGGGTCATCAGAAAGAACTGCTTGCGGAGGATGTTTTGGGCTCTGATATGATATCTATAATTATGTATGACAATGTAACACTGATATCATATGTATGAGAAGTATTGGAATAAAAATCTTATAATAATACTTACTAGGGAGACTATAGAGGTAGTTTACACTTCTCTAGTGTACACATACATAATGACAAATAGATCTATCAAGCAAATTGTTTTTGAATACTGAATTACACAAGCCTAATGTACATATTCAGCTAACATCTAAGGTAGTATTATATATATTGTACGTCTTACAATTTGCTCTTCCCTTACCTTTATATCAATTATAACTCAACAGAGAGTTCACCATTAAGTAGACAATGTTGGAAATTTACCTGATACACTAAACCATGCTGATGTTTGTTCTACAGGTGCGCCAGGTAGTATAGGTCCTCCAGGGTCTGCAGGTAGTCCCGGCCTGCCAGGTAGGACAGGTGCAGCTGGTAGCCCAGGTGGACCAGGAGGACCAGGTGCCAATGGACGGCCCGGTGGTCCAGGAGCTACAGGTGAACCAGGTAAGCTACACTCTTATTATTAACAATATCAAAGTGTTAGGGCAGGAAATCTTGAATAAAACCTTGTAAAAAAATAAATATAAAGATATCAAAGTGTGGGAAGTCAACCCAGAACATAGTCTGAGGGAAGGCGGGATGATGTATTAAGGTTTGTTTTAATGGAGGTCTGACGTTTCAGACACATTAGCCCTTTATCAAGGATTAAGACCATAGAATGATTATTATCAAGAATAAAGAATAATTATCATCAAGAATATAGAATAATTATTATTAAAAATATAATAATACATCTTGCATCAATATACCACATAAGTCACTGTCATAAAGTATTGAAGGTAACCGAAGGTTAACACCAAGTGTTCAAGGTCAATTGACCCTGCATTTACCACTCTCCACCTGTATACATAATGCACCTTGTCTCCTCCAGGGTTCAATGGTTCGCCCGGTAGAGCAGGCACACCTGGTGGCCCTGGATTACCTGGAGGCCCAGGTCGGCCCGGAGGACCTGGCGCGCGTGGATTTACTGGTGTAGCAGGTATGTCATCCACTCTTATATGGGTCAGATTTTCAGAAAATGTACAACTTACACATCTATCAAATTCTGCTAAATTTGAGTGAAAAATGATAAATATTAGGTGTATCTGAGTATATTCTGTATTGTATTCATTTAATAAATCTGTCTGGTTATGTTGAACTGCATTTGGAACCTAATTTTCTTCTTAAATTTGGTTTATTTGAAAGGATTGGTGAAGGCCAATTGTACATTTTCTGAAAATCTTACCCCTATATATACCCCACACCTGTGGCTTGATCTATACATGTATATATCTCTATATTAGACTATTGGTATTCATTGAGTCATGAGTTCATTGAGTTATCATACCTTTATATCAACATTCAATGAGTATGATATCATCTGCTTATTATGATTGTAGCATATTGTAATGGTTATCTTGTATTGTATTATTACCATATTCATATTGTATATCAATTATGGCCTGCTTGGTAGTACAGTCACATTTCCTGTAACTGTCTGCAAGAGACAATAGTTGCTTAAATGGGAGCATTCAGGATAAACTTTTATTGGTGTAACTGTATACAGTACACACATCACTCTGTGCATAACTAACCTGCTGTATACCTGCCCGTAGGTCGGCCTGGATTCCCTGGACCCGTGGGTGCTACCGGTGGCCCGGGACTTGATGCAGGACCAGGTCTCCCTGGACCCCGCGGTGCAACTGGACCTAGTGGCTTCCCTGGCTCCCCGGGAACCCCCGGTGGAACTGGTCTCCCAGGTAGGTTCATATCATCAGAGACAGAGTATCTGTCTCACTGCAGAGTTACACTCGCAGTTATCAAGATAATTATCATTCTTTTCCTATGCATCTAAAAGTCTTTTGACCAATGTGTTGGAGGATTCTCTGGATTTTAGATGTTGTTGTTACAGGGCTTATAAAACGTCCTTACGTATATTTGGAGGACCCGCCCAGATCCTTTACTATGATCACTTCATTTATCATTGCTTATTACCATTGATTAATTAATTAATTAATCAAGATTATCGCTTGTGGGTTGTTTTGTTTTCTCTCAGCCAGTACTTCAAATTCATGTATATACAAATATCAGCAGCAGAACATTGCTAAAGTATGTCCTCTAAGTTATAATATGAGTAAATTTGCACAGAGAATGCAGTTGACACAAATGTTTATCCAAAGTTAATCAATACTTGAATCTATTTATCTAATCTTTAAATCAAATTATCTCAGAATAAGTGAGATAAAGTTATGATATCCCAGGGGATGTAAAATGAAATCAAACATACCTTGGTTCTGGCAGTTTGAATAATCTGCTAAAATTGAAATTGAAATTAAATCTTAACATCAACATTTCAGGCAGCCCTGGTGGTAATGGATTCCCTGGAGGCCTAGGACCCCCTGGTTTCCCTGGACGTACCGGTGTGGCTGGTACACCTGGATTCCCCGGTGGTGTTGGACAGCCTGGTCAGCCTGGCTTTAATGGTGCACCAGGTGCAACTGGTTTCCCAGGTGGACCTGGCAGCCCTGGAGGCCCTGGTCTCCAGGGAGGCCCTGGTTTCCCTGGTAGCGCTGGTGCAACAGGTGCAAGAGGAGGCGCTGGATTCCCTGGTGGACCTGGTGGCACCGGTTTCCCCGGCAGTCCTGGAAGAGACGGTTTCCCTGGTGGTGCTGGACCACAGGGAGCTACAGGTCAGTACTATTTACAAAGACTTTTTGTAATTTTTTATTTTATTTTTCTAAATTGATTGTTTTTCATGATAGATCATTCACCTCTCAGCTCTTTATCAGCAAGTCTGAGATTATCACACTAGTGTAACACAACACTAGTGTACAACGTGAATATGTTTGTATGTAGACTACTACCATTATATATGATAATAGATCTATTGGCATCTCCTGTCTGGCTTCATGGGTAGCGCATTGTTGGATGCACTCGTCAGATAATCAGTGTATATTTGATGCTTGAGTATTGACTTGTTGTTGCAGGAAACTCTGGATTCCCTGGCGGCCCTGGACCAAGAGGTGCAACCGGTGGAGCTGGGTTCCCTGGTAGTGTAGGAAATAGAGGCAACCCTGGACCTGCAGGCATCCCCGGAGCTACTGGTAAATACCTTGTTTTATAATCAGAATCTCTACCATCTTTTGATGAAACAATATAAAAAGCAATCACTATATTTTACTCTTGAATTACACATTTTTACTTCCTAAATTATTGAAAATAAAGAGCAAAATGCATTAACATGACATCACTGCTACTGAATCCAAAGTACCACTATAATGTTTGATGAACTGTGAGACAAGGGTGAAAGGATAACTAACTAAATGTATCCTGTACATCGCTTATGATTTTTTATTAAATCAAGTTTTAAGAGAGGTAAACAAATTCATATTGTGAGAAAGATTAACTTTTTAGTTACTAGATGATGAACTAAGATGTAGAAAAGAGGAGACAGAGTGATTATAATGAACATGTTTAGAATTACTTTAGAGATATGCAATGTTATGCTTATGATTAGCTTTAATAATTAATATTTGAGTAAATAAGTGTAAGTGTGAAGTGTATAAAGAACAGACCTTGATGTTAAAACGTTCAGATAAGCAGCTAAATAAGTAGATGTCTTACTAAAACCAAACAAGAGCTTAGCAAAGGCACTCTTGGAAGACCTATGTTCTCAAAGAAAGAGATGGACCTTTTTCCAGATATTGTATGTAACTGTATTACATTATGAGAAATAAAAACACTTATATATATATATAACTCTTGCCCACTTATAGGAGGACCTGGAGGCAATGGTTTCCCCGGTGCCCCCGGAGCTACTGGAGCCCCCGGCTTCCCTGGATCAGCAGGTGGACGTGGTGCACCAGGAGGTAATGGCTTCCCCGGAGGTGTTGGTGCTACTGGTCAACCCGGTAGAGCAGGCACCCCAGGCTTCCCTGGACCAGCTGGATCTACTGGTATACCAGGTGGACCTGGTCAACCTGGTTCTAACGGTTTCCCTGGTGAGTTTATTTTTTTTAGAGATTATGAGGATTTATTTCAATGAACTCAACTTCCTATTCAGTGTTTGTACTTGTTTATATTTGCGTGCACCAATCTGTTAGTATGCTGTAGCTGGTGTATTGGACCTTTGTCAAAGGGTTATCCTTCAGTAAATGTGTCAGCGCAGGTGTCAATTAGAACATCCTTATTACTAGCTTACTTAACTTAACAAAGATTTGGAACAAATCAGACAATAAACTTAACAGCAACAAAATATCCAAATCATGAATTTGCATCTCTAGACAATAACTGAATCTGTGTTTCTTGCATTTGCACAACTGAACCTGTACAATCTATTGACCTACAGGCCAGGCCGGTGCCACAGGAAGGGCTGGTTTCCCCGGTGTACCTGGAACCCCAGGTACCAGAGGTGCAACCGGCTTCCCCGGCTCTAATGGTCGCGATGGATTCCCAGGTGAGTGGTCTCATGGTGGGCAATTAGGGTGGGAATGGCATTGTTTATAGAAAAGTAGGTTTATAAAGTCTCTCTTTAAGCTTCATTATCACAGGTGGCTATACAATTAGCTTTTTGACGTTATTCACTTTCTTTGCATAATGATGTCAGAATGTATTTTTTCCCAAAGACATTTAGAGAAAAAATACTATGTGATGACATTTTAAAATTTCCTTCTATACATCAACAGGAGGCCTTGGTGCTACTGGTAACCCTGGTAATGCTGGAACCCCTGGATTCCCTGGTGCACGCGGTGCAACTGGATCACCAGGAGGAGATGGTTTCCCCGGGAGCCCCGGTGGAGCAGGACCCCGTGGTGCCACAGGTACTCCAGGCTCACCTGGCACACCTGGTGGCCCTGGATCAGCTGGATTCCCTGGAGGACAGGGTGCAACAGGTAATGTATCTTCTATGGGTAATGTATTAGAACCGGAGATTTAAGACATCAAATGTGATCCGTTTTAGGAAAATGAGTTATAAGTCATAAATATGGATTTTGAGATATCATCATATTTGAGAAGAGGAGATCAGGGTGATTCCAATGATAGTAAACTCTAGGATACCTAATAAGTATTTCTATATTTTAAGTTTGATATCTTTATTTTTGAAAAAAAAAGTTTGCAATGTTTCTGGATGGGTAATTACCAGTAAAGTAACTAAACATACTCCATACGAAGGCCTTCAAAATGCAAGGATATATTTAATACAATGTTCTGTAATTTGTAACATGGATTCATATGACTATAAGAGATCTTGTGAAAAAATCACTTTGAAAAATATCAATTTGGCGACTTGTGACTCATTTTCCTGAAACACATCACAAATAAGCCTTGTATACAAAGATACGGGTAACTTGAACTAACTAAGTGTATTGAAGTGAATATGATCCAATATGATCAACTTATTGCATAGTATGTTCAAGTTCAAAATACACATAGTGATCTTTTGAATTCATAAGTGTTAACATCAAATTTTCTCATCGCTTAACTAAGAAACTTTGTCAAATGCTTCCCCAATACATTATTCTAGGTCCGGCTGGGTTCCCCGGTTCCCCCGGCCCAGCAGGGTTGAGAGGACCTGGTGGTTTCCCTGGTTCCCCTGGTAGAGATGGAACTCCTGGTTTCCCTGGACAACAAGGAGCAACTGGTCCCTCAGGATTCCCTGGAACACCTGGAAATCCTGGTAAAACACGCTTTTATTACTCCCTCTTATCAAATTATTATAACAAATCATGCAATTTTGTAGGCTATTTATTACATACTGATTTGGCAATTAATTCAATATTTACTTGATTAATAAGCAGAATCTTAAGAACACTTTCGAGACAAACAAGCCAAGAGTCACCAAAAATGTTTTTTTAAATGGCATCATTTTTAAACAAATTAGGCTTACTCTAATGAGTGTAAGCTTGAGGAAGTACTTCTATATATTTTAACGAGAGTAATACCTATACTTCTGGATGGAATACCTTTATTGGGCAGCTGTATCCCCACACCTTAGTCCCAACACTAGTCAGATAATATAAATTTGTCACCAGATTATAATTACTTTCTATTATACCCACAGGCAGGTCTGGTGTACCCGGAGGACTAGGCCTACCTGGTCTGCCAGGAAATAATGGAGCCCCTGGATTCCCAGGATCTGCAGGTGCTACAGGAACAGCCGGACGCCCCGGTAACCCAGGCGGTCCCGGCCCTGCGGGTAACCGCGGAGTACCAGGATTCCCTGGACCAGTAGGAGAGCGAGGATTCAATGGAGGTCCTGGTTCAGCAGGATCCAGAGGTCCGGCAGGCTTCCCAGGCTCTCCTGGACCTCAGGGTGCACCGGGTGGCACAGGCTTCCCTGGTAATAATGGCAACCCTGGACAACCAGGCAACCCCGGGCAACAGGGAGCAAGAGGTTAGTGCCACCATTAAACACACTCCTCTATGGTTATATGCATTGAAGAACATGTACATTAGCCATATCTTATTCACAGTTAGAGGCAATATACATGTAAATAGAAGTGAGAACACTCTTGCAGTTCTGCCCGTCCATGTGATCAGACGATTCAGAAACTGCTCTCAACCAACCCTTGATAGATTTTAAATAACTACTTATAATGCAAATTATTCCTGTAGCAGTCTATTGTGGTTTTACTGATTCTATGCATCCATAACTTGTGGTTTTATTGATACTATGCATCCATTCTATGCAGGATTCCCTGGAACAGCTGGTGGTCCTGGAGCACCAGGACGTGCCGGTTTCCCTGGTAACCGTGGTGCAACTGGTTTCTCTGGTAACCCTGGCACCTCAGGAAGGACAGGAGTAGCAGGTGAGGCAAATACTTTACACAACTTCTAGTGTACATACAGCAAGACATAGAAGACAGTGTTATGACACAGTGTTATAACATTGCATAACCTCATTATATTCATTAATGATTAATTATCACCTCTTTCTTAGTATTATTATTAGGGCTATAAAATCGCTAATTACCAGTACTGTGCAGGATATGAGGTAACAGGTATACACCCCCCTACATACCTCTCCTGTACTGATTCATGCTTATTAAAAGAAGGTTTACACTTTTCTTAAAGAACAAACATGTTTCTGAGTTCCTTCCATTATACTTCTTTATAACTTAGTCACACCTTAACACTGGTGGAGAACCCGGATATTTGGTATCAGATTTGTTAACTAGGTTTTGATTGATTGGTATGAGAAATGAAAAAGTCATTATGCTGTTTCAGTATTTCATTATTGATGAATGAATCATAACTGATAATAATAATTATCTATAAAGCATATTTAAAAAGGTTACGCCTTGTTACACAATAAAACAAGGATGAATATAATAATAAAACACAATTTGGCCAAACAAGCCACAGGTGTAAGAATGAATGTGTTCAACCTGAAATAGTCAAGTAAATACAAAGGCATTAATGCAACTACAAGCTCAGCCCACTAAACCAACATGTTATCCACTTCACAGGTGGCCCTGGCGGCCCAGGACCTGACGGCCGCCCTGGAGAGCGTGGCTTCCCTGGCAGCGGTGGTCCACGAGGTGTTCCTGGTGGCTCCGGAGTGCCTGGCTTCCCTGGTGAGTCTTTATTTACTCTGGTGTTTAAACATGCCTGACCCAGTCTACAGAGCTACAGGTTAACTTGGATGACATTGCATGTCTATATCATTCATGCTCGAGATTCAAACCATGACCAGTACAAGTCATAGATTCAAATATATATGAGAAACTTCATTTCCAATTGCATTAAAATCAACAGCAGTAATAGTTAAAAGTGTGCTACCTGGAAATAGTTGACATTCTCTGTTCATGACAGTTCTTTCAAATGCACCTTTTGTCTATAACTCTACGTTTTAGATTAGATGTAGCATAAAAATATCTACATTCGCATCATCTTTTTTAAATTTGCATAAACACGTGCATACATATCAAGAACAAATCAAATTAAAGCTGTACACATACTGGATGCAGCCATGCAACTGGCATAGATGGTGTTGGTACAAGTATATAGAAGCAATTCATGTTGCAAATTTCCCCATAATTAATAAAGAGAGTTAATATATGATATTATGTTGATCAGGATCATTTGGAGCCACTGGAGCCACTGGTACTCCCGGTCAAGCTGGATTCCCTGGACCTCAAGGATTCACAGGAGGACCTGGCATTAATGGTTTCCCTGGAGGTGCAGGACCTAGAGGTAAGTGTCTTATCAATGTTTATACTTTAGCATCATTAGTTAAGATTCACCCAGGATACAAACGAAAAAACAATGGCCACGTTGAGATGTACCTATGAGATCAATAAAAAACGCTACAACAGCAACAACAGATGAAGGTGTAATGTATAAACATGTGTAAAAGCAACCTTAAATCATAGTTATTTTTATTCTTAAGGCCCTAGTCCATTAACTTGATTCTCATGCGATATTCACAGAATTGTGTGGCACAAGGTCACATGTGAATTGACTTAGTGGACTAGGGACTTCCTTGTAACAAATTCTGTAACAAATTCTGTAATTTTCTTCCTCTCCCTGGCACAGAATAGCTACAAATTTATATCAAACTTGTTTTTTGCTTCGGATTTGATGCTATATAGTACAGAATGCTGGTACGACTATTTGACTTTACTTGTCTAACTACCACTACAACTATTGTCTCATATTTGTAATCATGTCACTTTAAATATAATATTTATTTCCAGGTGCAACTGGTTTCCCTGGTTCCCCAGGATCAGCTGGAGGAGCTGGTATACCTGGAGGCCCTGGAGCTCGTGGAGCAACCGGACAACCTGGCCGTGCAGGAACCCCTGGTACGTGGCACACCTGAGCAATACTAAATAGTTGATTATATGAACTTACCATTCAGTAAGATTTAAAGGGAGGAATCTATTTCATAAATTCAACTTGTCCATTACAATTTTGTAGATGTTGCTAAATAGCATGGAACTACCACACAGCATTGTCTAATATAGGCCTACTGTAAAATAACCATATTGTCTGTCATCATTCAGGATTCCCTGGACCGGCTGGAGCAACAGGACAAGCAGGATTCCCCGGTGGACCTGGACCCCGAGGTCCTGCTGGTTTCCCTGGTGTGCCTGGATCACGTGGTGCGACTGGATTTGGAGGTAAACACACTATTTACGCCTGGACCATCCTTTCATGAATCCTGTGAAGGATAGAATATAACCATTATAGACTTTGACTGCCATACAAGCCCCTATATGGGTCAGATTTTCAGAAAATGTACAATTGGCCTTCACCAATCCTCTTAAATAAACCACATTTAAAACTAGCTTTAAAATGCAGTTTTACATAACAGAACTGATACTTTAAATCAATTCGACACTGAATATACTCAGATACACCCAGTATTCTTCATTTGTCAGCCTAATCTAGCAGAATTTCCTAAATGTGTAGATCTTCCAATTGTACATTTTTTGAAAATCTGACCCATATCACCTTTGACATCAGATTTCTTTACATTGCACAACAAGTTCACCAGCGCTATTGCCAGTTATATTCCAATAGTTACATTGTACTGATAGTGGTTTTTGATAATACAGATGTTGTGGATTTGATGATCTGACTAATAACACTGGTCTCTATTAAGCCTCCATTCAATCCTATACAAATAAAACATTGTGATCTGAGAATTAACATTTTTGTCCAGAATAATTATTAAATCCATGTTATATTACAAAAGAGCATTTTTTCTTTTTTTTCTTTTAATGCAAATACCTTTATTTCCATTACACATACAAGCATGAGCATAAACGTCAAAGAAAAATAGCATGATTATTGGCAAGATACACCCCAATACAAAAGAGCTTTTTGTTAATTTAACAAAATGTGTTTCTGTAATTGTAAGGTGGTCGTGGACAGGATGGATTCCCTGGCTCTCAGGGAGCAACAGGAACTGCTGGATTCCCTGGTCGCCCCGGTACCCCCGGTGGTACTGGTCAAGCTGGTCCAGGTGGATTCCCTGGTAGTGCAGGAGCTACTGGACAAGCCGGATTCCCTGGAGGTCCAGGACCTGTGGGTAGCCCCGGCGGTGCAGGCTTCCCTGGCTCTGCTGGAGCACCTGGTATGTATAGTCTTAGATTTTAGAATAAATAGAATTTGAAATTAAAAAACCAACTTGGATTTATCTTTAATATTTTAGAATAAATAGAATTTGAAAAGAAAAAATAAACAAAAAAGAATTTGGATTTATCTTTAATATTTTAGAATAAATAGAATTTGAAAAGAAAAAAAACACAAAAAACAACTTGGATTTAAAGTTTGTCTTTCCTTTATTCGAATACTGTAGTAAGAAAATAAAGAACAATTTATATTTTATATGTAGAATGTCCTGGGTTTTTCTAAAGTATTTGTATGATTTTTTTTTGCTGATCTACAGTGGCAATCTGGATTAAATGGGATTATTAGTGCAATTAGTTGACTTCTTCCTATACCTGTCTAGCCAGTCTATTGAGTTTGGCATTGAATAGTCATATCATTAAATGTGAGAATGGATTTTCTGCCAATTTGTTTTGATATAGCTTGCAGATGCTGACTATCCACTTGTATATTACAGGTAACCCAGGACTGCCAGGACCCCAGGGACTGCCAGGTTCAGCAGGTATCCCTGGTGGACCAGGTGCAGCTGGTGCTACAGGTAGATCAGGCCCTAATGGTGCACCTGGTGGTGCTGGAACACCTGGTTTCCCTGGACCGGCCGGAGCAACCGGTTTCCCTGGTGGAAGAGGACGAGATGGCTTCCCTGGAAATCAGGGTGCTACTGGACCATCTGGATTCCCTGGATCTCCAGGACCTCGTGGTGGACCAGGAGGTCCTGGTGGACCAGGTCCACAGGGATTCCCTGGATCGGCTGGTGCAACCGGACAAGCTGGATTCCCCGGTAGCCCAGGAGGAGTGGGTCAGCGAGGTAGAGATGGTTTCCCTGGTGGCCCTGGAGAGCAAGGACGTGCCGGTGTTCCAGGATTTAGAGGTCAACCTGGAGGACCTGGTCCCAGAGGTGCTACCGGACCTCAAGGTTTTGATGGTAACCCTGGTAACCCCGGATCAGCCGGTCTGCCTGGAGGCAATGGTCAGTACTACATCTACATATATAATAAATAATAATGATTAAATTATTAAAGGATTAATGATCCAGGCATGGTGGACGCCAGGGATTTAGTTCTTTAAAACATCCTGAAGCCAAACCAAAGGATGTTTGAAGGACTGTAAATCCAGAGCATCCACCATGCCGAGATTACTAATCCTTTTAGTCTCCCCCTACCCTAATTGCCTAAATAGGTCAAGTAAATCCATTTAAGTCAAGGGTCACTATGAACAGCTCTTGTATCTGGGCGTTATGAACTCAATCATGTAATCTGCCAGTGTATCATAGATTTGCATGCATCTGCAGGAAAGCCAGACTGAATAATATTATACCTTGATCCTGCTACAGATTGTCATTGTCAATTCTTCTCCTCGGAGTCCACCCTCAAAGTAAGAGGTTTACCTCTCCATCGTTAATATCTAGATCTATATATCCATGAATTACTGATCTTAAATTTGCCCATATTCTATGTTTAGGTTTCCCTGGTGGTGCTGGTGGTGCTGGTGCACCTGGCATCCCTGGGTTCCCTGGTGCAACAGGACAGCCTGGATTCCCTGGTGGTGCAGGCAGGTCGGGTGCACCTGGAGGCCCTGGTATCCCTGGCAACCCTGGACCACGTGGTACAGCTGGATTCCCAGGTAGTCCTGGACCTGTAGGTCAGCCTGGACCTAATGGCGGACCTGGCCGTAACGGAGAGAGAGGATTCCCTGGATCTCCTGGACCTGAAGGCCTCCCAGGTAGGTGTATTTGGGATGTGTTCCAGGGGAATGAGTAACAAGTCGCAAAATATGGATTTTGAGATATCACCATATTTTTAAAGATGAGATCAAGCTGATTCAAATGATAGTAAACAGTCTAATAATCTGATAAGTATTTCTAGATTTTAAGTTTGATATTTCTATTTTTGAAAAAAAAAAGTTTGTAATATTTCTGGGAGGTAATAACCAGTAAAGTGCCTGAATATGCTCCATTTGTGCACCTTTAAAACGAAAGGATATATTACATATATCGTCCTGAAATTTGATACATCGATTGATACAACCATGAGTGATAAACTCCCCTAAAATCAGAATACTCCAATAAAGCAATCTGGTAAAACGCTTTGAAAAATATATTATTTGCGACTTATGACTCCTTTTCCTGAAACTTTTTTATCAGAGAGCCAAAGTGTGTAAACCCCCTTGCAGTTACATTCTATATTATCAGTACACCTGTAATGTAACACCATCATGTTACTTGTATCATCTATGTCACAAACAGTAAACTTACTTATTAAAATAAAAATAATGGGGCCACCATTAAGTCATTGACTTTATGGTAGATTGACTTCCGATAAAGCTGTGAGATCCAGTCATCTAGATTGTCATGTTACACTATTCAATTAATCAGTTTATTCTCCATTAAGTGAGGGATGAATTTCACCAGTAAATTACAGATATGTATTCATAGAATGGTTGGATCTCACTATGTCGCATTGTTTAACACCAATCATGGTTTCACTATCTTTTGTACAAGACTTTCTCCCATACATAAGTACATTAAGTAGGCTCCTTCTCTATGGGCCCCCCTTCACCACCCAGGCATCCCATCCCATGTGTCCCTCATCTAATGTCATCCTATATTACAGGTCGCCCTGGTCAGGCAGGTATCCCCGGTAGCGCTGGAGCTACTGGATCCTTCGGTCGCCCTGGCAATGCTGGACCAGTGGGTCAACCTGGCTTTGCTGGATCCCCTGGACGCTCTGGTGCCCCAGGTATGTAGTGTCTATTATAGTATTATACTAATATTTTTATTTCTTATTCATTTAAGGCAGAAGATAATTAAGTTACATCGAAACGAAAAATGTTTCACATGTTGCCTTCTTTTTAAAAATAAATTGTTATAATAAGATAAATCTGCCTTTAACAACACTGAAGAGCCTTATAAACAGGTGTTTATTATCTGGCTATCTGGAAGTTGTTTACAATCAAGAAAATAAAGATGCATCATCAACATGTTGCCTTGAAATAACCAGTTTACATTGAATGCTATGGACATACATGCCACAAAAAGTAGCCAATCAATGACTATTCTATAGCTTCCGTTATTACTATGTATCTTTATCAGCTTATAGGATAAATGACACATAGAACTGAACTAGGAGGAACTTATTGCAATCTCTAAACTATTCATGAAAATAAATCATATTCTGCATAAGAAAGATTGGGAAATTATTATCAACATTGAAGAACCGAAAATGATGTAACCCTAATACTTTAAGCAAGCCAGTCAAGATAAAAGAAGGCTACAAATGAAAACTAGTTTTCTTAGATCATTTAATTAAAATTAAACATATAAAGACAAGTACAAAGAGTTGTAGACATTGACATGATACCTTTCCTTTGCTTAGGTCCAAATGGAGCACCTGGGCGTAACGGCCTGCCCGGCAGTAATGGTGCAACTGGTTTCGCTGGACCCGCTGGTGGACCCGGTGGTCCTGGAGATCTGGGACCTCAAGGTATGTACACCACCATCTTAGTTAATATTGTGTTCCCAATACTGAAGCTATTCTATGTTAAATATGTTTTTTTTATTATTATCTTATTTTTATTGGCAATAAATGTCAATACTTTTAAAGTCCGTTTTTTAACACTCTTGAGTTTAGAAAAGCTGTATACAAATGAAGGTCTGTATGTTCAAAAAATGAGAACATTCCAACAAAAAGATATTGTGGATAATGTCAAGGTCTGACTTCTTTATAAGGATTCTTCTCATAGCAATAAATCCCTTTGGTAGATATCAATTGGTGTCGGTGAATGTTTTAGTTTTTTTATTTTATTGATATTACTTCTTAATTATTTTGGTAATAATTTAATACATCTTTCTAATTGAATCTTTCTAACTTTTGTATTGCTTCAGCGCTACTGAGAAAAATGTAATTGATACCTTATGCAGTGACTGAATAAAAAATATTAAATACAAATACTTTCTACACATTGCAGGAGGCACTGGAGTGGCAGGTTTCCCGGGGATCCCTGGTAGCCCTGGCACACCAGGACGAGCAGGATCTACTGGACTGCCTGGATTTAATGGTCAGCCAGGTCCATCCGGTCCTGCTGGATTCAACGGTCCACTAGGAGCTACTGGATTACCCGGAGGTCCTGGACAGAATGGTCAGCCTGGTCAACGTGGTCTCCCTGGCAGCGCTGGAGCTACTGGCTTCCCTGGTATCCCTGGTGGTCCAGGAGGGCCTGGTCAGCAGGGACCAATTGGCCTCAAAGGTAAAGAATTGTACATTTCTCAAACTCTATCTCTTTTTCCAACGGATTTTATTACTGACACCTGCCATCTGGGCATATACATTTCTAAATACATGTTATATCAAGGTGTAGAAGGAGAATATGAATCATCTTTTTAAGACTTCGATATTTTCAACAATATCTCCCGCTAGGCGTCTCCATAGCCTTTCCTCATCTTTAAGATAAGATAAGATAAGATAAGATAAGAAAACTCTTTTATTTGTCAATTTGCTCGATATTACAATAAGAATAGGACAAAATGGTCAACATGTCTATATGAAAAGTTAAGTTAAGTTAAGTTTGCTGACATGCTTGAATGTAAAGGCATATATCATGACATTGCATCTCATTTTCAACTCATACATACTTGTGAAAATATCTACGAACCCTCCAGCAAAAAGTTTTTGCGTAAATACAAACGATTCTATTAAATTGTAGAAATATCCAATTAATTATTTTTGGGCAAACATTTGTAATTTCAACGCCAAATATAATATATATTGGCTTAATTAAATAACAATTGAAATTAAAAATTAAGATTAAAAGAGACGACCATCATAATCTATCCTTCAAAAAGTACATTTAACTTGTACAGTTCAGTAATGACATATGTGTCAGATTTTCAGTACAATTCAATTTCACCATTCCTCTCAAATAACCCAAATATCAGACGAAAATCAAGTTCAAAACACAGTTCAACCTAACCAAACAGATTGCTAGAATCAACGAAATGCCAAATCTACTCAGATATACCTAGTATTGGCCAAATTGCAGCCTAATTTAGCAGAATTTACATTACAGCTGCCAATTGCCATTACAGCTGCCAATTGTACATTTTCTGACAATCTGACCCATGTATATTGTACCATACAGGAGATGATGGTCGTCCTGGTAACCCTGGAGCTACTGGTCTGCCTGGTCGCCCTGGAGGACCCGGACCCAACGGTCAACAAGGCTTCCCTGGGCCCGAGGGATTCAAAGGTAGGAATTAACAGTTTTTTAAAGCTTTTATTCAATGTCAACAAATAATCACCTTCTACCTTGGGGTCGATCACACTGTTTTACATTGTACCCTCTTCTCATCATATGTGTGTTTTCCAGAAATATAGAGTTGACATTTACCTTAGAATTATATATATTACAATTAAGTTCTAATAATCAATTGAGGACAATTGGGTATATTTACCTTTGCTCTGTTGGGCGCGATAGGTTCTTTTGGTTACACTCTCTTAAAGCTGTGTTCCACAGGCCGGCTACTTCTCCCACTACTGCTCCCGCTTCTTGATGAATGAAGTGGGAAAGTAACAGGGTTGGGTGCTACTGGGCCCCACTACAAAGCCACATTAATTTCCGCTTCTTTTGGAGCAATTTTGAAGCGTAGAGTGCTCCTGCTTCAAACATGATTGATTCGAAGAGGCCACTACTTTGTAGGGGGAGGTAGCAGGACATAGCGGGTGCTGAAGCGGGGCACTGGCACCACTGTACGCTACTTCTCACGCTACTTGAGGCGTCCATTTCTATGTGATAATAAAATTACATTTCTGAGTAGTGTTAGAAGTAGCGTTAAATGTTAGAATTCGCTGTTAAATCCTGTGTCTAATTGCCTAAATCTGTTGACCAGGTGCAACTGGATGGACTGGAGCATCTGGAGTCCGTGGATTCCCCGGAGGACCTGGACCAGCAGGAAGGATTGGATTCCCTGGAGCACCTGGACCATCAGGAGTACCTGGTTTACGAGGATTTAATGGTGGTCCTGGAGCCAACGGACCACGAGGTTTCCCTGGTGTAAGTGGACCGGCAGGTTTCCCTGGTACTAATGGAAGAACTGGATCCCCCGGTGGTGCAGGCTTCCCTGGACCACCTGGACCCGGTGGACCGACAGGAATTAGAGGAGGCCCTGGTAAGCTTGATTGATTGATTGATAATTCTATTCATTAATGCCATGCTACATGTACTACACATTCAGAAAATGTAATAGATTCCCAATCACTTCAGGGTTCGAAAAGTATGATCACAATTGACATGAAACGTATCACGAATGTGAAATTGTCAATAAAATTTGAAAAAAAAAATTGAAAAAAAAAAAAAAAAAAAAGAAGAAAAATACAGATTTTTCTTCTCACTACTGCAGGACCTGACTGGGAGACCAGAAAAATATTTTTCTGAACTATGGCTCCTATTTGTACGTCCCTCTTAATGTATGAATAAATAACGTTTTTTAATGGAATTGAATTGATGTTTCCAGGGTTCAGAGGAACTGCTGGAGCTACTGGTGAGCGTGGTTTCCCTGGACCAGCAGGAGGTAGAGGTCAGGCAGGTCAGCCCGGTGGTCCCGGTATCCCCGGCCCTCAGGGTGCTACCGGACCGTTTGGCCGGCCTGGACCCCTGGGTCAGCCAGGTAGTGGAGGACCACCAGGGTTCCTGGGTGGACCTGGTGCACCTGGATCTACTGGTCTCAGAGGACCTGGAGGACTTCCAGGTAGGTTTCTTTTTATTCAAAATATCTATTCAGGATTGGCTGTGGCTACATAAAGGTCATATTTACATATTAACGTAACAATCTATGGCTCACCTTGCAGTGATCTTCTGCTGCTACCTGCCGTTCAGCCGTTCAATCAATATAAACAAATTGTATATACTCTTCGGGTCATATAACTCATCTTTCTATATATCATAGATTTGTTTTTTGGTCTTATTATTTAAAAACAAGAAATTCATTTGTGTCATTTAAGAATTTTTGTGTGGTGATGAAATTATCTCAATTAGGATTGTTTGCTTATTTATTCATAGTGGGAAAACCAGAGATCAAAAATTAATTCATGATGAAAATTGTTATAGAAGGATTCATGAGATTTTGGGTCTGCTGGTGCACTGCTTATACACAAACAGTGCACCAGCAGACCCCAATTGGAGGTTATTAATCCTCCTAGTCTACAATTGGCAAGCAACATGCAACTATTTACCAAACTACATCTATGCATGTTTCAGGCGGCCCCGGACAACCTGGAGGTCCCGGACCACTCGGAGCTACCGGACAACCAGGATTCCCTGGTGTACCAGGACAACCTGGCATCCCTGGAGGCACTGGATTTAGAGGTAAACCCTTGTTACCCTAACCATCTATTTATTCATAACAGTTGTTCTTGATCAACCACTCATATCAATGGCCTGCAACAAATCCAGTAGTATTTATGTTTCAAATAAAAACTTAAAAAATTAAAAATTTAAGCTGTACTTAACCAAACCAATCCAAAATTGCTAACTTTACATTGTTCAAATTTATCCATTCATTGATAAACCTCCCTGATTTTACTATGATCTTCACTCTCCTGAAGAAGCCAAGGGAAGCCAAACACGTAGAAATGGTCACCAAATAAAAAAACAAACAAAATCCAATGAAATAGTTTGTTTTAGTTGAGTTGCCTTCAATTAAATCACTTGCTAACTATCATTCATACTACAGGTGCCAATGGAGGCAATGGTTTCCCCGGGTCACCAGGACCACGTGGCTTCCCCGGTAGTGCTGGTAGAACAGGTGTGGCTGGGTTCCCTGGCGCACCTGGTCCCAGAGGTAGCCAGGGTCGCAGTGGACCCACCGGCATCAGAGGTGCTCCTGGTAAGTACCAAATCACATTATGTTTATTGTTTATTTTCTATATTATTATCGCATTATATATTGTTAAGCTGGACATTTTTAATATACCCTCATAAATCATGTAACCATTCCTGGATCAGCCAACAGATTAATAAAATTCACTTTAATAAAATCCATCAACCATTTTAGTTTGTCTATTTCTATTTCAAAATCTGTGAAACTGAAGTAAATAAATTCTGAAGGTTATGACTCTCTGCAGCAATAACAATAGATGATTTGCATAGCCGCCATTTTGAATCTTGATTCACATGGAATTATGGAACTAATAGTACAGTGTAAAATCTAGAAAACATGCCATGTTCAGCATGGACTATTTATCAATGCTTTAATGTCAATATCCATGTGTTATACATGTTTTCATAACACAAGTCCCAATCCTTCCATTCATTCCTTTGGTTTTAATAGATCATTTATCAAAGCTATGATATTGGGGAAAACATTCTTGCAATTTCGATAAAAATGTTGTCAAATATTTGTATGACAGATTTCAACAGAATCCATCCCATGATGCACTGTAATAGACATGCAAAGTGGCACATGCAAATCCCATATTAGAAAGCCTACTATTAATACAAATACATAATTATTAAATTTTAACCACTTCTTCCACAGGTGGCAGAGGTCCAAATGGAGCTCCCGGAGGTAATGGATTCCCCGGATCTCCTGGACCACGAGGTTTCCCTGGTTTCGCGGGTGGTCCTGGTATCCAAGGACCTAATGGTCGCGCTGGTTTCCCTGGTGCTCCAGGCTCTACCGGTGCCGCTGGGTTCCCTGGACAGGGAGGTATCCCTGGTGGTAGGGGATTCCCTGGAGGCCCTGGCAGCACAGGTAACAGAGGTCAGTATCAGGCTATGTACTTTTTTTACCATAACTTTGTTCAACTTTATGTCAGATCGTAATAACTTGTAGGGAATGGATGTGTCAGGAAGACCTGCTTAGGCAGAGAGTATGTATCCAATTTCAGAATGTTATTATCTGTTCTGAATAAAAATTCAGCATATAGATATATATGCTGGGCTCATTCAAAGATACAGGTTATACTGAGAAAAGGTTCCACCCAGCTGAAATAAAATCTGAAATAAAATCTGAAATAAAAATAAGAAAATAGTGATGTATGTTGCCCAGCAGTCTATATAGCTGTGGTTTGTTGTGGGTTTGAACCTGGCCTGGCTGCAGTTTCACTTCCTCCACCCATAAATACGGCATGTGTTGCCTCAATAAATATTCAATAAATAATGAAATAAATAAATAAAATAAATATTAGTATTACATTTCAATAAACTGGAATAGCAACAATGGCAGCACATCAGTAATCATTGATTAGTAGTAACGATAATGAGCCCCCATTAGAATTACAACATTACGAGTAACCGAGGCCAGAAGTAGGTTTTATCTGGTAGTCCCATATAAGCTATATATGTTCATATATAAACACTTTATAACCTGAATGAACTAATAATGGACTGATTCCTCCCCAGGTTTCCCTGGACCATCCGGTCAACCTGGCCCAGACGGAGGCGCTGGAGGCCCTGGTGGCCCTGGTGCTACAGGTGCAACTGGACCCTCAGGACCACCTGGACCAGGTTTGTTTACATTTTATACATATTTGACTATAATAAGACAATGTACTACACACCAGCACAATCCTCTCAAATGACCCATGTTTAAGACGAAAATATTGTTCAACATAACTTAGTAGGTTTTCTGAATAAAAGTCATATCAAATATTTGTACTGAGATAATTATGACACTTTGTGTACAGTTCTCTATAGTGGGAGGCTCAGACTAATTCCCATATTGTGTATTGCAGGATTCCCTGGCCCCCCAGGCAGCCAAGGACCTGCAGGATCAAGCGCCGGTGGATGTAAGTAAAGATATATAATTGTATTTAATAGACAACATGGATAACATTCATGAATATCAATGCACTGTAAGGAACATAGTTAGAGCATAGCCTGTAATTAGGTTAGAGCTATATGATTGAATGACTATAGAGATGGAACAGATCCGAACGCTCACCAAAGTTAGTTGAGCAAGCGTTGCTCAAACCTTGACCCATATTATATAACTGTAAAATCACATCGAGACAAGCAATCTTGCATTAAACCTCATATCTACAAGAATATTATTCACTGTGACAGAAATATTATACACTGTGACAGACATATCATACATTGTGACAAACATATCATACACTGTGACAGACATATCATACACTGTGACAGACATATCATACACTGTGACAGACATATCATACACTGTGACAGACATACTATACACTGTGACAGACATATCACACACTGTGACAGACATATCACACACTGTGACAGACATATCATACACTGTGACAGACATATCATACACTGTGACAGACATATCATACACTGTGACAGACATGTCATACACTGTGACAGACATATCATACACTGTGACAGACATATCATACACTGTGACAGACATATCGCACACTGTGACAGACATGTAATACACTGTGACAGACATATCATACACTGTGACAGACATACTATACACTGTGACAGACATACTATACACTGTGACAGACATATCATACACTGTGACAGACATGTCATACACTGTGACAGACATATAATACACTGTGACAGACATATCATACACAGTGACATGTATATTGTACATACACTTCCCCTATTGACAGTGATTGTTGTGTTTGACAGTGTCTAATGAGTGCAGGAACCCCAGCAATGCTAACGGTGGCTGCCAACACATCTGTCAGGACACATACTCGGCCTACTACTGCTCCTGCTGGGACGGCTACAGGATCTCTCCTGAAATATCCACCTGTGGTGAGCAATTAACACATTTGTTTTATTATATAATGTTTATAATTAGACAATAGACAATCCATCATTGATTGATACACTTGAACTTTTTATGCACACAAGGTGGTCAAAATGGACGTTTTAGCCACAAGTGAAAAATGTCCATTTTGACTAACGCATGTGCATAGAAATGTCAAACATGAATGATGAGGTTGTGTTTTGTTTTTCACAAATCAGCCATTTTCAATACCTAGTGATCCCCCAATGACCACTGTCTGTCCATCGCCATATTGTATTCATCAACCAAACCTCTTAAACCAGAGCATCTACTATTGGTTAGCGCTTTATCACATGACGTTATCTCCACCAATCAATATGCAAGATTTATAACCCCCACACTTGTGATATAAAACATATGACAAGTTCTCAGAATACAGCTCCCATGTGCAGTATATGACCAACATATTCTAACTAACCACAAACAATCTTGCATCTAATGAATCAATGCTTGTCTACTTGTAGTTGTTGGTGGAACCTTCGGCCGTAAGAAGAGAGAAGTTGGAGAACGGTTGGATTATGAACTCCTGGAGAGGCACAAGAGACAACTTGTCTTTGGTGAGAATATTACTTTATAACAACACACAACTTTTTGCATTACTTTTATCTAATTGACAAGTCAATCAAAATAATGATGCACAGTTTTCTCATAGTTTTACCGAACTAAATCAATAGGCTAACTCTACCTAACTTTACCTGATTAGAAATTTGCTGATTCTATGATATAGGCAATGATTTACTGTGTGCATTCCAACCTCTATCAAAGACAAATAATGGCGAAATACATAATGGCTGCTGATCACCAAATAAAATGCCTCAAATATTTAATAAAAATTTTCTGCTTTCATCTCAATTTTTCCTGTTTTGTAAATTTGCAGGCCAAGGTCTCTACTGTTTAAGGACAATAGATGGAGACATTTGTTTCTGTCTCGATCCTAATGGAATATTCTCCGTTAACAGCACCAGGTGTGTCGGTAAGTCACTGCTTCATTCTTTCATTCATTCTACAATCTGAGCCTAATCCTGCCAAAAAGAAATCTTTTATTTTTGGTATGCATTTAGGTTTGGAAGTAAGCAAGGATAAAAAACAAGTTAGACAGGATACAATAATAAAGTATTTCACTATTTCTCCTGTTGGAAGCATCAGGTTAAATTAAACCCTCTGTAAAATGTAAACCCACCCCTACAATAGAACCCATGTAACATTTATATATGTAAGCCTACCATTGCAGTAAAGCCTATGTCGACTTGTAAATAGTGACCCACACTGTAAAACATATGTTGCAGATATTAACGAGTGTTCAGTCAACAATGGCGGCTGTCAACAACAGTGCATCAACAGTGACGGCAGCTTCAGGTGTCAGTGCAACAGAGGCTTTGAGCTCAATGATAACGGCTGGCAATGTGATGGTAAGTCAGACTTCATAAGAGATCATTACTAAACTATTTCCACAAAACCATTCTTAATTAACCTCCAAAACTCTGCACAGACTTTGGGGTGGTATAAATGGTACCACAGCAGGCATGTAATAGGGAGGTTGTTCTCCACCAGTGATAGGTGGTGGCTATGACTTGCAGAGATGATTAATGTGTATAATGTATAATAAATCAGGATACATGATATGCTCCTACATTTCTTACAGATATTGACGAGTGTAACAGGAACGTGAACCAGTGTCCGTCCTCGTCCCGCTGTGCTAACACATACGGTGCATACTACTGTATTGGCAATAGCAACCTACTCAACCGTAAGTACTCTCACACCTTCTCTTCTATTGTCTTTAGACATGGACTTTTCCATCAACTGAAGGCTAGATGATATCTATGTCTTAATTCAGTTTAAGTTTATGCCAAAACCAAAAAAAGGGTATAATGGTAACGAAATTGTTTAAATGTTAAGTTTGGCCTTTGTGCCGGAATCAGTGATATTCTTTAGGAACTGTTTTATGGTTCATAGTTAAAGTACATGTAGTTTACATGATTCAGGGACATGTCCGGTGTCCATATGCCCCAAATTTAACCAAAAACAAAACCTGAAAAAAAACTGAAAAACTGAAAAAAAACTGTCGGGAAGATAAAAGTGGACTAGCTTGTACAACTGCATATTCATGTCATTAATTCCTACAACCATCAATTTATCCATCCATTTATCCATCCATTTATCCATCCATCCATCCATCCATTCATTCATTAAGCATTCATCTATCCATTCATTTATTCCTTAATTCTTTTAGTCATCCATTTTCAATACACAACACTTATATTTTAACTTTTCATGAAACTCCATGATATGCATGTTGAAATAAAAAGTATATAAACTGTACTAATTTGTAAAACACAAGTTACTCTGCCATTTCCTATTCAATGTATCTCACTATCTTCTGATAAACATACATAACATAATGACAATTATCCATTTTCTTAGCATAAATTCTTTTCTCACTATGAATTGTGACCCTCTTTTTCTCATAATTGATAACCAAGTCTTTGAGCTATAAAACTGAATATCAATGAGAATTATAACAGACATGTTCACTCCATACACAGCTATTTCAGTCAGGGGTAAGATTTAACCTAACATAGATGTTCCCATCATTGTATTATTTACCCTGCCCTACTTGGCCATCTAAAGCCACTCTCTATTCTTTTTCTCTCTGTCCCGGCTCACTGTTGCTCATGACATGATGAATCATATCGTTACTGCTAGTGTTGTTGCTCGTTATCGTTATTGTATCGTTATAATGTGTAATGTATCATAGAAAAAAATGAGACACAAGTTGCTAAATATAGATTTTGAGATATCATATTTGAAAAGATGAGATCAAGCGGATTTCAATGATAGTAAACATTAGGACAGCTAATTTCTATATTTTAAGTTTGATATTTTTATTTTTGAAACTAAAAGTGACCTTAGAAATCTAAGGATATATTGAATACACTGTTTTGGTATATTCCAACAAAACCAACCTGTGGATGAATCACTTTGAAAAATATTAATTTTGCGACTAATTTTCCTGTAACACATCATATATTTTAATGCAGCAAGTATTGATTTTGAAAATGTTGATATCTGTAGCCACATTGGATCTACCTGTAGACCTGAATCCAATAATGAGAGCTGCTCTGGAGCCTATCTAACATTTAGTATCCACTCCCACGTCACATCTCACGTCAAATCTTCCAAGAGAAACCAGAGGAGTTTGCATTAAATTAAGCTCATCTTTGACTTACCTTTTTTCTAGCTAAAAATATTTGTCACTGAAAATTTGCTTTAGCTTGAATACAAAAGTCATTCCTTCCCACTAGGAGTTTTCACATGATGTTTGATGTAAGGTTTGACGTGAGGTTTGACGTGAGGTTTGACGTGAGGTTTAACGTGAGGTTTTGACGTAAGGTTTTACATGAGGTTTGATGTGAAGTTAGACATAAGGTTTGACGTGAGGTTTGATGTGGTTGTGGATATCAGGTTTTATGTTAAGTCTTTATGAGCAATTATAATAATGATAACGAGCCTTCATTACGGTAAGGAGGCAAGGAGCAATGGTGACCTGTCAGACGCTGTACCTGTGTAATGCAGTCTGCTGCATGCATCTTATCCCCCACATTTAATACATTTATGAATGATGGAAGCATTTTTAAATTTGAATTTTCATCACTTTTCAACGGTTTTGTGATCTCCTCACCCATTTTCAGATGGAATTTACCCTGTTTTGGTGTTGATGAATATTGTATCATTTGTTAAGTTAGTTTTCTTTTTTGAGATTTTCATCGGTATCAGGTTCAGATGGGTTGACATTAATTAAGATGTTTTACAATTTCAATTTTGACTTTCACCTTTACATGTTTTGGTGTTTTTACTTTTTGGGTGACAGACCATTGAATGATTATTTTCTTTCTCAAAGGGCAGTTCACACATGGGAATAAAGGGTTACTCCATATCAAGGGTTGGTATGTTGGGTATGAGTGGCCATGCCATCTAAAGTGTTGGGTAGGTCCAGTGGCATGAGCAATTTTTTTTGTGTCAATTATTTATTGAGGCGTGGTTACATTTAAATTGGTTTTTGTTAGATTTACTCCGGCTCACCTTGCGGTGGTCTTCCACCGTTGCCTGAGTTGTGGGTTAGAACACAGGCAGAGGTGCATGCTTCACCTCCCTCTCCCAGGCACTAGTGGAAGACCAGCATGTTCCACCCACCCCCCTAGTCCACCCTCACCTGTATGAGCTGTACTAGTCCTGGTCAAACATTCATAGCTCAGTAATGTGATGTGTTTCAGGAAAATGAGTCATAAGTCGCAAAAAATACATTTTGAGATATCCCCATATTTGAACAGATGAGATCAAGCCGATTCTAATGATAGTAAACAGTCTAATAATCTAATGAGTATTTCTAGATTTTAAGTTTGATATTTTCGTTTTTAAAAAAAAGTTTCCAATATTTCTCGGGGTCAAAAAACAGTAAAGTAACTAAATGTAGTCCATATGAGGACCTTTAAAACGAAAGGATATATTACATAGATTGTAATGAAATTTGATACATCGATTGATATAACTATAAGTGATAAACCCTCCAATAATAAGAACATTCCAATAATGTGATCCTGTGAAAGAAATACTTTGAAAAATATCAATTTTGCGACTTATGACTCATTTTCCTGAAACACATCAGTTAGGTTCATGAACTAGTCCTGATAAAGTATCACCTCCTCCACCCGCCCCCCCCACCCCCCACCCAAGGTACTAGTGGAAGACCAGCTATGTGAGCTGTACTAGTCCTGGTCAAACAATGATCAAATTCATAACCCAGTTAGATTCATGAACTAGTCATGGTAAAATATCACCTCCTCCCTCCAAGACCTGGTGAGGTTTCACCTCCTGAGTCTCATGAAAGAACAGCTGTCTGAACTGAACTAGTCTGAACCAAACAATGTTTAAAAGTATAATACAGTGTGATTTTCCCTTTCATTTTACTAGTTTAATTTCCATTTATCAATGCGTTAAGTGAGAGAGTGACTCTGTGTTGACCCTGCATGTCTGTGTTCTACCAAGGAATTATTATATCTCTTGCTACAGAGTGTCTTTCAGACAAACAGAAAATTGACTTGAGGAACTATGAAACATTGAAGGGACATTGTGGTGCTCTTTCTTTATTTTTGAAAGGGCAAGACCAGTTCACCTTTATATAAAATATTATATCAAAACTTTCCTTTTTTTGTGACCCTGCCTTCTTGGCTCTTACATCACTAAAATGTTAAGATATGAAGACTACAAATACGTACATATTTCCAGGGGACATTTTAGAATAAATACACAAAAATGATTCAATAATCGAAGATCGAAGATCTTAATGAAACGGGATTAGGGCACCCTAAACCGGTGTCATCTGATATTATCTTATGAATATTATCATTATTATTATTATAAGATTTTATTTCCATTACACATATACAATCATCGTCATATGTATTAAGTGCATAAAGATAAAGAAAAGAATGGAAAAAGAATATTGTCTGCGACTGTCACAGCCCTTCCAAACATCCCATGATTTTTGTATTACTGATAGAAAAGAACGGTACTAAGTGATACAAGTTGACTAGCAAACTAGAGTAGATTATCAGGTACATAATACAAAATACAGGATATAATACACGTTACAAAGAATGTGTACAAAAGTGTAAAACATATAACAAAGACAAATCGTCTGAATCCTGTTTTTGAATATGCATATAATTTTTGTATTATATAGTATATCATGTCTACATAGATAAGGGCAGATTGCCTTGAAAATCGCCTGAAATTGCTTTTAGGCGAAGCGTTCGTCATTTTTCTGTTGAATGTGAAAATAAAATTCTTTAAAAAAAAGTAATATGAACCAGATATTAACTAAGTTAATGTGTTTGATTCTACAGGAGGCTTTGATCAGCTGGTGGACGTGGCATCAGTAGGAGCTTCCACCAGCACCAACCTGACCGTCATCATCGCCATCAGCTTCTCTACACTCAATATGTTCATCCTCATCGCTGTCGCTATCACATGCTATCGCAGAATTAGGTAAGATTTATTGCTTGCTGATTGATGAATACATGAAATATTCATGTATATTCATGTAGGGTAATAGAGTTCTAAAGGGATTAGAGCCCTCTGTTAGAGAAGTAGTTGAAACAGCCCATGGATATAGAGGGTAATAGTGTTCTAAAGGGATTAGACCCCTCTGTTACACAAGTAGTTGAAACAAGCCATGTATAAGAGGGTAATAGTGTTCTAAAGGGATTAGACCCCTCTGTTACATAAGCAGTTGAAGCAGGCCATGTATATAGAGGGTAATAGTGTTCTAAAGGGATTAAACCCCTCTGTTGAACAAGTAGCTGAAGCAAGCCATGTACATCAAAGGTAAAATAGTTCTAAAGGGATTAGACCCCTCTGTTACACAAGTAGTTGAAGCAGGCCATGTATATAGAGGGTAAAATAGTTCTAAAGGGGTTAGACACCTCTGTTACACAAGTAGTTGAAGCAGGCCATGTATATAGAGGGTAAAATAGTTCTAAATGGATTAGACCCCTCTGTTACACAAGTAGTTGAAGCAGGCCATGTATATAGAGAGTGGAATAGTTCTAAATGGATTAGACCCCTCTGTTACACAAGTAGTTGAAGAAGGCCATGTATATAGAGGGTAATAGAGTTCTAAAGGGATTAGACCCCTCTGTTAGACAAGTAGCTGAAGCAAGCCATGTATATAGAGGGTAAAAGTGTTCTAAAGGGATTAGACCCCTCTGTTAGACAAGTAGTTGAATCAGGTCATGTACATCAAAGGTAAAATAGTTCTAAAGGGATTAGAGCCCTCTGTTGCACAAGTAGCTGAAGCAAGCCATGTACATCAAAGGTAAAATAGTTCTAAAGGGGTTAGACACCTCTGTTACACAAGTAGTTGATGCAGGCTATGTATATAGAGAGTGGAATAGTTCTAAATGGATTAGACCCCTCTGTTACACAAGTAGTTGAAGAAGGCCATGTATATAGAGGGTAATAGAGTTCTAAAGGGATTAGACCCCTCTGTTAGACAAGTAGCTGAAGCAAGCCATGTATATAGAGGGTAAAAGTGTTCTAAAGGGATTAGACCCCTCTGTTAGACAAGTAGTTGAATCAGGTCATGTACATCAAAGGTAAAATAGTTCTAAAGGGATTAGAGCCCTCTGTTGCACAAGTAGCTGAAGCAAGCCATGTACATCAAAGGTAAAATAGTTCTAAAGGGATTAGAGCCCTCTGTTGCACAAGTAGCTGAAGCAAGCCATGTACATCAAAGGTAAAATAGTTCTAAAGTGATTAGACCCCTCCATTACACAAGTAGCTGAAGCAGGCCATGTACATCATAGGTAAAATACTTCTAAAGGGATTAGACCCCTCCATTACACAAGTAGACTAGACCCCTACCAAATCAATGTATATCTAGGCCAATAAAAATATCTCTTACCAATTTCCACTTTTTTCCCTTCACAGAACACAGCGCAGAAAGAAGCAGGAGGAGACAGACAAGGTCGGCCTCACACTACCGGGTGCTTTCAAAAACAAGGGCTTTGATGCAGGGTCGGTGAGGACCTTCGCCTCCATGACCTCCCGCTTCACAGGTTCTATAGAGGACGACTCATCCTCCATCTCAGGCTCGTCCATAGCCACCTCCACATAGAAACATGTTAAACTATAGGGGACTTGTGTTGACCGTCATCTAAACACTGGCGGTGAAGCATCATGGGTTTTATCTGCAGCAAGGCATTATATAAATCTTAGATTTGTTTTCGTATGAAGCAGGGCATTTCTGTTCAGGGATTTCCTCATGAAATATGGCCATGAAACCTGTTACGAATCCTAAATGAAAACGACATCAATGCAAGTCCCCTATTACATTTTGTTATCAGCAATGAGAATATAAACAAATTGAATGCTAATTATTCATGACAAGAGCGATATATTATTATATGTGTGGATTCCCTCATCACTTGTTGTACATTTCTAACAGTAATATCATAAGCATTTAACTGTTATACGGGCCTTCGTCTGGGGGCCCACCACTGCCACCATGTCTCGGAGTATTATTTTGATGTATCAGAGTTATTAATAGAATATGTGCAGGGATAATATTTCATGCGACACTGCCTTTGTACACAGCGTTCCTGTTGCTCCGTAGACTGCTTGTTTGAATATTATTTTGTGAAAAGATTTCATGAAAGACAGAATTACAATTAACCATAAGTGCTTATGTCTATGCCATTCAAATCGTTCATTACCAAACTTATGTTTTAGATTGCGAATGGGAGAAACCTTGTTACTAAACTATGAAAAGGTTTATGTTTAGTCTTTCTGAAAATAGGGGGGTTCTGCTAGCAAACCTATCTCCGTTACGTGACTGTATCTGTATCTTTTTTTTGTGAATTACGTCGCATTTGTATGTATACAAAATAAATTGTTACATGAAACATTTTGCTTGATATGTTACGTTACGTTTTTCCCGACATGTTTTCTTCCTTTTAACATATGTTTGTATAATGAGATACGGATACGTTTACGTCTACCGCGTATAGGTTAGCCTTGCTGAATCTCTCTAATATAGAGCTTTCCCCTATATACGAGCATGCAACATGACATTCCCTCAGACATTAACACTCCTCTACCGCTATATTTTCTATTTCTCAAAGTATATTTGTATTACTACAAACATTCCAATCCGTGTACTTATAATAATGTGAACCAACACGAGGTGGGAAAGCATAACGGAAAGAATTAAGTGTTGAAATAAAGTTAAATGATGTTACATTTTGAGTATCCAAAGTTTTAGGCTGTATTTTCTGTCTTGCTATTAACATAGGGTCGATTTTCATAAAATGTACAATTGTCAGCTCTACAAATTTAGTGACTTCTGCTAAATAAGACTGTTATATAATAAATGTTATGTATATCTGAGTGATTTTGGCATCATGATGATTAAAACTATGTCTTCCTTTGTGTTAAACTGCATTTTGAACGCAGTTTTTCTCTTAGATTTGGATTATTTGAGAGGATTGGGGAAGGTCAATTGTACATTTTCACAAAATCTGACCCAGTAACATAGGGTAGTGCTTCCCTCCAACCAACCAATCATGTGTGTCAGCAAATCAAGCGCACAAAACATATGACTCCACCCTGTATTCATCATATTGAATCGTTTGTAATAAAATGAGAAAATACCAATTAAATCCTCTTTTTACTTGTTATTGCACGATCACATACTCGAACATGCGATAAATTATGAAATTTTGAAATTTTACGAGCTGAAGTACAGAATCATTATCTTAAGAAAGAGTTCAAATGTCCTAAACCTTCTGAAAGAAATCAATTAGATTCCTCAAATTTAGTAAATGTGTGAATAAATGTAGGTCTTTAATCTTTTCTCAAACATTTTATCTGAAACGATATAGAACCCGATGTGCGATAAATTGTTAGTAGGGAAAAAGTTGATTTTAATTAATGAAGCAAGGGTGAATTAAAGCTAATTAAGAACAGACATAATAATATTATAGTATTCTGTAATTATGCTGTGAATACACCAGGCAGCTCTCCATGTAGGCTCATCGTTTCCAAGAGGACGTACACAAAGCGAAATACAGCGACGCCAGAGCGACCTAATGGAATGGCTTAATGTGCTTTCTATCCACTCAAATTCAACATTAATATTAGATCTTCACCAAGTGTTTCGTCCTTGCAGCAGATACAGTTCTCTATTTCTATATTTTAAGTTTGATATTTTTATTTTTGAAAAAAGTTTGCAGTATTTTGGGTGAGCGATTGCTAGTAAGGTAGCTAAATATATTCATTACGATGACCTTAGAAATGCATGGATATATTTACTACACAGTCCTGAACACTGGTACATGTATTCAAGCTACGAAAAGTGTTAAGCATCCTAAAAATGAAAGCATTCCCACAAATATAACCTGTGAAAACGACACTTGAAAAAATATCAATTTTGCGACTTGTGACTTATTTTCTTACAACACATCACAAAAATGAAGGCGTGGTTAGAGAGGAACCGGATCCAGACGAGGGCGGAGCTTGGATAGTTCTCTGTTGGATGCTGTGACGTAATGACCGCTGACGTGCTGTCATGACATCTTCCTCGATTAGATGGAAAAGATGACATTTTCGTGATGTCATCTGCGCAACTCCTCAACAAGTCGCTATAAAGTCTGATAACAACTGACAGATGACAGTTGATACAATCCACATTTAGGCACCTGGTATTACTTACATCTATTCACGTCTGGATCCATAGCCACACCGCCACCCTGACATTGGTCTATATGGGTCAGATTTTCAGAAAATGTACAATTCACCTTCCAAAATCTTCTCAAATTACCCACATTTAAGACAGAAATGAGCTTTAAAATGCAGTTTAACATAACAGAACTGATACTTTAAATCAATGCGATACCAATTATACTCAGATATTCCCAGTATTTTTTATTTTTCAGCCAAATTTAGAAGAATGTATTGAAAGTGTCTGCCAATTGTACATTTTCTGAAAGTCTGACCCATATAAGACAATACTTGGGATTAGGCCAAATTAGTATTTAAAAAAGTCATAGTATTAAAAATACTAGCGGTAGCATTAGTAATAGTTAGACACAGCAGTGGGCAGAACCATGGCAATTTGTATATGAATTAAACCCGTGAGCCTACGTCACAATTATGTTTCACTGTATTGTTTGACTTGCTGTATACACATCCTAAATATGAACAAACAAAAATGACAGGTGTGTTTCCCACTCCGACCCCACCAACAAATAATAATGATTAAAAAGTTAATCAAAACTACAAAACAATTTTTCTAAATGGATGAAACTCGTAATTTCCTTCTGTGACAATCACGTCTTTTGGAACTCAAGTTGTGTCTTGATCCAAACTATGACAGGTCAAACTTACTCAAGGTTCGGTTGATGTTGATCATGATACCAATAGGGGACTTGCATAGCCGCCATTTTGAATCTTGATTCACATGGAATTATCGGTACAGGAATGGTACAGTATAAAAGCTATAGAGAACATGTTATGTTCAGCATATGAACTATTTATCAACGCTCTAATGTCAATATTCTTGTGTTTCTATAACCCATGACTTCATCTTTCCCATCATGCATTTGGTTTTCATAAATCATACATACAAGCTAGGATATTGGTGAAAACAATTTTGCAATTTTTTTAAAAAAAATGTTGCCAAATATTTGTATGTCAGATTTGAAGTGAATCCGTCCCAGAATGCACTGTGAGAGACATGCGCAGTGAGACATGCAACTCCCCTATTGAACCTGTTAGTAGTTGTTTATATATAGTCGCTGATGGGTGAAGTTGCCAGAAAATGTACAATTCACCTTCACCAATCTTGTCAAATAAACCAAATTTCAGACGAAAATAAAGTTTAAAATACAGTTCAACCTAACCAAACAGATTGCTAGAATAGATGCAATGCCGAATATACTCGAATTTACCTAGTATGGAACACATTACTGAACCTAATTTAGCAGAATGTACTAAATGCGTACAGCTGCCAATTGTACATATTTTGACAATCTGACCCTGTTGCTGTTGTTGACGATTAAACATATTATTAGCTATTATCTGTTTAGGCCTAACTAATTGTCAGGTCAAAGGTGAAGGGTTAAGTAGAATACCATGGCTTACGGGGGGTAGGGGGGGTTTAGGCTCCCGGTTGAAGGGGGTGAAGGGGGCAATAGGGTGAATGGCAGGGGGCGTGAATAACTTTAAAAAGTAGAATGTTCAAAGGTAGAGAGAGATTGGTCGAGCGGTCTGACACAGGTAAAATTTCACCTTAACATAATGATCCACTTCAATAAAAGATGAACTTGAAAAGAAACAGGTGTGTTTACCGCCCCCCCCCCCCCACACACACACACCGCTCCTACCTAGGAAAACCCTCCACTAACTAAACATGTTGTTGACCATACCTGATTTTTTTCCACCATACCTTACCTTTTTTGTTATCTTTTGACAAAAAAAGCTAAAAAAAAAAAAAAGCAGAACAACCGGTTTTCCTTACCCAGAACTGTCAAAAAGCACATTTCCCATTTTTGAAACAACTATTGTTATAAAATTGATATTTTTTTTCTCTTCCTGGAAGGTGGTTTCCTAAAGATGAAAATAAAAGTTACCAATCCCCCACCCCTTCCCTAGTTTTCAGCCAGCTAAATCGGAAACATACTTTTTATGTTTTTGGCCTCAGATGTTTTCAACCACTTTGTACTTTATAACTATAGGGCAAATAACAGAATATTTTGATTCAAATCATATGTGATGTGTTTCAGAAAAATGAGTCATAAGTCGCAAACTTGATATTTTCCAAAGTGTTTTTTTCTCAAGATCACATTATTGGAATATTCTAATTTTTTGAGAGTTTATCACTTATAGTCATACCCATCGATGTATCAAATCTTGGGACAATGTATGTGATATATCCTTTCGTTTTAAAGGTGCTCATATGGACTACATTTAGTTACTTTACTGTTTATTAACCCCCAAAAATATTGGAAAAATTTGTTGTCAAAAACGAAAATATCAAACTTAAAATCTAGAAATACTTATTAAATTATTAGATTGTTTACTATCATTGGAATCGGCTTGATCTCATCTTTTCAAATCAAATGGTATCTCAAAATCTATTTTTTGCGACTTATGACTCATTTTCCTGAAACGCATCACATATTAGTTATAAATAAATAGATTAGCCTTAAGATGTTCAAGGCAGTGACTTATTGTATCAAGTTGATTCGCTTGAATATACCAACCTCAATGTTAAATGTTAACTATAATAATGAAGAACTACTATGATGATTATTACCTTTTTTAATATTTTTTCAATTGATATGCTGAGAATTATTATCTGTAAAGATGAAATGCTGTCAATAAAAAAACAAACAAACAAACATACTTCCTTGGCTTCACCTCAGGATTATGCACCAAAGACTGCACCAGCAGCCCCTCATCATCGCTCATTAATCCTATAGTAGTGAACTATGGTAATGTCCAGCCCTGGATAGTGGACAGGGGCTGACCAGTAATTACCTCCATGTTGACCGGTGCTGACCGTATTGACCGCTGGGACTGAACCTTTGCAGGAGGTCATGTGTCTATTTACCAACTTTAATGTACATTTAATGAGTTGAGTTAGTGCAGGTATTCAATGTATATGATGTTGGCCTGTATGCATGGTCTGTTGTACAATAACTCTATACTCACCAGTGGCTTGGGGATACTGTACTTTTTATAGCTGCATTCTCAGCTATTACGACAAATAAAATCTCACCATTTTAAGTTATATCATGACTTATAATAATAGTAGTAGTAAAGCGGCCGCGTCTGTTAGATGTTTAACGGTGTGATGTTGATGACGTCATATGTCTGTGTAGCCCGTGTTTGTTACCTTGGTGAAGCTACACAACGGCAACACAGGTTGTTGTTAGTTGGTCATCCATGTTACATTATCTTTATTTTTTATGATTATTATTTTTGTCTCCTCAAGTTGAGTTTTCTGCTTTGTGTTTAGAAAAAAAAATGGCTAACTATTAATTATTGAGGATAATAAAACAATCGGGAAGGGAAAACCGACATTATATACCTGAGAAAGTAGACTAATTGCAATGATTTGCAAAAGATATATAATAGAAATGCAGAACATGGGATGTGCATCTCATCTCAGAATGTGACCAACTTTGGAAGTAGTCACAGTTGCAGGTTTTCATCAACAACAATCACAAAATGGAAATAAAAACAGCCTCAAACGTCTTGTAACAAAAAAAAATAGTAGTAGTAATAATAATGATATATTCTTTATTTGCGAGACTAAGAGATACAAACTTGGTTCTGCTCTTCAGATGTATAATCTGGTCTTCCAGTGCATGCCATGCTGTAGTCGAAACTAAAGGAATTAACTTACAGGGCTGAATGTATCAATATTATCTGCTCCTTTTATATATGGGTCAGATTTTCAGAAAATGTACAATTGGCAGCTCTACACATTTAGTAAACTCTGCTAAATTAAGCTGCAATTTGGTCAATACTGGGTAAATTCGAGAATATTCGGCATTGCATTGATTCTAGCAATCTGTTTGGTTAGGTTGAACTGTATTTTGAACTTTATTTTCGTCTAAAATTTGGGCTATTTGAGAGGATTAGCAAAGTTGAATTGTACATTTTCTGAAAATCTGACCCATATGTTTAAGACCCTGGAGAAGGAGTAAAGATCTCCGAAGCGTCGGTCATACATAATAATAAAACAACTCAAGCAAATATCAACTTGACATCGTCTTTCTTACGGTTTTGGTGTTTATCTCTTTAAATCAATATAATTATGAACGCTGGAAGTCAAATCGGCCGAGAGAGAACTGCCACTGGTGGGCGATAATAAGAGAAGTCATCGCAGGAAAGGATCCAACCTCCAAACACAGATGAGGACGTTTTAGAAGTCATGCATTTTTTATTTTTTTTTAAACGTTTTTATTTTCATAAACATACTGAAACATGGCAGAAATAGGACACTTCGCTTGCAACATCAAGCGTTCTTCGGAACCTTCTGCTCCAATTAATCGGTTATGCATATGGCTTTAACGATATCAGCAAAAAACGGTGAAATCTTCATTAAATATACATAATAATGTTGGTCAAAGGACTTCAATATGGATGGGTTGGAAATGAGCGGAACGTTTAAATTGGTTATGGATTCTTTAAAAACTCGTTAAGACTTTCATGAATTATGAATGAACTGACATCATGATGTTGGTGTCGTGTTGCAGAGAATGTATTTTGTATTTTAAAATTTTTATTCAGGAATAGAAGATTTCGTAACAATTACAATTTTCTCAGGCCGTGCTGATTTAATTATACAAAAAATAATTCATTACCAGTAATAACCTTGTTGGCAATCAACTTATATAGGATATTCACTACAGATGTTATAAACATCAAATAATTTACAAATTACAAATTCGATGAGCATGGCACATAGGCAATTTAAAGTATAATAAAGAAAAATTAAAACCCAATCCTAGCATTGTGTCCAATTCATATAATCATAATGGGTGGATCCTTCTTCTTCTTCATCCATAGATTATATTTCTTAACGAGAAGGGTTAATGTCAGCTATTATCAAGGTCATACATATATATTGTTTCAGTGTTATGTGTTAGAGTAATTTGTGCAGCAGCCATCACCGTCGCACATCAAGTATAAGGGTCAGAACGTCAGAAAATGTATAACACGCCTTCACTAATTCTCTCAAACAACCCCTGTTAAAAACAGAAATGAGCTTCAAAATGCAGTGTAACCTAGCAAAACAGGTAATATATAATTCAATGCTACACCAAACATACTCAGGTATACCCCGTATTCGTAATTTTCAGCCTAATTTAGCAAGAATTCCTAACCGTGTAGAGTTGTCAATTGTACATTTTCTGACGATCTGTCATTCTCAGATGTTGTGTGATCAGTGGGGAAGATCAGTCCCTCACTTCTAACCAGTTTACAGCTTTTCTATATGGGTCAGATTGTCAGAAAATGTACAATTCGCCTTCACCAATTCTCTCAAATATCCCATATTTCAGACGAAAATAATGTTCAAAATACAGTTCAACCTAACCAAACAGATTGCTAGTATCAATGCAATGGCGAATATACTCAAACTTACCTAATATTGGCCGAATTGCAGCCTAATTTAGCAGAATTAACTAAATGTGTAGAGCTGCCAATTGTACATTTTCTGACAATCTGATCCATATGCGTCAGATCTCCACAAAACCTACAATTGGCAGATCTACACATTTGTGATGTGTTTCAGGAAAATGAGTCACAAGTCGCAAAAAATACATTTTGAGATATCCCCATATTTGAAAAGAGGAGATCAAGCCGATTCTAATAATAGTAAACAATCTAATAATCTAATGAGTATTTCTAGATTTTAAGTTTGATATTTTCGTTTTTAAAAAAAAGTTTCCAATATTTCTGGGGGTCATTAAACAGTAAAGACACTAAATGTAGTCCATATGAGGACCTTTAAAACGAATGGATATATTACATGAAATTTGATACATCGATTGATATAACTATAAGTGCTAAACTCTCCCATAATAAGAACATTCCAATAATGTGATCCTGTGAAAGAAATACTTTGAAAAATATCAATTTTGCGACTTATGACTCATTTTCCTGAAACACATCACATTTAGTACATTCTTCTAACCTAGCCCCTAAAATGGTCAATATAACGTATATCTGAATATATTTGGCATTGCCAATCTGTTTGGTTATGTTGAACTGAATTTTCAACTTTATTTTTGTCTTAAAGTTGGGTTACTTATGGATTGTGGATGGATTGGAGGATTGTTGAAGACAAGTTGTACATTTTCTGGCGATTTCCCCCATACACCAAGGCATGCTCTGATGTCCTGAGCCCCAATTTTACACTATTGTACTGCCTACTCGTGCTGGGTGCTCTGTCATACAGGTTGATCGCTGCTGCACTTTAATCTTGTGCGTGCTTGTTCCCAGCACGAGATTCCACTTCTTCCAGTTCCACTTTATACACTGCAAGTGAAACCGTCTTCGTACTAAACGTTTTTGAAGACGGTTTTTTTGTCCCCTTTTAGAAGACGGTTTTTTTCCGTTACCATGTTCAAAAACGTTTAGCTTCGATATTACCGTCTAGGCATTAAAAACAGTCTTCAATAGCGTATCAGCAAACGTTTAGATAATCGGGAACAAAATCAAATAAAAATTGATTGAAAAAATTTGCTTAAAAATTGATTGAAATTGAAAAATATATATAATTTTTTTTTTTTTAAATATATATAGGGAATGTTTGATTGATCAGTATGGCAAGACTATTTACAAACAAGGAGGGAACACAAATGTAATTTTTAATCAGTTCTTTATTACATAAACATATGTACATATGTAGTACTGTTTACTGCTTTAACAGTAGCTAGAAAGGGCTTAAAAACCTCCCATGATGCCGAACAAGTGCCTTCTGATATGATTAATAAAACTGTTTAAATACAATATAAATACAAATACAAGATAATCCCTAATAACCTACATTCAACCCTGTGAAGGGAAAAATAGCTGTATGGCAAAAAAAGCTGTAAGGAATCACAAACAGAGGCTAAGCCCAATTTATTATCATCAAACCTATGAGGGTATGAGAGGGTTGTGCGGAGGAGAGGAGGTGGGGTGAAGGTATGATTGCGGTCCGGGGGGGGGGGGGGGGCGGTGAGTGTAGGTGGATGGGCAAGATGGGGTGAGGGGGTGAGTGGAGGGGAAGGCTGAGATGGGGTTATTTGAATCTAGAAATTCAACAGAATTTGTGGAAATCAAAACTTATTAACGAAAACTGCATGAATAATTATTTCATTTCAAAATGGCGATATGGAGCGGATCCCATACATCATCCACTTGAAACCATTATTTCAACTATTTACCATGGCCATGCAGAAACAAAGTTCTATCTGCTCGTTAGTGAGGACAGAAAACAAACAACTTGGGTTTTTTTGCTGCGTCTTGAAGATATGCAGGCCTTCTCCCATCTTCATGGAGGTTCCTCAGCATAGTGGTGCCGGTCAACAGCTCAGTGTGGAGGAGACAATCTGCACGGGTAAAATGGGTTGCCCACCGCTTGTCATAACTCATGATTAGCACACCTGAAATGATGCGTATAAAAACTCATTAATATAATGTATTCGAGTGGACACTTTAGAACAATAGGACAGATGTAAGTTATTTATAAAAATATATTTTTTAAACATGCTTTATTCAGGAATTATTAACAATAATTGACAATCTCACCGCAGGGGTGGTTTTCATTGTGCCCTGTAGATATTCATTTTACATAGAGATATTTTGTTCAGTTTTAGTGAATTTATTTCAGAAGGCAAAATATATTTACTGTTAAAAAATCAATAATCTAAAGTATACAAATATATTTTAAACAATTATACTCCCACAATGGATGTTTGGGTGAGATAATGAGTGAAAAAATGGCATGGTATGAATGTCTAAAGTCGAAAATTAATGAGAATAGGTACCTGGCTAATTCACATAATGCCTATTATGAGATGTGCGATGTTTGAATCAAATAACTTCAATCTATTTACAGCCAATTTTATGTATATCGAAGTGTTTCTCATCCTCATGACAATCTACCATTATTACAGAAGAGACAAAAGAGGTGTGTGTTTTTTTTGGGGGTAGGAGACAATCTTCTTTTTATATTAATACCTTTATGTACATGTTACTAATAGTTGCAATATCATATATATAAGGGGCAATGGGTTAATAATTGTTTGTAATAATTTGTTTGGCATACATGTTATAAGTCATGATGCATTGATCTTTAAACATTTATTTAAGCATACTTCATTAAATATAACCTCACCTTAGCTTGTAGTATTGAGCTGCTGAGCTTTTCCCCAAAGAATTCAGTGAATGGTGTAAAGAGCCCAGCATATATAGCGGCGGATGTCTGGTGCCCATCTCCTGCATTGCTTCCTTGGTGTCAGAACTGAAAGGAAAACATTTTCACTTGTTAAATTGAAAGATTTTAGTTACCTGAAAAAAGTGTCACTGGTTGTAAAATAAAAAGAAAAACTGGTAAAAAATAGTATTTTGAGGGAGACCATTAATTCTATATTTTTATTAATAACCTTAGGTGACCAGATGGGGTGACCAACCCTATGTGTGTTAGACAGAAAGCGCTAGAGGAAGATATCAATATAGAAATCATAGGTAGTTATTTTACATGGGTATACAGCCTATCCAGTATCATATGCGATCATAAAATCACCGAGCTAATTATACAAACATTGGTGAGAGATGAATGAGATGAACAGCCTTGTGCATGCTTATTATTTTAATGATTTTAATTGGCATGTAACAGGAAAATCAATTCATCCTATAAACTTGTGTTTCATACCAAATGAATCGCAAACATGTCTGTATCACAGAGAATTTTGAATGATCCCTGAGAAATGGGGACACATCCCTTGACCCACTATGTGATATAGAAAATGATAAAATAATCCTGCAAGTTAATAGTAAACATGTTGTCTATCAATGTTGATCTGAACACCTCTACTTTCTTGACGATGAAACAACAAATATATTATGATTATGTAGGCCCTAGTTATTAGTGTTATTATTTATTGTATCATTTTAACGGCACCCCTGGCACGGCAACGATGCCAGATCATGGCATTGTTGTGTAGAATCCTTCTTAGAAGCCTTCTTATAAGTAAATATTTTGACCGATTTTCATGAAAAGTAGTCATTAGCACGAAATACAGTTGAAAAAACGTCAAAAATAGAATTCATCATACTTTGCTGATTTTTCTTATACATATTACCATAGCAGTAACTCCCTGAAGTTTGGCAGCTTAATTAATATCTAACAATTAGCCTTCAGCGACCTGGCAAAGTTTTCAAATGGCTAGAATACATTGACAAGTACTTGAACATATTCGTATATTCGTCAATATTTGTATATTCGTCAATATTCGCACAAGGAACAGATGACCAAAATATTACTAGTTTTGTATTATTACAGCTTGAAGTTATAATCCTATATTTCGTGAGAATATTATTAAAGAAAACACTGGTTTTTTGCCCATAACTTTTTCATTTTTAATTACAGATCCATAAAAGTAGGGTTCCCAGAACAGATTTCGACAAGTTTGACCTAGCCAATATCATTACCATTAGGTCCGTCATAATTTTAAACATGTTATTGCTCAAAAACCCAAATGCCTACCAGTCGTTAAAATTGATCATTTACCTGTCTATCATTAATTGAAACACATTTATCCAGACCATGAATTGAAATATATACATAGATATTTGCCCCTTGACCCTTATTTGTAGCGAAGGGATAGTATGAAGAATATCCCCGCAGACAATGGTGCATTTTGAAACATTCAACGACCTCTGTAAATTATAGTATAGTATGTGAATTAGACGACGGGTACCATGACCAGAGTGGCGGGTACTGTGGCGAGCGGGTCCCGTGACCAAACACTGTTGTGAATGCCTATTGTTGTATGCCGCCATTTTCTATTGCGTAACGGTGCGTCGATTTAAAACAAGCTCCTATAGCTTTAATACACATCAATGTTCTTTTTACAAATGAGTCAATCAATCACTGTCCTGTTATCATAAATCATGAATACAATAATGTTCCTTACCTGATGGCCTTTTGTGATGAATCCGAAGCTGCAGCAGTCTAGTAGGCTTGTGGTTTTTTTATGGAGGACGGTGACCGCTACACAGTTCGTTCATAGGCTCGCAGTGGGCCTACCACCCCTATATAGTAAGTTATACACTAGGTGGCGTATTGGTTCTAAGTAGGCGATGTATGATCCTTTGTATTATTAGTGAGTCTATCACTATGCCTATAATTTGTAGGTATTTGTTGACAACTAGGACCAACGATTGTAGGCAATTATTTTGATTAGCCCCATTGGGCCCGTTTATCAATCTATAGAATAAAATAGGCCAATACTAGCTACAGTACCTAGACATATGCCTAGATAGGGCTCGCCAAAATATACATAACCAAGGGAATTTAACTGTCGGCCTAATGAAACATGTTTCATTTTTTGTTTTAAATATTTTTATTGGCCTTAACATTTAACAATTAGGGAAAGACGCATAGCTGACCACGCAGCTATATTGCATGCGTTGCCTAGTAAAGTAGGCTACATAAATCAGGAATTAGTTATCGTTACAGGAATCGGGTGGTATATTTCCCAGAGTTTACTTATAGTGAACATTATCGTCTACAATCGTCCTATACTTAGCTGATGTTAATTACAAATGACAATTCTCGAAAGAACACTGCAATACAAGGCGCTATAAGATCTGATTACCAAATACATTAGTCACGATTTCCCAGTTCATTTGTTGACGCTGGAATACAGATATAGGCGGTGGTCATAAGATTTTCTATTTCACCGCAGAAGATGAAAACGGGGCAATCTAAAAACAATTCAAATGTTGTTTGGCACCTATGCTTCTTTATATCGGTTCATAAGTATTACAGCCAATGCATTGCTATTAGGCCTATACAAGCTCAAATCACATAATCTTTCTTGATATAGGCATAACGCCTCATTAGACATATAAAAGTGATTAAAATTTTATTATTTATCCTTAACATATAGTAGCCATCTCTCTGTGCGAAAATTCAGGCCTCTGTGAATCCACAAAGTTAGTATAGCAGGTATAGCAGCAATGTCGCACATGACACTAGTTTTAACACCTAGATTTCGCTCACCATACCACAGGGAGTGTGGACTCATTATAACAGCTTTACAAGCTAATGTGAAACCCAAAACGGAGGTTAGTAATGTCAGAGAAGTTGGTGAATGATTCAAGGTGGGTCTTATTTAAAAAAGTTGTTAAGATTGGTAGTACATTGAGATTAGATGAGATTAGAAAAATAGGACGGACCTGTTTGCCCATGTTATTTATTAAAATTAAGGTGGGAATTTGAGTAAGTAACACTATTTTCTTCGTTGATAAAAGCTTCATACTGCAAGATATATCACAGTGTTTCTCTTTATCATTTCCCTAATTGGAACCAAACGACCTGATTTGTCTAGGGAAAAATATTTTTCATTTGGAAATGGCAAGCTGGACTAAACAGTACTGAAGATGGTATGTCTTGAAGAACGTCTTCAACAGTTGAAAGCATGTAGCAGAACGTTTAGCACAGTGGATGGGAGCGCGAGGCTTGATTGTAAAATCGTAATCAGTGCAATAAGTGTCTACACCAATGTGTTGTAAACGTTGTTGAACATGCAAACATGTTCAACAACGTTTAGATTGGATACATTGCGGTAAACGGTGCCTTTGCAGTGTATATGGGTCAGATTTTCAGAAAATGTACAATTCACCTTCCCCAGTCCTCTCAAATAACCCAAATTTCAGACGAAAATAAAGTTCAAAATACAATTCAACCTAACCAAACATATTGCTAGAATCAATGCAATGCCAAATATACTCGAATTTACCTAGTATTGACCAAATTGCAGCCTAATTTAGCAGAACTTACTCAATGTATACAGCTGCCTATTGTACATTTCCTGAAAATCTTACGCATATATAACATAATGTTTAGTTCTGTATGAATCTGTATTGTACTTAAGTGTGTACTTTGGTAAATGAAGAATGATCTTTAGGGCAGAGTTTTGTAATGTCTGCAATTTGTTAAGATAAACTTGAGTTGTGGATCCATAACATATATCTCCATAATCTATTAAATCTTAATGATCTATTGCAATAATTAATCATTAATGATCTTTGCACTAAAACCTATAATGTACCCAGGTGCTTTATCCACTGAACACTGACATCCACAACCCCATAACCTGTTATCTTTATGGCACATATAATAAAATCATAATCAGAAATAATTATAAATAATTGACTAAATACCCTCAAGGCAATGATATAAAGCGTCCCATGTGTTCACACAGGTGCTCCGTGAGAAGAGGGTTAAGGATGAATTCACCAGAAAATGTACAATTGGTCTTCACCAATTCTCTCAAAAACCCCAAATTTAATACAGAAATGATGTTCTAAATTCAGTTCAAAATAGCCCAACAGATTTTCTGAATCAACGTCATACCAAATATAGTCAGATATATGTAGTATTGGTCACATTTGAGCCGAATTTAGACAGAATTTACTGAATGTGTAGAGCTGCCGATTGTGCATTTTCTGAAGATCCGACCCTTAAATAGGCCTATAGCCACTTAAACCATTACACCCTGCCCTGACCATCGGCGTACATGGACCACCTTTGTACCCTGCCCTGTCAACGTCATGCTTTACGCTCCCAGATCACATCATGACCTCCGGAGGTCAGCAAGGTGACCTCAGAGGTCACGAGGTCACTACGCATGCGCCTGAGGTGGCTGACCCATGGCGCGAGGCCGAGGGTCGGGTGAGGGTAGAGTGTTTATCTCAGATTTAGGATCATATGGATCAAATTGTCAAAAAAGTACAATCGGCAGTTGTACACATTTAGTAAATTCTGCTAAATTAGACTGTGAAATGGTCAATACTAGGTATATCTGAGGATATCTGACATTGCCTTGATTCGAACAATCTGTTTGGTTATATTGAACTGAATTTTGAACCTGATTTTAGTCTTAAATTTGGCTTATTTGAGAGAATTGGTGAAGATTAATTGTACATTTTCTGGAAATCTGACCCGTATGGATAGCGGGATGACTTGTTAAACAGAGCATCATCTTCTTATTATGACGTGGTGGCATATGGGTCAGGCAATCAGAAAATGTACAATCGCCAGTAAATTATCCTAAATTATGATGTTTCACAGACAAAGAGTGTGTGATGTGTTGCTGAAATAGCCGCAGAATCGATATTTCTCAAAGGGATTTATTTACAAGATATCTTTTGTTGTAAATCTGTGGGTGTTGAGCACTGATAGAAGCATTAATACATGTACCAAATTCCAAGACTTTGTATCGAATGTATGTATCTATGCATATCTGAGGTTATCCTCAGGAGTAAATTTAACTACTTTACTATACTGTCCACCAGGAAATATTACCAACTGTTTTTCATTCATACAAATATTTAGAAATACTTATTCGATGTCCTAATGTTGACCCTTAGAATCCGCTTGATCTCATCTTTTCAAATATGAATGATTATGATGATATCTCATTTTTGTGATTTATGACTCATTTTCTGTAACATTTCATAATTAGGCTTAAGAATGATAGATACCAGTGAGAATATGTGGTAGTGCGCTGATTCAAATAATCGTTTCAATTAAGTTGAACTGTATACAGTCAGGTTCAGAAGGCAGTTGTGGTCACCTAAGTTTCAGGGAGTCATTAACACTTTAGCCTTAGTCTTAGCCTTGCGGTTAAGCTTATCGCTGGATGTGGTGGAATCGAGGAATGTAGGTGTCTGGACCTGACTGTATATATATTCAACCTTATATTTTTCTGAATCATTGGTTACTTGAGAAGATTGATGAAGGTGATCCTATGATACTAGCTATATAAAAATGTAATATTCACAAGATCCCTTTTTCTGAATGCTCTTTATTTTGAGATGCTTAGCGCTGGAAATATATGTACCAAACACAAGACTGCATGTGTATTGATCAGAGATTCTATTCTCTTATGTTGAGCTGTATTTTAAAACAGGTTTTGGTGTTGAATTAGAGTGATTCAGTGAAGGTCAATTGTACATGTTCTGATGATCTGTCCCATCTATAGAGAGATAACTCGTTAGACAGGCTATATGGGTCAGATTTTCAGAAAATGTACAATTCAACGTCGCCAATCTTCTCAAATAACCCAAATTTCAGACGAAAATAAAGTTCAAAATACAGTTGACCCTAACCAAACAGATTGCTAGAATCAATGCAATGCCGAATATACTCGAATTTACCTAGTATTGACCAAATTGTAGCCTAATTTAGCAGAATTTACTAAATTTGTGTACAGCTGCCAATTGTACATTTTCTGAAGGCTTGGCTTGGCAGGCTTGCAAAAATGTTCCATAGCACAGGCTTGGGTTATGTCCACCCATTCACCATTACTCAGGACCATCTCTGAACCCTGCCTCCAATATAGCCTGATCCTCCGGGTGAGGGGGGGGGGGGTGCGTGTGGGGGGAGGGGTAATGTGTGTGTGGTGGTGGGGGGGGGGGGCAGGGGGTTGGAAGGTGTGTGTGTGTCGGGGGGGGGGGTCCATAAGCGTTGGCCGGACGACTGTCACCCAATGATGGAAAGTCGGTTAGTACTGGTCGTAAAGTCTTCTCATTTCATATTTCTTAAAAAAACAGAATATAGATGAATATTGGTACATTACACCTATTAAAGAGATAAACCACTGTTATACGCACTGCTGCAGGTGGGAGTTAAAGGAACTAATGCATGAAAAATAAGGATTGACAGTAATTTTTTCAAACTTTGTCTTGAGAAAGTACATGGTTGGAGGATAACAAAAAGCAAAAGAGAATGGATCTCAGCATATTTTTTTTCTTTCTAGAGACCAGCAAAGTTTAGTATTGAAGTATGTGGGAAAAATGGATATTTTCTCAGTTTTTCCAAGATTTCAGACTGACAAATAACATTTTTCAATTGAAATGTCTTCTAAACATAACCACTATAGATGTTTACCCTCATGTATGAAAGAACAGGGTATCAACATATTTTGAAATATATTATTTAGCATTGAAAATCTTCAATATTCCTGTTTTTAACTCACCGGGATGCAGATTCAGTTGAATAACTTTTTTAAAAGGTCGGTGACCCCCATTTTTTATTGCTTGAAAAGGGTAAAGCAATATGTTAGCTATGTTTATAGAGATTTTTAGGAGAAAGTTATTTTCAATTTTTTTTTTATACTGATAAAACGAAAAAATTGTCCTTTTCTCATAGATTTCTATAGTGAACAACCATAAATTTTGAGGCTCCCTAAAATGAAAACTAACCCGGTGACATATTGTTTTTATTGGCTTTTTGAATTCACATAACCTTGTTCTTTCACGAGGCAAAGTTAAACAAAATGTTATTTTCAGTTTTTTTCCCAGTTGAACTGTGGTTTATCTCTTTAAATGGGGGAGGTGTGTGTGTGTGGGGGGGGGGGAGGGGATGGGGCAGGGAGGGGGCGGGGGAGGTATAAGCGGCATGAATACTGCACCATGTCAGTTGTCGGGGGAGGTCGCTTTTCTTGTTTTACAGGTTTTCCTTCTACAGATCACGGGGCATACCTGGGACGAAGTCCATAATATACCAATAATTACACTTAATACACTGTAGCACGACCTTGTTGAACTGATTCTAGGACATGCCTTAGATTTCAGACTTTAAATTATTGGGGATTATCTGTCTTGTGACTGGGATTGTTAACAGTCGTAAGTGGAGGTAACTCACTTTGTTCACTGTATTATAACAGAGCTCTTATGATATATTTTGTGTTTTTGGTGTCTGTCGGTAACATATCTACTTCTTTGAATATCAGTATTATTCAGAGGCATTGATTAAGTGTGTGGAGGTGCATCATGCACGCTGGATGTCATGGAAGAAAATAAGAAAACCACAAAAAAATAATAAAATACAAGGTTATCAATATTCGTGTTTAGCTGTGTAAAAGCCCCGATGGCAGGATTGTGAAAATAAAGACCTTTTAAAAAAATTATAGGGGATTATTATCAGTTTTTATATTAATTTACTATTCTCAGCGGAGAAATGGAGGAATAGTTCTAAGTTATACTCGTCTTCCTCTGGTTTACTTTCTTTTCGTTCAGTTTCAGTATTGCCCCAGATTGTCTAGTTATACAATAGGTGTTGTCGATATCATAAGTCCAATTAGTACATGAATATTTCACGGGACAATACTAGAGATTCAATAATGATATCATCAAAGGAAGGCAGTGAATGATACTCAATCAATGCCACCTTGTTCTATAATAATGTGTTTCAGGAAAATGAGTCATACGTCGCAAAATTGATATTTTTCAAAGTTTTTTTTACAAGATCACATCATTGGAATGTTCTAATTTTTAGAGAGTTTATCACTTATAGCTATGTCAATCGATGTATCGAATTTCAGGACAATCTATGTAATATATCCTTTAGTTTTAAAGGTCCTCATATGGACTACATTTATTTGCCTTACTGTTTAGTGACCCCCAGAAATATGTGAAACTTTTTTTTTCAAAAACGAAAATATCAAACTTAAAATCTAGACATACTTATAAAATTATTAAACTGTTTACTACCATTGGAATCAGGTTGATCTCATCTTTTCAGATATAATATTTTCCATTTTCTGAAAATCTGACTCAGATGGGGCACGGGTAAAGGAACGCGGGGATGCACAGAATCAAATACTTGTAAAATGATCTTCCTTTATTAGATATGATATACTTTAGACAAGTTATCGTGACAACAAGCCGGTGACTTAACAATCGTTACTGCGACCTTTCCCACGATGTGCTACACATATATGTATATGGGTGAAGTCACCAGAAAATGTACAATTCACCTGCACAAATTCTCTCAAATAACCCAAATTCAAGACAGAAATAAAGTTCAAACTACAGTTCAACCTAACCAAACAGATTGCTAGAATCAATGCAATGTCAAATATACTCCAATTTACCTAGTATTGACCAAATTGCAGCCTAATTTAGCAGAATTTACTAAATGTGTACAACTGCCAATTGTACATTTTCTGAATCTCTGACCCACATAATTACATATAACTGGTCTATTCCCCCTGTGAGCGGTGGTTGCAATGCTTAGAGGGGGTGATTGTGAGCCTGATCTCCCGCTCTATTATAGTGACTACAGGGGCTTAACACCAATAGGTGTACATGTGAACATGCATAAAATCATCTTAACATTGGGTAGAATTTGATAGATTTGTTCAATTATTTAGTTATATTATTTGGTGCAATTGATAATTGACAGTTATGGACAAGAAGTCTTTTTATTTAGTAATTAGTGCAGTAATCATAATAATTAAGTGGCCAGACTCTTGTTTATAAATATAGCAACAAGTGCAATATTCTAAGCACTGAAACCAATGATTTAGTTAACAGATTTATTATACATACTTTCAATCATGAAAATAGAAAAAGTCAAGTCATGAATTTGAATTTTACGGTTATCTTAGTAAAAAAAGAACAGATTGGTTGCCATGACAACCCCACGTAATTCACTAGTGAAATACACACTATGCGTAAATCACCCTAGATATGTTGTTCCAGAGCAATGCGTGTATAATAATCAATATATGAATTATCAATAAATTGTTTTACTTCAGCAATCTGTGAATCACAGTTCACGCTTGACATGTATTCTCAAATTTTATTTGGTTTAGCTAGCGGTGGGTTCATGAATGATGATATACCAATTGTACTATTTCTGATGCCTGACTCGTACATGGGTCAGATTTTCAGAAAATGTACAATTGTTAGCTGTACTCATTTAGTAAATTCTGCTAAACTAGGCTGCAATTTGGTCAATACTAGGTGAATTCGAGTATATTCGGCATTGCATTGTTTCTAGCAATCTGTTTGGTTAGGTTGAACTGTAGTTTGAACTTTATTTTCGTCTAAAATTTGAGTTATTTGAGAAGATTGGTAGTGTTGAATTGTACATTTTCTGAAAATCTGACCCACATAAAGGACGATAGGGCTCAATGAACACTTTTTGTACAAATATAGCACAATCTGGGTCATAACGGTGTGGATGAATATTAGTTCAATTTGAAGTGTAGACAGTTTTTGAAACAGATTGTGAAGGGCATCAGCTTCAGGAGGAAGGGCTGGTATGAAGAGTAAGTAATAACTCCTCTCATTTGTTAAGTATGAACGCTCCATACCTTCCAATAATATTAGCTTATGTTTGTATAAAACACTCTTTATTAACATAATTATGATTCTATTATAATTGGTTCTGACGTTGGTTTATTGGATGTGGTTTAATGTGTCAAATCACTAGTGACTTTTGATGACAAACAATGTGTTGTTTGTCAGTTTTACAGCCAAAATACTAACTTCCGAATTCTGTTTGATTTTAGATTAGTAAAAGCTTATAAAAAGGGTGACTGACTTGTTTGCAGTCGCTTAGAATGATTATGAAGTATAAGTTGTTTCTAAAACTCACGTTATAAATTAATAGGATAGAACTCAATGAGTGATGGATATAGGCTGACGTATTCACAAAAAATGAGTGCAAAAACAACGCACAAGTGTTTGTGAATGTGTATAGTTTATGACAGGACAATTGAACAACGGTAATTTCTCTCTGATCTCGATGTGTGGAAGAAGGAATACCATTAGTTCCTGTTCATCAGTTAACATCCTCATAAAAAACCACCTGGGCAATGGGGTCAGCTCGCCTCCCTCGACCCAAATTGGGGTAAAGTTCCTCCTGTCTTGACTTTAATCCTCTCCTCTCGATATCGCATAGCCAACGTATTTATATGGCACTTAAATAACACGTAGCCAACGTTTATGACTCCTAAATAACCAAAACATCGGGTCTTTTCCTCCCTTCCCTCTTCCCCCTTTCCTGTTAAGAAATACAGCACCAAACTATAGGCCTATACCCATCTTGAGTTGAGTTCTTTTTTTATGCCATGATATATGGGTCAGATTGTCAGAAAATGTACAATTGTCAGATGTACACATTTAGTAAATTCTGCTAAATTAGACTGCAATGTGGTCAATACTAGGTAAATTCGAGTATATTCGGCATTGTATTGATTCTAGCAATCTGTTTGGTTAGGTTGAACTGTATTTTGAACTTTATTTTCGTCTGAAATTTGGGTTATTTGAGAAGATTGATGAAGCTGAATTGTACATTTTCTGAAAATCTGACCCATATATATTTCAGCCTTATTTCATCATTATTTACCTTCAGTTAATGTGTTGCAACCCCCCGACTCAGCAAAATAAAGCGCCTACAATTAATTAATGGTTCCTAAACTAAAAACTATTCCACTGTAAAAATGCCCTCTTGGTGACCTGCATGTTAAAATTCTCAAGTCTCAAGTTTTCTATAGAGATTATTTATTATTCTCTCATCTCTCTGTATACCTTTAGCATCTTGCACCAGCAAGGAACATATGGAAGTATAAAGATACAGGAAGAACAGGATAACCAGAGAACTATCATTGGGAGGCAGAGCATACATGGTAGTATACTACTGGAAGTAAGGAACATATGGAAGTATAAAGATAACTACAGGAAGAATACTACCATTGGCAGGCAGGGCATGTATGGCAGTATACTACAGGAAGTAACGGACCAATTCAAGCACAATACATGTAATCAACACTAGTGAGCCGTTAGCATAAGTCTTAGGAAGTCCAAGGAAGACTACAGCAGTGGAAGGGAGACTTATTGGAGTGCTACCACAGTGAGCTATACAATAACTAACAAGCACAGACTCAGGATTCGCTAACATATTTGGACCAAACCCAACCTTCCACAGCACCTGAAACAAGGACAAGAAACTTTTCTCAAATTTTCACTTAATAATTCTGAGTATATTGGACATTGTTGGAGAATTATTTGAATTGTTGTCAGGTTGAATTATATCCAGTTACGTCTATAGATAACTGGACACAGTGACCATTTGTGTAATAATGTATGTATTATTACCAAGGTCATTCTGGCAAGGAAGGTCAAAGAGGTCGGACCGACAAGGTCATATTCTAAAACAGTTTGTGGTTATATTGTGTGCGTTTTTACTTTTCTTTTCATTTTAATTTAATTTTTTTTTTTAACTTTTTTTTTTAATTTCTTAATTTTTTTCATCTTTTTTTTTATTTTTATTTTTTAAGAATCACATCATAGATTTGAGTGTTATAGCCGTCCTTTCTATTGATCCTTTATTAGCAAGTTGAACCTGGGTCAACACAATTATACATAGATAAATATATTTCTTATCTTTTTTTCACATCAAATATCGATAGATAGATAATAGAAAAAAAGTAACAAACAAACAAATCTAATAGATAAATTAATGATGGCACTTGCAGGTTTAGTTATCAAGATTATAGTGCATATAGTGGGCTCTATATTATTTGTGGTCACCACAGTGGGCGCAGTGAAATGGCGGACATACAGGGAGGTATCCCCAGCTATACTGACCATCACTATGGTCACTGGCTACATGTCAGAAGTAGTGGGCATATTCTTTGCCATCCTTGATGTTTTCAAAGACTCCACCATGAAACTAATCAAAATGGTGGTCTCCCTCATTTTTCTGATTACACTACTGGCATGCGCAAGTGCTATGATAGCTGTAACCAAACTACATTTTGCAGAACATGTTCGCGAGGCATTGGAAAGTTATGAAGCTGATACATCTGAGGTGATGGTGTGGGACCACATCCAGCAAGACTTTGACTGCTGTGGTATCAACAATTACACTGACTGGCGGGGACAGGGAGGGTTTGATAAAGTCAGCGTGCCTGATTCTTGCTGCTATTTCTATATTCGTGGCTGCGGTAAAGGGCTCATCCCCAAGTTTGAGAATGCGTCCCATAAGTGGAAGCGTTATTTCATGCATAGCCAAAGTTGCACTGATTCTGGGTTTTTTTACTTCTTCTATCCGTGGACGTATGGGATCTTGGGGGTAAGCCTTGTTATGAACACGCTGAGCTTGGTGGGAGTGGGCTTATCTTGTGAGGACGGAGAAGCAGTTGAGTTTGATTAGGCGTCTTTAGGCCTGAAATCAATTTTTTTTTTTTTTTTTTTTTTTTTTTTTTTTGTAACATTTCTTTATTCAGGAGTAAACAGTGGCATGTGCCAACTATTAAGCATGCTTAATTTGAGTGTTAATTGGGGTAACATAATCAACAGTACAATAAATGATGAGGTAATGAGATGAGATGGAGTGATATTTAAAGAGTTTTAAAAAAATGGTAACGTAGTAAACACACATGGAGTAGAGTGGTAGATAGTCACTTATCATATATACTTATAGCATGCTTTAGTGTGACGTGTTTCAGGAAAATGAGTCATTAGTCGCAAAAAAATTGATTTTGAGATACCATTATATTTGAAAATTCCAATTCCAATTCCAATGGTAGTGAACTGTCTAATAATCTAATAAGTATCTCTAGATTTTAAGTCAGATATTTTCGTTTTTGAAAAAAAAAGATTTCCAATATTTCTGGGGGTTAATAAACAGTAAAGTAACTAAATGTAGTCCATACAAGGACCTTTAAAACGAAAGGATATTACATACATTGTCCTGACATTTGGTACATCGATCGATATAACTCTAAGTGATAAACGCTCCAAAAATCAGAACATTACAAACAAAGTGATCTTTTCAAATAAACACTTTGAATAATAGCATTTTTACGACTTGTGACTCATTTCCCTGAAACACATCACAAATCTACATGTCCTGTTCTTATGATTGACAACTGGAAAAATGCAGTCAGCGACAAATGACAAAAACAATAGTCTGATCAAATTGAGAAAGATCTTAGTAGTCCTTAGCGACAATGATTTGGCCATTTTACGAAAATTAAGCGACAAATGACATACAAATTTATGTTCAATAGCTGATTTTTGTAGCATGATCATTTTGTTTTGAATGTCTTTGTATACACCGTTTTCTATCTTGATTAACTGACCGACAGATTCGACTGAGAATTATGTAGTGTCATAATGTCTTATACACAGAACTACCCAGGATTCGAGGCGGGAGTGAATATTCACGAAGATCAGAATACACACATGCGCAAAGTGTAAAAAAAAACCAGGTCAACCATGTATTGCCCACGTGCAATGTTGCTTCAGTTACTGACCAGCTAAACAATATACAGAGCCTATTGTGTCTCTATGGGTTGAGCATATCAGTTACTGACCAGCTAAACAATATACAGAGCCTATTGTGTCTCTATGGGTTGAGCATATCAGTTACTGACCAGCTAAACAATATACAGAGCCTATTGTGTCTCTATGGGTTGAGCATATCAGTTACTGACCAGCTAAACAATATACAGAGCCTATTGTGTCTCTATGGGTTGAGCATATCAGTTACTGACCAGCTAAACAATATACAGAGCCTATTGTGTCTCTATGGGTTGAGCATATCAGTTACTGACCAGCTAAACAATATACAGAGCCTATTGTGTCTCTATGGGTTGAGCATATCAGTTACTGACCAGCTAAACAATATACAGAGCCTATTGTGTCTCTATGGGTTGAGCATATCAGTTACTGACCAGCTAAACAATATACAGAGCCTATTGTGTCTCTATGGGTTGAGCATATCAGTTACTGACCAGCTAAACAATATACAGAGCCTATTGTGTCTCTATGGGTTGAGCATATCAGTTACTGACCAGCTAAACAATATACAGAGCCTATTGTGTCTCTATGGGTTGAGCATATCAGTTACTGACCAGCTAAACAATATACAGAGCCTATTGTGTCTCTATGGGTTGAGCATATCAGTTACTGACCAGCTAAACAATATACAGAGCCTATTGTGTCTCTATGGGTTGAGCATATTGAGGGTAAAATAAAGCTAAAAGCTGTGTGTCATATATTTTATACTTTATGCTCTCATATTATGTATCTTATACTCTTCATTTATGTACTGTATTATGCAACCAAACCATGTAGAAGTCCATCCCTAAAGTCAGGGGAACGTATCTTGTAGTATTTTGTATTTCACAATATAGTATATAATTATTTTAAATAATGTATATCACAACTAACATTATGTAGAAGCCTAAGGGAATGGCCGGAAGATCTGGGTATAAATCCTGAGCGGTACCCAGAGGCTGGTGGACCTGTCCATCAACAGCTTGTAACACACAGATGAATAAAAGCTCTATTCTATTCTATTCTAATTAGAAGGAGTGAAATGAATGCAATACAAATGATTAATATATATATATAAAGATTTTTATTCCGACTTTTGAATGCACATACAATTTATAATAACATCATACATAATGCTTTTTAAAATGTCTGTCCGTAGATTAACGATTAACGTTATCACTATTAAAGTTCATGTTATTACTTCCTGCTATAGAGAATATCGCTGTTGCCTTGTAATTTGGAGTCTTGTCTTGTATCGATGGTTCTTCTCCGTTTGATGCGATATTTTGTATAGTCTATATATATATATATATATAGTCCGTCATTGTATACGAGATTAATAAGATTCTTGCGTTCTATTACAAGAGTTACCATCATTATTACTGATTCCTTTCGATTTCATCACAGAGTCTTTATAATTTTTCTCTACAGTTAAGGAATACTTTCACTTTTATGTTAATCAAAGTGATGTAATGATTTTCAGGTGGCAACCTGTGGAAACAATTCCCCAAAGGAAAATTGGTGTTTTCTAACTGTAAGGTAATTGTTTGTGGCCAGTGATAATGTTTTGAAATAAGATATCTTTCAGTTTGGGAAACCTTGTCACTAATGTGGAATACAACATTGTATGCCCCTACTGTTCATGCTTATATTATTATGTGATGTGTTTCAGGAAAATGAGTCGTAAGTCGCAAAATGGATATTTTTCAAAGTGTTTTTTCCCAAAGATATCTTTATTGAAATGTTCTGATTTTCAGAGGGTTAAGCAGTTATGTTCATATGAATCTGTGTAACAAATTTCAGGACATTGTATTAAATATATCATTGTGTTTTGAAGGCGTTTGTATGGAGTATATTTAGTTGCTTTACTGGTTTACCCAGCCAGAAACATTGCAAACTTCTTTTTTTCAAAAAGAACGATATCAAACTTAAAATATAGAAATACATGTTAGGTATCCTAGTGTTTACTATCATTGGAATCCGCTTGATCTCCTCTTTTCAAATATGATGATATCTCAAAATCTATATTTTGCGACTTATGACTCATTTTCCTCAAACACATCAAATATTATTGTTGTATTTGACTGGGTGTTGATTGGATGTATTGATATAATGACTAAGCTCATGTAATAACACACATCTGTGGAAGAAGTCCTTCAGCAATAAACTTGAGAAGGAAAACTTGTGTCATTTATATTGCTTTCTTTATTTCAGTGGAATCCCAACAACTCTTCTTCTAAAACAATTGGAGTAAGAAAACATATTTCCTTAGCATTGTAACAACGCGTTTGTGGCAACTGACCAATTACTTTTGAGTATCCTTCTGTATTTTCTGCTCCCCCTCCCTCTCTATCCTCTTCTCCCTCTCCCTATCTGAATCTCCCACCCTCTCCCTCCACTTCTTTGCTTTTCCCCTCCCCCTCAGCCTCTCTTTATCCTCCCCCTCTCCCCGCTCAGGACGCGTTGCTAGGGAATCCTGCGTTGCCATAAATGGTTCAACATAGAGGGATGACGTCAATCTCTTCTAGTTCCCAACAGGGGCTTTCCCAGGCTATAAATAGAGTGTGAATATCCCGATTTAAAAAAGGCTTCAAAATCACATTTTCACCCCAGATGCCTACACAAACCAAATATAATGTCCTCAGTACAGAGCTGACGGAACTGTACCAAGCAGAAAAACATCTGGGGACATCACAGATTCCCAGAACATGTGTGACAAAAAACGTTTATTATATAGATCGATAATGGGTCAGATTTTCAGAAAATGTACAATCGGCAGCTCTACAGATTCAGCAGACTCTGCCAAATTAGGTTGCAATTTGGCCAATACTCGGTAAATTCGAGTATATTCGGCATTGCATTGATTCTAGCAATCTGTTTGGCTAGGTTGATCTGTATTTTGAACTTTATTTTCGTCTTAAATTTGGGTTATTATTATTATTATTTGGGAAGATTAACCATGTTGAATTGTACATTTTCTGAAAATCTGACCCAAATAGTGAATTTAGTTCAGTTTTGGTGGTTATGCGGAAAACAACAGATTATTTAGTTCTCTTTGATTTATATAATGCAGTAATTGATTTTATAACTGGTATAGAATAACGTGGGTATCATGGTTAGGATTAGATGGTTCCTAATTAGTTGTACAGTACAGTGCGTATAGATACTATATACTAGCTGAAAACATCATCGTAGTAATGAGAACTTACTTAGAAATAGCAACAAACATACAATGTGGGTCAGATTTTCAAAAAATGTACAATTGGCAGATCTACACATTTAGTAAGTTATGTTAAATGAGGCTCCAATTTGGTCAATCGTAATGCCATGGTGTGTATGGTAGACCTTAAATAAATGTACTATTCCATAGATAATGATATCTAGGTAAATCTGAGTATATTCGGCATTGCATTGATCCTAGCAATCTGTTTGGTTAGGTAAAACTGTATTTTGAACTTTATTTTCGTCTGAAATTCGAGTTATTTGAGAAAATAACGATTTCACCCATATGGCATCTAGATCCATATTTCCAATTCAAGTAATCTCCGCCCCACGCCACCCCCACCCTCCCCGATGATTTCGATCACATCAATACTTCCATCTTTCACACGATCCATATACAGGTAAGATGTAGGACATGCTATGGGGATGTATAGACTGTATTTATTCATGGGTCAGATTTTCAGAACTTGTACAATTGGCTTCACCAATCCTGTCATATAATCCACATCTGAGGGAAAAACAGCTTTAAAATGCAGTTTAACATAACAGAACTGGCACTTTTAATCAATGCGATGCCAAATATCTTCAGATGTACCCAATATTCATCATTTTTAAGCCTGATTTAGGAGAATTTCCTAGTATGTGTAGAGCTGACAATTGTACATTTTCTGAAAATCTGATCCATATAGACCTTATATTATAACCTTTGGTCGCTATTAGGTACACTATGTTTAGAGGGTACAGTGTTGAGATCCGTTTTTCAGAGTTAGCGTATAAGGGCATAATTACCAGTAGGTGTACACGCACTGTAAGTCTTCAAAATTATCTTAGAATTTGCATAATCTGGAGAATATAATTATTGTTTTTGTGTAGAGTTTAAATGTTGACAATGGAAGACATGCACTTTGTATAGAAGGTTGATCCCATTTCCACCTAAAAGTGTGATTGTATTTGTTAAGGAACGTTCACTCCAAACACATTGATATTACATTAATCCATTTATTAATTATATAAATCATGGGAAATGTCATTATGTCGTTGATATTAAAATTATTAGGAGTAGTATATATAATATATATTATATATGGGTAAGATTTTCAGAAAGTGTACAATTGGCAGCTCTACACATTTAGGAAATTGTCTTAAATCAGGCCTAAAAATGATGAATACCGGGTATATCTGAAGATATTTGGCATCGCATTAATTTAAAGTATCAGTTCTGTTATGTTAAACTGCATTTTGAAGCTCATTTTTTTCTTAAATGGGGGTTATTTGCGACGATTGAAAATCTGACCCATATACAGTTAGTAAATTATAGCTAGGAATATATTGCATCTAATCATTAGTAATTATTAGTTTCTATATGTAGAGAATCTGTGCTGGTAGAGTTTGTATGGCAGCTGTTGCCAAGGCAACCCACACTGTTTGGCGCCAAATCAAGGGAGATTCAGGTCCCACCCGACAATTTCTAATTATATTCAAAGGCCAGTTCTCAATTATTATATGAGTTTTATTCAAGGTTCAGTAATAGACATATTTTACATTTTTTTTAAAAACATATTTTCCCACATTGAGTTGTAGCCGATTTCCCATACACTCAAGTTTTCAGAGCCTGACCCATGTATAACTGGTGATATGGCTGAGTGGCCACTTTGAGTGGGAAATGGGTGACAAAAATGTACAATCAGCAGCTCAACATATTTAGTAAATTTTGCTAAATTAGGCTAAAGTCTGATATACACTGGGTATATCTAAGTATATTTGCTATTGGGTTGATTCACAAAATCTGTTTCGTTATATCAAAGTATATTTTTTGTCTCAAATCTGAATCAATTGAGAAAATTGGTGAAGTCCAATTGCACATTTTCTAGTGATTTCACCCATGTATAGTATAAGGTGACCTAGTTCATAACGATTTTACTGTGTTGCTGTATAATCGTGACAGTTTTTGAAGCAGATTAGAGACAGAATTATCCTCATATCAGCAGGAAGAGAAAAGAGTAAGTAGATCTTCTCTTGTTGTTCTTGTTCTGCTTTTTCTATAATTATCTCTGAACTAAATCTCACATATCACAGAAAGGAACTCACCAAGTTTAAACTGTAGCAATAATGTTCAGCCCTATCTTTCTAATGTGTTTTCCACAAGACCTCTTGTTAGGAATGTGGGTACTGTGCTCTAAGTCATATCAATACACAACTGTACATAATAATGTCTCCGTGTTTCTCGGGTCATCATAATGGGGCAACTCCCCTAGAGAGAAAAACGGCGCTGGCAAATTTTGTTCTTGCCCACTAATTTGTTGCAACAAATATCCGTACAGAAACAACAGTTCCCAGAGAATGTGGCAACACATCTGATACTCCTCCATTTGCGTTTTCATTGTAAACATGAAATGAACTAATGTTAGTGGGCAACACCAAAAATTGTCGCCGCCGTTTTTCCTCTAGTGGAGTTCCGCTATAAGGGAGTCAATATAAAAACTTTACCACTTATTGTCCTCTTGGATATATCAGTAACTATATATCTTAATCAGTGGACAGTGATACAGTGGAACCTTGCATAAAGACCACCTCTCTATATTGAGACCACCCTTCAATTAAGACCAGTTTCTCTCAGTCCTGAATTGCTTTGCTCTTGGTAGATTAGCCCCTCTAATGAGACCACCTCGCTATGAGACCACAAATCGTTCAGTCCCAAGGGTGGTCTCAATAGAGAGATTCTACTGTACAAGTACCAAATAGATGTGCTGACGGGTGGGATCTGATTGATCCCATCTTTTTAAATTAGATGGAATCTCAGAATCAATTTTAGGGAGGTATTATAATGGTTGGCCATTATATATTCTGGTTATTAGCAACATGACTGAATTGCACATTTAATTAAGCATGAATCCTCCATAATTTCCAACATTTGGGTTTATAGCTCATGTTTAGACAAAAAGATTTCATGAACTAACATTAATTATATACTTTTAGCAAAAGTGTTCCACTTTAAAAATGCAATCTTGAAAAATGCAAAGAAATAAAAGTTGAAGAAATAAGACTTGTTTTTTTTTATTAAAGATTAATTACCGTTCTCTTGTCTCTCTACATATGTTCAGCCACTTCCCTCCCGAACAAACAGGCAGTATAAAACAACGGTAGCTTGTGGAACATTGACAAGAAATGGACTGAAAGGAAATAGTACAAGAAAGTAAGGAACATATGGAAGTATAAAGATACAGGAAGAGCAGGACAACCAGAGAGCTATCATTGGGAGGCAGGGCATACATGGTAGTATACTACTGGAAGTAAGGAACATATGGAAGTATAAAGATACAGGAAGAGCAGGACTACCAGAGAGCTATCATTGGGAGGCAGGGCATACATGGTAGTATACTACTGGAAGTAAGGAACATATGGAAGTATAAAGATACAGGAAGAGCAGGACTACCAGAGAACTATCATTGGGAGGCAGGGGATACATGGTAGTATACTACTGGAAGTAAGGAACATATGGAAGTATAAAGATACAGGAAGAGCAGGACTACCAGAGAGCTATCATTGGGAGGCAGGGCATACATGGTAGTATACTACAGGAAGTAAGGAACATATGGAAGTATAAAGATACAGGAAGAGCAGGACTACCAGAGAACTACCATTGGGAGGCAGGGCATACATGGTAGTATACTACAGGAAGTAAGGAACATATGGAAGTATAAAGATACAGGAAGAGCAGGACAACCAGAGAGCTATCATTGGGAGGCAGGGCATACATGGTAGTATACTACTGGGAGTAAGGAACATATGGAAGTATAAAGATACAGGAAGAGCAGGACTACCAGAGAGCTATCATTGGGAGGCAGGGCATACATGGTAGTATACTACTGGAAGTAAGGAACATATGGAAGTATAAAGATACAGGAAGAGCAGGACAACCAGAGAACTATCATTGGGAGGCAGGGCATACATGGTAGTATACTACAGGAAGTAAGGAACATATGGAAGTATACAGATACAGGAAGAGCAGAACTACCAGAGAACTATCATTGGGAGGCAGGGCATACATGGTAGTATACTACTGGAAGTAAGGAACATATGGAAGTATAAAGATACAGGAAGAGCAGGACTACCAGAGAGCTATCATTGGGAGGCAGGGCATACATGGTAGTATACTACTGGAAGTAAGGAACATATGGAAGTATAAAGATACAGGAAGAGCAGGACAACCAGAGAGCTATCATTGGGAGGCAGGGCATACATGGTAGTATACTACAGGAAGTAAGGAACATATGGAAGTATAAAGATACAGGAAGAGCAGGACAACCAGAGAGCTATCATTGGGAGACAGGGCATACATGGTAGTATACTACAGGAAGTAAGGAACATATGGAAGTATAAAGATAACTACAGGAAGAATACTACCATTGGCAGGCAGGGCATGTATGGTTCTTAGAATACAGCTTACGCTGCGAAGTCGGGCCCATCATCCAGTGGAACTCCCCCGTTCCTTGAACACCGAACTGCTAAGTCGGACCCCTCATCAGGTGGAACTCCCTTTCATCAACCGTTTCGGCGCGTACCACTACGGTCTCCGGGGGCGCGCCGACTGAGGTGATCAGACTCAGCCAGGGTCCGACTAGCTCTTCCATGGCTCCTCCCTCTTCCTCCATATCCAGCAAGATGCCTCTTCTGCCTTCCGTCCTACTACACCAACTAGCTTCTTTCTGTCTGTTCCAGTGAGTCCTAGGAAGCCCAGTGTTTTCCAGAGGGAGTTGGATGCGAAGCCTCGGCAGCCTACCTCGACTGGGAAGTTCCAAGCCTTCCAGTTGTTTCCTAGGCACGCCTCGACCAATCCTTGGTACTTCTCCCTCTTTCTTTCATGGGCTTCCTCCAGTCTGGTCTCCCATGGCACTGTTAACTCCACTAGAACCACTTGCCTCGTACCTGGAGACCACAGCACAATGTCAGGTCGCAGTGTTGTTATTGCCACTTGTCTTGGGAATGTTGATCTCCCAGAGACGTCAGCTTGCATCTGCCAGTCATTGGCTGTTGCCAGGATGCCGCTTGGTGGTCTGTTTGAGCTGCCTTTTGTTCCACCTCTTACGAAGTTGATAAACTTGGGCCCTTTCTCGATCTTTCTCTTCTTTCTCCGATGTAAATCCAGGGCTGCGCAGATCTCCCGCAGAACTTGGTCGTGGCGCCATGTGTAGCGCCCTCCTGTTAGTGCGACATTGCATGCTGACAGCACATGCTCCAGATTAGCTGGTCTTCCACACAACTTGCAGTTTGGATCCTCCGCTAATCCCCAGATCCTGAGATTACTTGGTGAAGGCAGCACGTCGTAGACTGATCGGAGCAGGAATGATAGTTTATACCCGTCCATCTTCCAGATGTCCTTCCAGGACATGCTCCTGGGTCGGGCTTGCTCCCATCTGGTCGATTGTCCTTGCTGGCTCATTCCTACTGCCTTAGTAACTCGAGCCTCTTCCTCTGTCAGTCGCACTTCTTTCAGGATGAGTTCTCTCTTGCCCCGCTTGCTTGCTGTTGTCCATGAGGCTCTGGGTATTGAGCCAAACCCCAATCTACCTGTTGCGACTGTGCCAATAATCTCTTTATGGCGCAGTCGACTCTCGGCGTCCTCAATGGCTGTGCTTACTTTCCACTTTCGTCCCGTCCTGACATCAATCCTGGCTTCTCGTACCATGGTGTCCTCACTATCCCGGAACATCAATGCCTGCCGTGCTTTGGTCACTTTGAACTCCTCTGTGATTGACATTAGTGGTAGTTGCAGTTTGGAGCTCCTGCTGTACAGTCCAATGCTGCTGAATGACTTTGGCACTCCGAGCCATCTACGTAGGTGATGGTTAAATAGACGCTCTAGGCTCTCAACCCTTGTCATTGGTACTTCATACATTAGCAGGGGCCATGTCATCCTCGGGAGGACTCCGTGTTGGTAACACCATGCTTTGTATCTCCCGGGTAGTCCAGATTTCTCTATGGTGTCCATCCACTGCTTGGCTTTCTGTATCATCTCGTCGATGCTATCCTTGTCCACCAGGGTATCCTTGAACCACTTGCCCAAGCTTTTCACAGGTGCTTCGCTAAGAGTAGGTATTATAGCATCAGCTATCCTGAACTTGAATCTGTCCTGGACCTTGCCCCACTTGAGTACGACGCTTCTTGACTTACTTGGTTTGAATTTCATCCGTGCCCAGTGTATCAACTCCGTTAGATCCTCCAGCATCCATCGGCCCTCTACAACACTCTTTGCTGTGATGGTCATGTCGTCCATGAAGGCTCTTGTTGGGGGCTGTATTACTCCTGATTCGAGGACCGGTCCTCGGCTCTTTTTCTCTGCCGACTTGACTATTAAATTCATTGCTATGGAGAAGAGGACTACAGATATGGTGCACCCGGTGACGATTCCGACCTCTAGTCGCTGCCAATCTGTTGTGTAGTCTGCAACGGTGAATCGCATGATGAAATTATCGAAGTAGTGTTTCAGTAGCCCCCTGATCTTCACTGGGATGTGATACTTCGCCAGTGTTAGGTCTACCAATTTGTGCGGTATACTTCCATATGCATTTGCTAGGTCTAGCCAGATCACGGCCAGGTCTCCCTTGTTCTTCTTGATTTCACTGATTATCTTGGTAAGGACGCCAGTGTGTTCCAGACAGCCAGGTACTCCTGGTACGCCTCCCTTCTGTACTGATGTGTCAATGTACTTGTTTCCCAGGAGATATGCCATCATTCGTTTTGCCAAAACGGCGAGGAACAGCTTTCCTTCAACGTTTAGCAAGGAAATGGTCCTGAACTGTCCCAGAGATGAAGATCTTTCCTCCTTTGGGATGAAACAGCCCTCTGCTTTTAGCCATTCTGCTGGCAATTGGCCCCGCTTCCATATCACTTTCATGGCCTTCCATAACTCCTTCACGATCCTTGGGCAGTTCTTATAAACCCTGTATGGTACTCCATTTGGGCCTGGTGCTGAAGATGTTCTGGCTTTCTTGAGGATTGCGTTCACTTCACTGAGCTTTGGTTCTGAGCAATCCAGAGCGTGTGTTGGTTCATCTGGATTCATCAACTTTGGGTGGTCCTCTAATCCCTGCTCCCTGTCTGGGTCGCTGTGTGTCTTCCTAAGATGTCCTTCGACCTCTTCCTTTGGACAGTCCAGCCTGCCTGATCTCTTATCCCCAAGCAGTTTCTTTACAAAACCAAATGGGTTTGCAGTGAACTGCCCCTGTCGCTTCATCCTCTCCTTCCTATTCTTCCTTTTGTTCTCTGCCCTCCTCAGTGATTTTATCTGGTTCCTTGCCTCATCTCTCAGTTGTCTCAATCCATCTTTCTCCTCCTCGCTAGCTTTCAGATAAAGCTTTCTGTATCCCCGCAGTTCTTTCCTCAATTTTCTGATGGTTTTCTCTCGTCGGTTTTCTTGACTCTGTGATTTTGATGGAGGGCCTCCACTGCTCTTAGGTGACTCTCCAAACCGATCCAATCCCATGGTGTGTATTATGGTAGATATGGATTTCACCTTCCTGTCTACATTCCCTGCGAGAGTGGTTCCCAATACCTTTGCTACGTCATCATCAAAATTCTCCCATTCCTTCTTGTCAGATGTTGCCGGCCAGTTGATGCGTGCCTTTGTACTCATGGTTGAGTTGGCTCCTTCTTCCATTTCCAATGGTCTGTTGTTGTTCTCGCCTGCTGGATATGATGTTTCCCTGCTGCCCGAATCCCTTGACTCGTCTACTTGGAGGCTTTGAGCACTGTGGTGTGTTTCCTGGCCCATCTCCTCCTCCGTCTCACCAGAGATCTCTGTGCGTTGTGTCTGAGTAACCCGGGTACTTTTCTGCAGTATACTACAGGAAGTAAAGGACCAATTCAAGCACAATACATGTAATTAACACTAGTGAGCCGTTAGCATAAGTCTTAGGAAGTCCAAGAAAGACTACAGCAGTGGAAGGGAGACTTATTGGAGTGCTACCACAGTGAGCTATACAATAGTTAACAAGCGAAGACTCAGGATTCGCTAACATATTTGGACCAAACCCAACTTTCCACAGCACCTAAATCAAGGACAAGGAACTTTTCTCAAATTTTCACTTAATAATTCTGAGTATATTGGACATTGTTGGAGAATTATTTGAATTGTTGTCAGGTTGAATTATATCCAGGACTACTTCCTACGTCTATAGATAACTGGACACAGTGAACATTTGTGTAATAATGTGTGTATGATTACCAAGGTCATTCTGGCAAGGAAGGTCAAAGAGGTCTGACCAACAAGGTCATATTCTAAAACAGTTTGTGGTTATATTGTGTGCGTTTTTACTTTTCTTTGAATTTGAATTTTTTTATTTTTTTTTTTATTTTTTAACTTTTTATTTTTTTAATTTCTTAATTTTTTATTCTTTTTTCATTTTTATTTTTTAAGAATCACATCATAGATGTGAGTGTTATAGCCGTCCTTTCTATTGATCCTTTATTAGCAAGTTGAACCTGAGTCAACACAATTATACATAGATAAATATATTTCTTATCTTTTTTTCACATCAAATATTGATAGATACATAATAGAAAAAAAGTAACAAATAAACAAATCTAATAGATAAATTAATGAATTAATTATGGCACTTGCAGGTTTAGTTATCAAGATTATAGTGAATATAGTGGGCTCTATATTATGTGTGGTCATCACAGTGGGCGCAGTGAAATGGAGGACCTACAGGGAGGTGTCCCCAGCCATAGTGACCATCACTATGGTCACTGGCTATATGTCAGAAGTAGTGGGCATATTATTTGCCATCCTTGATGCTTTCAAAGACTCCACCATGAAACTAATCAAAATGGTGGTCTCCCTCATCTTTCTGGTCACACTACTGGCATGCGCAAGTGCAATGATAGCTGTAACCAAACTACATTTTGTGGAACATGTTCACAAGGCGTTGGAAAGTTATGAGGCTGATACATCTGAGGTGATGGTGTGGGACCACATTCAGCAAGACTTTGACTGCTGTGGTATCAACAATTACACTGACTGGCGGGGACAGGGAGGGTTTGATAAAGTCAGCGTGCCTGATTCTTGCTGCTATTTCTATATTCGTGGCTGCGGTAAAGGGCTCATCCCCAAGTTTGAGAAGGCGTCCCGTAAGCTGAAGCGTTTTCTCATGCATAGCCAAAGTTGCACTGATTCTGGGTTTTTTGACTTCTTCTTTCCATGGACATATGGGATCTTGGGGGTGAGTCTGGTTATGAACACGCTGAGCTTGGTGGGAGTGGGCTTATCTTGTGAGGACGGGGAAGCAGTTGAGACTGATTAGGAGTCTTTAGGCCTAAAATCAACAAATGGGTCAGATTTTCAGAAAATGTACAATTCGCCTTCACAAATCCTCTCAAATAACCCATATTTAAGACAAAAATAAGCTTCAAAATGCAGTTTAACATAACAGAACTGATACTTTAAATCAATGTGATACCAAATATACTCAGAAATACCCAGTATTCTTCATTTTCCAGCCTAATTTAGCAGAATGTCCTAAATGTGTACCTGCCAATTGTACATTTTCTGAAAATCTGACCCAAATGTGACGTGTTTCAGGAAAATGAGTCATAAGTCGCAAAAAAAAGATTTTCAGATACCATTATATTTGAAAATTCCAATTCCAATTTCAATGGTAGTGAACTGTCTAATAATCTAATAAGTATCTCTAGATTTTAAGTTAGATATTTTCGTTTTTGAAAAAAAAAGATTTCCAATATTTCTGGGGGTTAATAAAACAGTAAAGTAACTAAATGTAGTCCATACAAGGACCTTTAAAACGAAAGGATATATTACATAAATTGTCCTGACATTTGGTACATCGATCGATATAACTCTAAGTGATAAACTCTCCAAAAATCAGAACATTGTAACGAAGTGATCTTGTCAACTAAACACTTTGAATGATTTTTGAGCATTTTAACGACTTGTGACTCTGAAACACATCACAAATCTACATGTCCTGTTCCTATGATTGACAACTGGAAAAATGCAGTCAGCGACAAATGACAAAAACATTAGTCTGATCAAATTGAGAAAAATCTTAATAGTCCTTAGCAACAATGATTTGGCCATTTTACGAAAATTAAGCGACAAATGACATACAAATTTATGTTCAATAGCTGATTTTTGTAGCATGATCATTTTGTTTTGAATGTCTTTGTATACACCGTTTTCTATCTTGATAAACTGACCGACAGATTTGACTGAGAATTATGTAGTGTCATAATGTCTTATACACAGAACTACCCAGGATTCGAGGCGGGAGTGAATATTCACGAAGATCAGAATACACACATGCGCAAAGTGTAAAAAAAAAACAGGTCAACCATGTATTGCCCACGTGCAATGTTGCTTCAGTTACTGACCAGCTAAACAATATACAGAGCCTATTGTGTCTCTATGGGTTGAGCATATCAGTTACTGACCAGCTAAACAATATACAGAGCCTATTGTGTCTCTATGGGTTGAGCATATCAGTTACTGACCAGCTAAACAATATACAGAGCCTATTGTGTCTCTATGGGTTGAGCATATCAGTTACTGACCAGCTAAACAATATACAGAGCCTATTGTGTCTCTATGGGTTGAGCATATCAGTTACTGACCAGCTAAACAATATACAGAGCCTATTGTGTCTCTATGGGTTGAGCATATCAGTTACTGACCAGCTAAACAATATACAGAGCCTATTGTGTCTCTATGGGTTGAGCATATCAGTTACTGACCAGCTAAACAATATACAGAGCCTATTGTGTCTCTATGGGTTGAGCATATCAGTTACTGACCAGCTAAACAATATACAGAGCCTATTGTGTCTCTATGGGTTGAGCATATCAGTTACTGACCAGCTAAACAATATACAGAGCCTATTGTGTCTCTATGGGTTGAGCATATCAGTTACTGACCAGCTAAACAATATACAGAGCCTATTGTGTCTCTATGGGTTGAGCATATCAGTTACTGACCAGCTAAACAATATACAGAGCCTATTGTGTCTCTATGGGTTGAGCATATCAGTTACTGACCAGCTAAACAATATACAGAGCCTATTGTGTCTCTATGGGTTGAGCATATCAGTTACTGACCAGCTAAACAATATACAGAGCCTATTGTGTCTCTATGGGTTGAGCATATCAGTTACTGACCAGCTAAACAATATACAGAGCCTATTGTGTCTCTATGGGTTGAGCATATCAGTTACTGACCAGCTAAACAATATACAGAGCCTATTGTGTCTCTATGGGTTGAGCATATCAGTTACTGACCAGCTAAACAATATACAGAGCCTATGTTATCTCTATGGGCTGAGCATATCAGTTACTGACCAGCTAAACAATATACAGAGCCTATTGTGTCTCTATGGGTTGAGCATATTGAGGGTAAAATAAAGCTAAAAGCTGTGTGTCATATATTTTATACTTTATGCTCTCATATTATGTATCTTATACTCTTCATTTATGTACTGTATTATGCAACCAAACCATGTAGAAGTCCACCCCTAAAGTCAGGGGAACGTATGTTGTAGTATTTTGTATTTCACAATATAGCATATATTTTAAATAATGTATATCACAACTAAAATTATGTAGAAGCCTAAGGGAATGGCCGGAAGACCTGGGTATAAATCCTGAGCGGTACCCAGAGGCCTGTCGACCTGTTCATCAACAGCTTGTAACACACAGATGAATAAAAGATTGCTATATTATATTCTAATTAGAAGGAGTGAAATGAATGCAATACAAATGATTAATATAAAGATTTTTATTCCGACTTTTGAATGCACATACAATTTATAATAACATCATACATAATGCTTTTTAAAATGTCTGTCCGTAGATTAATGATTAACGTCATCACTATTAAAGTTCATGTTATTACTTCCTGCTATAAAGAATATCGCTGTTGCCTTGTAATTTGGAGTCTTGTCTTGTATCGATGGTTCTTCTCCGTTTGATGCGATATTTTGTATAGTCTATATATATATATATATATATATATATAGTCCGTCATTGTATACGAGATTAATAAGATTCTGGCGTTCTATTACAAGAGTTACCATCATTATTACTGATTCCGTTCGATTTCATCACAGAGTCTTTATAATTTTTCTCTACAGTTAAGGAATACTTTCACTTTTATGTTAATCAAAGTGATGTAATGATTTTCAGGTGGCAACCTGTGGAAACAATTCCCAAAAGGAAA